>JAJEJO010000626.1:467255-664084 GCA_020662805.1 Glaucomys volans | reverse complement strand
GATGTTGAACATTTTTTCATAAATCTGTTGATTGCTTGTAGATCTTCCTCTGTAAAGTGTCTGTTCATTTCCTTGGCCCATTTATTGATTGGGTTATTAGTGTTCTTGGTATAAAGATTTTTTCCTACACCCAAAGGACTTAAAATCAGATTACTATAGTGATGCAGCCACATCAATGTTCATAGATACTCAATTCACAATTGCTAGATTGTGGAACCAACCTAGATGCCCTTCAATAGATGAATGGATAAAGAAACTGTGGTATATATACACAATGGAATATTACTCAGCCATAAAGAAGAATAAAATTATGGCATTTGTAGGTAAATGGATGATGTTGGAGACTGGTATGCTAAGTGAGATTAGCCAATCCCCCAAATCCAACAGCCGAATGATCTCTCTGATAAGTGAATGATGATGCATAATGTGGGGTGGAAGGGAGGCAAGAATGGAGGAAGGATAGACAGCATAGAGGGAAGGGAGGGGTGGGATCGGGTGTGGGGGACAGAGTGAGACAGGAGGAATGGATAGACAGTGGAGGAAGGATAGACAGCATAGAGGGAAGGGAGGGGTGGGAGGGGTGGGAACAGAGTGAGACAGACATCACTGCCCTGTGTACATGTATGAATACACAGATGGTGTGATTCTATTTTGTGTACAACCAGAGAAACAACTGCTGTACTACATTTGTGTACAGTGAATCAAAATAAATAAATAAAAATAAAAGAAATTAACTTTAAAAAAGTGTTAAATACAAAATAAAATATGTAAAAAAAAAACACCCTCAGATTTTAAAAAACAACCAATAGAAGTTTTGGATTTACATTATATTTGTCCACATTAATATATATTAATATTCTGTTCACATAATAAGGATTTCTTGTGCTGTTTTTGAAACAAAATAGAAGTTAAAAGAAAACAAACAGTTAAAAAGAGTAGATTCAACTTAGATCTAGATTGATGACAACAATGAAGACAAAAAAGCAAAGAGAGAGGTAAAAACCAAGGAGGATGAAATAAGAAGGCTTTATGTATCTATGTCTCAGAACGATACAGAGAATGAAAGGAAGGCATTTGAAGAGAAGATAGCTGGGGATTTTTTCAGATATTGATATAGAAATATAAGAATTACATATTCCACCAACTTTTAAAAAGAGATAGATCCACTCCTCACCATATTTTAGTGAAATGATAAAACATCAATGACAAGTGAAAAATTTTGAAAGCACACAAAGGAAAGGAAGGGGGTGGAGAAAGGGAGAGAGATCAGTTATGTGTAATTTTTTCAAAGAAATATAAAGAAAATTTTGAAACTATAGTCAGGTAAAAATAAATACATAAATAACTAAGAAAAATTGAAATGAATCTTCTGAAATTTTAGAAATAAAAATATCATTATGACAATGGAAAATAGTGAATGAGCTAAAGATTTAAATACAACTAATGAAGTAAACTGCAAAAGAGAGATGAAGAAATTATTCAATTCTGAAAAAGATGAACACAGAAACAAAACTAAAGGTAACATGTTGAAAGAGACCTGGATTATAAGAAATTCTAACCAAAGACCAAGAAGAGAAGGGAAAACACACACACACACACACACACACACACACTCACACAGGCTAGAGGCAGTTATGTAAGAGATAGTAGCTGAAATTTTTCAAAAAGAAAAAGAAAAGAAAGAAAGCAAACTAGACACTTAGAGTAAATCTACAAAACCCCAGAGACGGTAAGAAATGTAGAAGTAGCCAAAGAGAAGATAGTTGACAGTGAATTCCTTATCAGCAACTATGAAAGCCCGCAAATGGAAAGAATACTTAATATGACAACAGAAAATTACTGCCATCCTATAATCTATACCTGGTGGAAATATCTTTCAAGAAAAACACAGTGAATAAGATCTGAGAGTTTGACATTAATCAACAGATCTTACTAAATAAAATTCTAGATGTGATTCCTTAGGCAGGAAAAGAAAACGATCCCAGATGGACAGACTGAGATGCAACAAGGATTAGATAGCAAAGAAAATGATAGATGTAGGGATACAAACAACAAGAAATGAATTATAAATGTAATGTCTTGTGAATTTTTAAAAATATAGTTAAAATATCTTACAATTCCATATAAATCAGAAGAGTGAATTAAACAAAAATGAATGAAGGGGTATGGGCATGATTTTAGTAATGGCTGAATAAAGAGCTAAACGGAACTTCTCCAGAGCAAAACAATTTAACTTGTAAAAATTATTTTAAAAATCATTTAAAATATCTGGAAATTTTCCAAAGGACATACCCCAAATGGCGATATAAGCATTTAAGAAAATCTATAGCCCAGCATGGTGGCACACACCTGTAATACCAGTGGCTCCGGAGGCTGAGGCAGGAGAATCTTGAGTTCAAAGCCAGTCTCAGCAAAAGCAAGGCACTAAGCCACTCACTGGGACCCTGTCTCTAAATAAAATACAAAATAGAGCTGGGGATATGGCTCAGGGGTCAGGTGCCCCTATGTTCAACCCCAGGTACCCACCCCCCGTAAAAGAAATCTTTGTATTGGTATAAACAAATGAAAGTCTAGTGTGTTGGATGAATCTATGTCCCTTCCTTTCTCCCTCCCAATTTTTGTAGTATAGAAGCTTTAACAGGAAATCTACTCTGGGCAGGTGAGGGCAAAGGGTAGGTGGTCCCTCTCTACTTGGATTATCTTCTGGGGCTACAGATTTCTCCAAGGAGGGACAGACTGCCAGCATTTGTCTTTTCCTCCAGACTCAAGTTACAGAAACTCTGCTCCAGGCAGTTATGACTGAGAGGACACTTCCATTCCCCACCCAACTCCCATCCACAGTGTAAGCTCTTCTCCAGAAATGCAGACTGAAAATGCTGAGGCCTTGATTGCTTCTACTGTGGCTTACATGTAGGATGAAAGTCCCATGCTAAGAAAAAAAAGTTGAAAATATCAGAGGCTGCCACCTACCCTCAATGCCTACAAAAAAAGGGAACTTCACTCCAGTAAAATCAGTTCCTTCAGCATACCTAGTGTATGTGCAAAGAGGTTCTACCCAGGAAGCAAAGACAGACCAAAAGAAAAAAAAGCCCTGCAGATCTGTCAGAAGGGACAGACTTTATTTGTAATATAAGGTGAAGAATTCCATGCCTAAGTGCATTAGCAAAAACAAAGAAACTTTTGCTGGAGAGCAATTAAAATGAGACTAGCAGATCCTTGACACAAATAAAATGACATAGCAGATGTAAATTTAGTAGAGCAGCCAGGACTATCCGTCCTGGAATCAGAATCAACACTAGGGTCTTGGAGATGGAGTGCATGTTCTAGGCTGCATCCAGACCAGAGTATGTTTGAGAGCATTCCCCCATCTGCACACAGACCCACTGACAGGATGGAAACTTCATTAGTTCATGGTTTAATACAACTTCAGACCAAATACCGACTGACAGGAAGCAAGACTTAAAAACAAAATCGCATTCATCTCTGAAGATCTATAAGACAGTGTGTGTGCTTAATGCTGTGTCCTAGAAATAAATCAGAGGGGAAAACTCCAAGTCATTATACCCTGTGAAAATGTAGAACATGAAAACGTAGGCTCCCTGAACCACGATAATAACTTCAATGGATGGTGTACATCCAATAAGAGGTAAAGGCCATACTTCATAAGGAAACTTAAGCAGAATCTTTGATAAATAAATGACTTATGTCATCTCAGGGATATCTTTAGATAAGAAGACAAAACCCAAGTCAGAAAATAAAACCAAGAAAAACCAGTTGATCCAGGATATTAGAGACTACACACTATGGGTAAAAAAATTTCAGCTGAATTAGCTCAGGGAAGTTACTAAATAATTAACAAAGCACCAAGCAAATGACAACAGGAGAACAACCACTCATGAAGGGGAGGGTGATTCAGAATTCAGAGTTAGTAAAATGTAGCATCGAATATAGCCAGTTTCTACCAAAAATAGGATGCAGGCAATGAAAGAGGAAATTGTGACCCATACACAGAGAAAATCAACCCATAGAAACTGCTTTAGATGTGACTGAGTGGGTGGACTTGGTTAGCAATGAGTATTATAAATATCTTCAAACTAAAAAGACTCATGACAAAAAAAAAAGAATATTATGTTGGTAATACCCCAGCATATTGAGAATAGCAACAAATATATCTCCAAAATACACAAGTGGTATTGAAAAGTACAGCAACCAAAATGAAAACTTCATTAGAGAAGCTCATAAAGACTTAAGCTGGAAGGAGAAAAAAAGTTTAAGAGGTCCATGAGTATTATGCAATGTGAAAAATAATGAAAGAAAAAGCATGCAAATAAACAAAATTCAGGGAAAATATTTGAAAAAAAAATGACACAACATCCAAAATTTGATTTTGAAAGAAGATTGATTTACCCATTCAATTTCTACAACTACAAGTAAGATAATGTGAAGCAATCCATTCACAAATTACAGTAAAAATAGAGTAAAACAGAAACAAAGATAAAGACTTTGAAGCAACAAAGAAAAGGGGCTTATGTGTAGTAGGGAAAACATGGTTAGTTTAATATTTGACCTCTCATTGGAAGCAACTGAAGTCAGAAAGCAGTAGACTGTCATAAACAAAGGTGAAATAAAAAGTTATTCTCTGAAAAATTAAACCTAGGAAAGTTCATACTTACAGAAAGAAATTTGAAAAGAATGTTTTTCTCAGGCAGAAACCAGACAGTAAATTCAAATTCACATTTATAAAAAAGATACCAGTAAAGGTAATTATGCAAGCAATTATAGAAGATAGACAATAATTGCATATTTCTTCTTCTTTTCTCCTCTTTTTAAAAAATAGTGGTAAAGTATATGTTACATAAAATTGGTCATCTTAACCATATTCAGAGTTCAGGAGAATTAAGTACCTTCACATTGTTGTACAACAATTGCTGCTATCCATCTCCAGATAATTTTCATCATTCCAGCTGAAACTCTGGATCCCTTAAACATTAACTAATCATTCCTTTACCTGCGAGACTCAGGTCACCACTATTGTATTTCTCTATCAATTTGATTATTATAGCTGCCTCTTATAAACAGAATCATGATATTTGTCCTTTTGTGTTTGGCTTAATTCACTTAGCATATGTTCAAGTTTCATTCATGTTATAGTGTGTGTCAGATTTGATCTCCTTTTTAAGAATGAGAATATATATATATATATATATACACACACACACATATATGCATATACCTATATATATACATATATGGATTTGAGAATTCGTTCATAGATTCATCCATTGATGGACATTTAGCTTGTTTTCATCCTTTGAACGTTATTAATAATACTGCTGTGAATATTCTACATACAAAGACCTGTTGGAACCCATACTTTCAACTCTTCAGGATGTATACCTAAGTGTACAATAACTGGATCATAAGGTTAATTTTGTTTGTTTGTTTGTTTTACTGTTTGCTATACTGCTTTCCACAGTGGCTGTACCATTTTACATTTCTACCAGTTCAATGCAAAAGGGTTCCAACTTCTCCACTTCCTTGCCAGCACGTATAATTTTTCTGTTTTTTTTTAATGCTAGTCATCCTAACGAATATGAGGTTGTATATCATTGTGGGTTTTATTTGCATTTCCCTAATACAATTATTAGTGATGTCTAATATCTTTCCTAATATCTAATATGTTTTTGTTTATTGTGAGTATCAGTTATCCTTCACATTATCTAGATGATAACCTCATATCAGATATATGACTTGAACATATTTTCTCTCACTCAGTGACTTGCCTTTTTCATATGTTGGCAGTGCCCTTGGATACACAAATGTTTTTAACTTTGATGAAATCTAATTTATCATTTTGATGTTGTTATCACTGTTTTTGGTATCATTATCAAAACAATCATATCAAATTCATTGTTGAAAATTTGCCCTATTTATAGATAGCATTCTTGGATCTGCTTGACAATTTAAAAGTACTAAATGTCCCAATCCATGAACATTATGTCTTTCCATTTATTTATGTCTTCTTAATTTCTTTTAGCAATGTTTTATACCTTTAATTGTACAAGTCATCTACCTTCATTAAGTTTATCACTATGTATTTTATTCTTTTGATGCTATTGTAAGTGGAATTATTTTCTTAATTAATTTCCTATTCAGATTGTTCTTCTTTTGTTCATTTAAAAATCAACTACATAGAACAATAGGTATATAATTGTATTGCTGGGTTATAAATGGAAGACTGTGTTATGATTATGGGTCAGAAAGCTCAGTACTGGATGAATACCAATTCTTCATTAATTATCTGTTCAGAGCCATCCCAATTAAGAATCACAAAGGTGTGTGCATTGTGTGTGTGTGTGTGTGTGTGTGTATTATGTGTGTGTGTGTATTATGTGCATGAAAGCTGACAAGAAGATATCTGTAAAACTTTGGAGATGAAAAGGACAATGAATAACAGAGAATAAAGCGAGGGGACTTACTACAGGATATCAAGGTTCACTATGAAAATATAATAGCAGTGCAAAATTAGTGCATATGTCGACAAATGGAACAGGCTAGAAGTATGGAAATTCACATATATTTAACACCTAATTTATCACAAGTTTGATGACACTTCAATACAGTGGTAAATAATAATTTTTCTAATAAATAAGGAGTGGACAGTTGGACAGCTGTATGAACAACATGTAACTTGATTTCAGTCAATCAGTATTTCCAAAATATCAATCCAGATAAATAGAAGATCTAAACATAAGAGGCATAACAATATATTTTTTTAAAATAAACATAAGAGAATATCTCCACACCATGCAAAATAAGTCACAAACATGCCAACTGTAATTTTAAAAAATGATAATTTATACTAAAATGAATTAACTTTTGTTCATTAAATGCCACTATTAAGAGTCGGACAAATGACAAAGCACAGAGTACCATAATAGGTATTTATCCAAGAAAGCACTTAAGTCAAGAATATATGAACTCTTACAAATCAGTAAAAAAATGAGAGATTTGAATAGGCATGTATTTAGTGGGACAATCCAGATAAACATGAAAAACTATTCAACTTAGTAACCAAGAAAAAGGAAATTAAAGTCATAATGAGATTTCACTACAAATCTATCAGAAGTTAAAATGTAAAAAGATGAATAATAACAAATGTTCAAGGTTATAGAATAATTTTAACTCACATACATTACCACTATGGTGCAACTGGGAAATTATATTTGGGAAACCTGTTTGACAGGATCTATTTAGACTAAATATACATCTCTAGGACCCAGAAATTCCACCCCTAGTTATACTCCTCCAAAACATGCCTATGATTGTTTGCAAAAAATTGTGTACTAGCATGTTTATAGCAATCCTTTTTCTAATGTTTTCCAAAAGGAAATCATCAATTGCTCATCAACAATAGAATTTAGAAATAAATCAGTACATTCATATAATCAGCTGTATACAGCAATAATTTTGAGCAACATCCAGCTATATAAATGAATATCACAAATATAATGTGGAGTGGATGGAAGTCACAAAAAGAACATATACTATAAGCATCCACTTATAAAAAATTGTACAATAGACCAAACTCATTTATGCTGTTGGAGGACAGGACAGTGACTATCTTTTGTGAGAAGTAGAAGCTGGGACAGGGAGTGCTGGATATTGTTCTGTATATTTGGATTTTTTTCTCACATTTTTATTGATACATTGTAGTTGCATATAATGGTGGGATTTGTCATTACATATTTGTACATGCACACCATATAACAATATAATTTTATCAATATCACTCCCCAACACTTCTCCCCCTCTTGGACCCTTTTCTCTACTGATCTCCCTTTGATTTTCATGAGTCCAGCCACAACCTTTCTTTTCCTTTTTCTTCTCCAGCTTCTGCATATGAGAGAAAACATATATCTTTGACCTTCTGAGTTTGACTTATTTCACCATGTTAACATCATGGTCTCTAGTTCCATCCATCTTCCTGCAAATGCCACAATTTCATTTTTCTCTTTGGTTGAATAAAACTCTAGCATTTACTACATTTTCCTTATCTATTAATCCACTGATGGACATCTATGTTGGTTCCATAGTTTGGCTATTGTGAATTGTGCAGCTGTAAACATGGGTATGCCTGTATTGCCATAGTATGAAGACTTTAATTTTTTAGGATAAATACTGAGGAGTGGTATAGCTGGGTCATATGGTAGATGCCTGCCTAGTCTTTTGGAGAACCTCTATAGTGATTTCCATAGTGGTTGTACTAATTTTCAATCCCACCAACAGTATAAAAGTGTTCCTTTCCTTCCACATCCTCTCCAGCACTTACTATTATTTGTATTCTTGATGACGGCTCTTCTTACGGGTGTGAGATGAAATCTCAGTATTGTTTTGATTTGCATTTCACTAATTGCAAATGATGTTGAACATTTTTTCATATATTTTTTGGTCATTTGTATTTCTTCTCTGGAGAAGTGTCTGTTTAGTTCACTTGCCCATTTATTGTTTTGTTTTGTTTTTGTTTTTGTTTTTGGTGTAAAGTTTTCTGGGTTCTTTAGATAATCTAGATAATCCTGTCAGAAGAATAGCTAGCAAAGCATTTCCTCCCATTCTATAGGCTCTTTCTTCAAATCTCTGACTGTCTTTAATGTGGACACCATTACAGGATGTGGTTCTGTGATCTGTTTTTGAAATTTACCAACTTGTAGATGCATGGTAGTGCTATTCTGTAGATACACTTCAATGAAATGAAGAATTTAAAAAGAACACATAGGTCTATCTGCAATGAAATTTAAGATGTCACCACTCCCTGATGTGTTTTCAACACCCATGAAGCTCAAATGTCACCACAGGGAATAAAACAAAAACAGAAACAAAACAACTTCACAACCTTGCCTAGCAGTTGCAACATCCAAAACAACAGCAAACTGTCCCTGCCTCTTCCTTACCTTTCAAATATTGTGCAAGTTCTTCTAAAATGTAGAACAAAATTCATGCCTAGGAAAATGCTGCACATGGACTCTAGTCTCTAAGATATTAAAAAGTGTACCAGAAGATGAGTGCCAATGCATCATATCCTTTAAAATAAGAGTACTTATGAAACAATGCATGGACATATTCTTAGGGCTGGTATAAGCCTCAGTCCTGAGCCAGACATAAGGTCTATACTTCTGAGGCCATCAGCACATAAGAAAGCAAGAAATACCAGAATTGATTATCTCACTAACAGCAAAGTGCGAGTTGGGTTAGTGGCAGCTCAAGAATGAGGCAGCCCCAACATTTCAAAAGGCCAGAAAAAATGAACTAATGAAAAAAGTTGAAGAAGAGCACTTAAAGAAATAAGATAGGGAGTCAGGAAAGAAAAGAGCCAAAGAATCCAAGAGGAAAAAAAAAGTATTTCAAGAAGTTGAAGGCTGGAAGAAAAGCCTCTGGAATACACTAGTACCAAATAGAGAGTTCTATTTGGAAGACACCTAATTAATAATTTTCTCCAGCCTCTTTGTTGGAGGGATGAGGAAACTATGTCCCAGTAGAGTTCTTATTATAAGTGAGGGCATGATACCCTGCAAAGATTCTAAAGTAAGGATTCAAAAGATTATGAAATTCATTGGCAAGCTGAATGGAATTGAACCAATTATTTCATATCTCTGTTTATTCAACTGTAGAAAATAGCAGTTTGGTGGGAGGATTAAAAAAGACAGTTCTCTAACACACCTCATACAATGCTGTCAGTTTCTGCCTTAAGGGTTGTTTTTTTCGTTCCTTCTTTATAAATTTCCTGAAGGCAGGGACCATACCACTTGGCACATGCATGTACTCAGTAAATAATTATTGAATGAATGAAGCAAACCTTGGTATTATAGCTCATTAAAAGAGTCACAACCAATGTTTCCCTTATTCTAGCTACTGTTTGAGGTCATATGTATCAGTAGAGGCCAAATGGACTCCACCTGCTCCCCCAGGCTACCGTGGTCATAGCAAGGTGGAACCTCATCATTACTAAGGTTACAGGCATGGCCCCCAAACGTGTGGTTTAGCATATTCACCGACCTCAACTCAGACCACACTGTTTTTCTTCCCACATCTGTTTGCAATCACTCAGGCCACCATTCCTTGAGCAAGCAGAGGCTAACTGAACAAAAGGCTGCAGGGTGGTATGTGGTGTAAATTCCTCAACTCCTTGTGCTTTTCATTCAACTAAGCATAAGCCAGCCTTTTAAAACAATGCAATTTCCTGATGCTCCATCAGAATTTGCAGAGGCTGTTTTGAATCACCGCATCATTGCTGCTCCCCCACCCCACTCCCTTGATTAAAAGAGGAAAACAAAACAAGTGCTTCAGTTCCAGATGGTTTGTATGTTTGAGGGTTTGATTTGTTTTCATTCCCCCCCACCATTTTTGTAGTGAGTGAAAACCAGTGCAAGTTATCTATTCACCGGGCAATTCTAGTCTCAGGTCTCTACCTCACTGACTTATGGAGAGCATATCTGGAGAGAATTCCGGCTGAAAAAAATCCACAGAATGTCAGAATCTGAAGAGGCATAAAGGATTATCTAGTGTAGACTTCTTACTCTACAGATTAAAACCTGAAACCAAGTGAGATGAACAATTTGCCTACGGCTTCTTGAAAATGAGCAAAATTCAGCATTTCTTTGATCTAGCACTTCCTCCTTTAATTTAAAATGGTGTGAATTTTAAATGAAATACAATCCACATGCTTCTGATTGTGTTACATTAACAGTATTCAAAAACCATTCTATTTGAAGCTGTCAGTGTTGAAGCCACCCTCTGAGCCTCTTTATAGGCATTTAAACCTTTTAGAAATGTGAAGTGGCTTTTTTGCCAAGAAAAAGTAAAATCCCTTTGAACAGGGGTTTTTGTAGTAAAGGGGAAGACAAAGAGGAAATCAGAGAGAGAGAGAAAGGAGCTGAAGAGGGGAGCAAAAGGGAGATGACAAAAAATTAGTACTAAATAATATCTTTTCATTAATTGAAGCTGTGTTTCTTTGCACCTATTGTCCCGTAATAAAGTCTGGCATGAGACATGGTGTCATTCAGTCTGGTGTAAGGACAGGGGAGATCCAAGAATTAGGACTCCCTTTCCTAGAACCACCATTTGCTTCTGTGAAGGAGAGCTCTGTGACAATTTGATCACCACAATCTATTGATGTTGCCAAAAATACCTGTGGAATTTTTCCTGCTAGAACCTGGGCTCGTGCCATCTCTGTTTTTGTTGTTGTTGTTGTTGTTGTTTTGGTATTTTTTTCTCATAACAAACCCTGAGGCCAGAGTTGAACAATTTGAACAATTTCCTCTATCTGTCATTTGGAACTTAGAAACAATCAGCTTGGTGGAACCTCTTTGTTTTCTTAGAAATAGAAATGTCAGGCAGCCCCTCACAAGAATACCAAAGCAGAGACTGATTCTGAGAATTGCATTAAACACAGTAAACCCTCTTTATTTAAAGGGACCAGTCACCACCCAAAGGTGGGGGCATATGAAAGGGATCAAGAATGTCAGGAGATAAAATGAACCATGTACTTAGGGGCAGACACTATTACCAAACTAGCTCCCAATTTCCTGCTGTGGAACGACCTCATCCAGTATTGCTCCAAATGAACATTTGTTGTCTATTACCAAGCTATCCTGCAATGCCTTAAAAATGAGGGACATATTTCTCAGGTAGTATGGAGTCTTAGCCAAAATGATTGGAATTCTCCCTTTCTATGCATATATACCATAAAGAGTATCATATTGTATGTTCCTTCCCCTTTAAGATCCCTCTTCTTTTACCTGGACACAAATTAAAGTATGGAGAGGAAATGTGATAGGTGTCCAGGATCCTGCTAGGGCAAATGTTTTCTGGAGATGATTCTGATAAGACAGGTAACACTATGATTCTCGGGGACAGATGGAAGAACAAGGACACAGTCTAGTAGAAGGGTTCCCACATGACTGCACTGCTATTGCTCTTTCCAAGGGTGAAAGATCATGATTCTAGAAGTCAGTTGTAATGCAGCTTCAGTCTCTAATTTCAAATGAGGACACAGGGAATGCTAAGTTCTCAGCTAAGAAGATGGTTAGTATCAACTGGAAAGCTGCACTTTCTTATTCCCCATTTATTACTTATTCTTAATAATAGTAGGCAGTGTGAATCAGTTCTACATTGTAGGAAGCTGTTCTGTGCATTGTAGGATGAGGTTTAGAAGCACCCTGAGATCTGCTTTACTAGTAGCAAATCTCACGTCTCAATGCTGTGCCAACCAAGAACATCTCAAAATATTGCAAAAATTTTCCCTAAGGAGTACAATTATCTGGTGGAAAGCCAGTGATCCAAAGAATTCAAATTCATCTTATAAGGCCTATGAATGAACCAGTTTGGATCAAAAGCTGAAGTGTGCAGATTTAGCCCAAAGTCAGTTTTGGACACCTCCCATCATTCTTGCATGGCAGTCACCACCCACAGCTCAGGCGCATTGATGCCAGAGTTCCATTCTGTTCTCCCTTATTCTTTCCCAAATCCACATACATTCATTCTTCTCTACCTGAGGCTAAAGTCCTCAGCTTGGTTTAAGAAGATCCAGAGAAGGATGAAAACAAAAATGCACAGTGAGGGGGAGAAATAAGCAAGGTATGGAGCCAAATTTCTGAAAGCAAGAGTAGTTTAGGGATGAAGAGAAAATGTGTATTTCTACATGTCTCTCTCCCTTTTAATAAAGCTCCTGGGCTTTCTCAAGTCAGTCTCATTCTGAATCTGTTTTTCATTTGCACTCATACACCCACACCCCTACCGCAGCCATGATCCTAGTTTCTACTTGTAGATAATTTGACTTGATTACTTTCTGAAAGGGCAGACAGAGCCAAGAGGCCCTGCACTCATTTACCTGTCACTCCCAGCCTTGGCCTAATTTGGGTTGAGCTGCACCTCCCCCTCCCAGGAATGGTTGTGAAACTGGAATCAAACTCCCCTGGGAAGAGGTGGGAGGACTTGGCCATATGGCCCTCTCTATCCCAGTTAGGTAAGCAGACCCTGGCATGCAGAAAGGCTGACACCATTTGACAGAGCAGGAATGTGTAGCAATGGGAAAGACTGAAGTAGCCACTTCTCTATCAGAATTGATTTAGGCTTTTCCCCTTGATATTGATACCAGCTAGGATATAAAGCAATCTTGTGGGTAGCTCAACAACTTGTTCATATTGTAAAAACAAGAAACTTTGGGTTCTTTTTCCTCCTATTTCTTATGATGCCTGTCACAGCACTGGGACACAGGGGTGTTTGATAAATATTTATTCATTTATTATCACATGTTATAGAATCCATTCTTATGATACTGGAGCTTGAATGGTGTTATATGCTCTCAAAATAGTACTATGTGAACTTTGAGTTTATTAATACTGTTTATGTTGTGGTAAAATATTGTAGAACCAGATACCTCAAAAAATAAATGATCTATAGTCACGTCACTATAATTCTGTTTCAATTCTATGGTTCCTAAATGTCTTACGTAAACCATCTATATTTGTATGCAACTTTCTGAAAACTCCAGTCCTCAATTAATTCTTCCTTTTCTAATTGCTTTTAGTGTGTTTGTTTTATTTTGTTTTATGGATTTAACTCAGGGATGCTTTTCCATTGAGCTACATCCCCAATCCTTTTAATTTCTTCTTTTCTTTCTTTCTTTTTTTTTTTTGATACAGGTACTTGTTAAGTTGCTGACGCTGTCATTAAGTTGCTAAGAGTGACCTAGAACTTGCCTCTGTCTGCTGAGTTGCTGGATTACAGATGTGCACCACCCCAACCAGCATGCTGTTTTAATTAATTAATTAATTAATTTTTTGAGACCAGGGCTTGAAATCAGGGATGCTTAACCATTGAGCCACATCCCCAGCCATTTTTTGTACTTTATTTAGAGACAGGGTCTCACTGAGTTGCTTAAGGCTTTGATAAGTTACTGAGGCTGGCTTTGAACTCTTAACCCTCCTGCCTCAGCCTCTCAAGCCACTGGGATTACCTGTCTTAGTGTTGAAAATTGGTAACATGTATTTGGGGGGCCAACAAAGTGGTTTTTGTTTTTATTTTTATTGTATATCAGTGTCTTTTGTCAAAGCTTGTCCTTTCCAGTGCTTCACACATCCAGACATCTCTTACAGCCTTTATTTTTTATTCTTTTGTGGTGCAGAGGATCAAATCCAAGAGACTGCATGCACTAAACACAAGCTCTGCCACCACACTCTAGCTCCAGCTCTCTTATTACCTTAAATTTAATGCTTCATAAATATACATTTCTTACCTGTCTCCTATTGGAAATATTGTGGGTAGTGCCTAACATAGAGCACTTTGATAGTGTACATCCACATTAGATTGCCATTCATTTTGTCAATAATGGTCAATAATCAGCAACTGCACATAGTTCAACTTGTAATATATCACTTTTTCCCTGCTCTGAGGTTAGGAATGGATTTTACCAGTTCTCGTCTTCATCACTAGAAAGAAGCCTGATTCAAGATTTACAGTAAGTAATTGATCGTTTCTCTCTGATTAGAACTTCAAAGTCTTTTGGCTTTAAAATATTTTGGTTGAGATTTTAAATTTAGACCTATGTGCAGGAGCACATAGCAGGGAATGTCCCAAAGCTTAAGATTTGGGATCCAAAATGTCTTAGTTTGAGAACCCATTCAAGACCTCTGCACCAGGCACAGTGGTGCACACCTATAAACCTAGTGCCTCAGGAGGCTGAGGCAGGAGGATCTCAAGTTCAAAGCCAACCTCAGCAAAAATGAGGTGCTAAGCAACTCAGTGAGATCCTGTCTCTAAATAAAATGTAAAATAGGGCTGGGGATGTGGCTCAGTGATCAAGTGCCCCTGAATTCAATCCCTGGTATCCCCCCCCAAAAAAAGACCTCTGCATCCTTGGGCAAGTAATTTAATCTCCCCATTTAATCATCAGTTCCTTTATCTATCAATCTAGAGTATAATAACAATATTGATCTCATAGAGTTTCTGGGAGGGATGTTATGTATAAAAAGCTTGACCCCAAAACCTTGCATACAATAAGCTCTTGATAGATAGATTCTAGCTATTATTACCATTATCATAAAAGGAAGCACCCATGGTTAATTAGGAAATAATAGGATCTGAGGATTTAGATCAGTGGTAGGCATGTTTGCTAATACGCTAGACATGGTAGCATTTGGTTCCATCTACAGCACTGAAAAAGTCAATTAATTTAAAAAATAAAATAAGAAGAATGGTTTCTTCCACTCAAATTTTAGTCTGACATGTTACCTCAATTTGACAACTGAAAAGAACCAGTGAAGTTAAGTATTATAGGGAGAAGAAATTCATGGTTGAGAAATACCCAGCCTCTGTCACATTCTGTTGGCTTAAGGTTGTGAAAATTAAGAGTAGGAATGTTGCTTTCTTTTTTCTTTTGGCAAATGAAAAGGCCAAAGCTCAGAACTGTTGGGAGTGACAGCCCAATTAATCAGGCTCCACGCTTCAAACTAGGTGCTGAGCCTGCCCAGGACTGTGACATTTTTAAATGACCCCTTTGTCCTCAGCAGTGCCAAAGTGAAATTCCTGTGGGATCACTTGCTTCTTGGCATCTGGTATCCAAGCAGCAAAAAATGTGGGACAAAAAGTTTTTTGCAAAAGGAGGCCAAGCTGTATTTTTGTTTCCTCTTAATAAAGAAGAAAAGATGTAATTTTACAGAAACACAGCAGGTTTATCAGAATACACTATGTGTCTTTGGCAGGTATCTCACTATGAACAACCTAATCCAATTAGGCTTATGAATGCTGACTCCCTCCCTCAGAAGGCCAGCAGGAAAGAACTGGAACAGCACTATGACCAACCTCTAAAATGCGGAGCAGGGAGAAATCTTAGAATCTATTTAAATCACCTTTGATTCCACTTTCCAAATTTCTTTCATCAGATGGAGAACAATTATTTTTTAAGATGTAGAGAACAAAGAGGGACAATCACAGATGTCACAAGATGACACAGGCAGGTGCAGTTAGAATGAGAATGGTGATGTCTCACTCACCAATGTCCCCGCATCGTAATGGAGCCTTAGAAAGCAGAGACCCATGAACCCTCTTCCTCCATTGCTGATTACCAGTTGAGAGATACATTCTGCTTTACAGAGCTCACATCGTAATTCCAAACACTGTATCTCAATTGCTCCTGACATTATTGTGAAATAAATTGGCAATTTATACATGAGGAAATTGAGACTCATAAATGTTAAGGGATTTAGTCTAAAGTCGCAAGGAATCGAATCTTCTACCAAGGGCTCTTAACTCCAAATCTACTTTGTACTAGGATGGGATGGAATTATTTTAAAAGACACATGACCAAAGACGGTAATGATAAATAATTTATACAGTCATCTCAAATTAAATAACACCCCTGGAACATGAATGACTGAGAATCAAGACCTTTTGCTGCCATTGAAAGAAAATGTCAACATTGATGATCTGTAACTTAAATACCAAAGGAGGTTAAAATATTCCTGGCCAACTTGCTTAGCAAATGCTTTTTAAAAGTTATTTACTTATTATATTTTTGAAAAACTTACTGGACACTCTAGGTACATTTAAATTTTACCTCATTTATCAGCCAGACCTGGTAGGTCCACATCTATAACCCCATCTGCTTACGAAGCTGAAGCAGAAAAATTGTGAGCTCTAGACACAGCCAGGGAAACTTATCAAGATCCTGTCTTAAATAAAAATTAAAATGACCACAAATATATGAAAAAAATGTTCAATATCATTAACATTCAGTGAAATGCAAATAAAAACTACACTGAGATTTCATTTCACCATAATTAGAATGAAAACCATCAAGAATTTGTGCAATAATGAATGCTGGCAAAGATGTGGGGGAAAGAGGAACACACATATTGTTGGAGAGATTGCAAATCAATACAACCACTTTGGAAAGCAGTGTGAAGATTTCTCATAAAACTAGGAATAATAATTATCTCAATAATAACCCTGAATGTTAATGGCCTAAACTCATCAATCAAAAGACATAGACTGGCAGATTGGATTAAAAAGAAAGACCCAACAATATGCTGCCTTCAAAAGACTCATCTCATAGAAAAGGACATCCACAGACTAAAGGTGAAAGGATAGGATAAAACCTACCAAGCACACAGACTCAGTAAAAAAAAAAAAGCAGGAGTTTCCATCCTATATCAGATAAAGTGGACTTCAAGCCAAAGAGTCAGAAGGGATAAAGAAGGCCACTTCATAATGCTAAAGGAAACCATAAATCAGTAAGACATAATGATCATAAATATTTATGCCCCAAACAACGGTGGGCATATAAATTCACATGCTACTGAGATGTTGCATGGGCATGTTATACACATACAATATTTATAAAGAAAAAAAATTTTACACCAAAAATACAGAGAACCCAATAAATAAATGGACTAAGGAACTGGGCAGACACTTCACAGAAGAAGATGTACCATACAGGCAATCAACAAATATATGAAAAAGTGCTCATCATCTCTAGTAATTACAGATATGCAAATTAAAACCACCTTAAGATTTCATCTAACTCCAATTAGAAGGGCTATTATCAAGAACGCAACAATAATGTTGGTGCAGATGTGGGGAAAAAGGCACACTCAGACATTCCTGGTGGAGCTGAAAATTGTTGCAGCCACTCTAGAATACAGTATGGAGATTCCTCAGAAAACTTAGAATGGAACCACCAATTGACCCAGCCCTCCCACTCCTCAGTTTATACCCAAAGGACTTAAAATCAGACTACTACAGCCACATCAATGTTCATAGATGCTAAATTCATAATAGCTAGAATTTTGAAACCAACCTAGATGCCCTTCAATTGATGAATGGATAAAGAAACTGTGGTATATATACACAAGGGAATATTACTCAGCCATAAAGAAAAATAAAATTATGGCATTTGCTGGTAAATGGGTGGAGTTGGAGAAAATCAGGCTAACCCAAAGAACCAAAGGCTGAATGTTTTCTCTGATAAGTGGATGATAATACATAATGGGGAGTTGGGTGGGGGGGACAAGAGAAGAAAGGAGGAACTTTGGATGGTGTAGAGGAAAATGGGATGTGAGGAGATGGGGGGAGAAAAGAGTAGACTGAGACAGACAGTATTATCCTATGAATATGTAAGATTCCATGAATCATGTGATTCTACATTGTGTACAACCATAGAAATGAAAAGCTGTACCCCATTTGTGTACCAAAAAAAATGGGGAAAAAAGGAAATATTAGAATTTGAGGTTTCAGAGGAAAAAAAAACAAAACTAGGAATGGAACCACCATATGAGCCCACAACTTTCTCCTTAGTATTTATCCAAAATATCTGAAATAATCATACTATAGTGATGCACGCATTTCAATATTAATAGCAGCACAATTCACAATAGTCAAGTTATGGAACCAGCCTAGGTGTCTGTACACAGATGAATGGATAGAGGAAATGTGGCATATATGCACAATGGAATTCTCCTCAGCAATAAAGAACAATGAAATTATGTCACTTGTTGGTAAGTGGATGGAACTAGAGAATATCATGCTAAGTGAAATAAGCCATACTCAGTAAAGGGTCAAATGCTTTCTCTCATATGCAGATACTATAGAGAAAGACAAAACTTAAAAAATGGAGTGAGGATTTCACAAAAATAGAGGAGATAACTCTATAGGAGAAAGAGCATATTGAGGGAGAGGGAAGAAGGGCAATAGGAGGAACTAGGGAATAAAACTGACAGAATTTCATTCTGTATAGGTATGAATATAACACAATGAATCCCACTTTTATGTAAAATTATAATTCACAATGAAAACAATGCATGTAAATAAATAAAAGGAAGATGAGAAAAGTAGAGGAAGGGGAACAGGAGAGGGAGACAAGACGGGAAAGAAAGTACTAGGAGATGAATTGTAGTAAATCATGTTATGTGTGCATATGAACATGTGACAATGATCTCCACTATTTGTATAATTATAAGAACTGATAAAAGGATGATAAATGAAAAATTAAATTAGAAAATAAAATTAAAATGTACCTAGTTTGAACTCTGAGTTTTCAGGATCACTAATCCAATTTTTCAGATGAGGAAATGAATCTTTGAAAGAACAAAATGTCTCCTAAGACAATGCTAAAGAGTCAAGGTAGATCATATAGTGATTTGTGATCTTGTAGATAGTTAGAGCTATTTATGGCTTGAATCCAAGTCAGCCTGGGTGCAAGGTCGAAGAAAATCCTTGGAGTAAGAATTAAAATCCAAGTCTGTCCTGCATTGAAGTCACCATCTCTCTCCTCCTGTCAAAGTCTCCATCATGATGATTACTGGAAGACCTAAAGTTTCTCCTTCTTTGAATAGGAATACTAGAACCGATTTACATCCCTTTAGAGATCTCTACAGATACACATTTATAAAAGAGTAGTTGCAACCCTCTTGAGGACACAGTGCTTTATTACTGCTACCATATTGATTTCATTCAACTTCTCTATAAACTTGCCCAATTTGCCCTAGTCCCCACCTGAGCATTATTAGAGTGTTATGCTAATCCCCGTAGAAGTTAAAATAAGAGTGTTTTGTAATACAGTGAATTGGATCATCACAGCTTAGTTTAGAAAGTAGATTTCCTATGACACCCTTTCACTTAAAATCAAGGAAGAAGCCTCCATTTTAAATATTTCTCAGCACAAAAAGCAGCTTCTAATTCAAGGAGATAACTTGGGAGTAACTAATTTCCCAGAAGCCCTGATCAAATGATTTCTCTAAATTCCCCACAATGGGAGAAAGCAGAGCCACATTTGATCAGTGCCGACTTCTCAGTTCTTTGGTTCTCTTTGTTGCATGCTCTGGTCCACCACGGTTTTTCTGTAACTCGCTCTAGGGCACAAGACTCCAGTGTCCTTTTTCTGCCAGCTGGTCCTTTTAATAATTTAAATGTCTAATGGAAAGTCCAGAAGGTGCCCTGTTCCATGCCTGACACAGTCATCTTTGTGTCTCTGCCACACTTAATGTCTCAAGATTTGCCTTTGTAGGATGTCTAGGCTCTCCCTCCTACATCTCTAGAAATACAAGCAAGTACCATTCCAAATAGCTTTAGGGAAGAATTTCCCAAGAATTATATAGTCATGCACAGTTTGACATTTTGATCAGTGATGGACCACATTTAGAATGGTGGTCCCATAAGATTATGTCATGTAGTAATGTCATAGCCTTCTTGGTTTCTATAAGTAGATGCGATGATGTTCACCTAATGAAGCCACCTAATGATGCATTTCTCAGTGTCCATCTCCCTTGTTAAGTGACATATGACTCTACTTTGGAAAGCTGGATCCTATGGTTACTTTTTGCCATCTTTATTTGAGAAACGTTTTTCAACACAGGAAGTACTCTACCTCTTCTCTCAGAGACTACTATTGCATATTAACATATTAAATTACATGAGAAATTTGGTTTTGTTCAACTAAGTCACTACTACACTTACAAGATTAAGAAACTATGTGAACACTAATGAACTTCTAGCACTTCTTGCTCATGGAACATACTTTCCCAAAATTTCAAATAGGGGAGTTCTCTGTTTTACCTAAGAGCCCTCCTTATTCTCAAATTTCAAGTACATTCAATAAAGTGAAAATGATCTCAGAGGTTATCAAATCCAAATTTAGCCCCTCACTCTAACTCCTCAATTATAGAGCTTCTGCATCTGCAAAATTTCTTTATGAGTGCTCTCTATCTCTAGAACTAAAATGTCATTTGCATACTGGCTAAATATTTAAGTCCACAGAGAGGTATTGCCTTGACAGTTCTGTCTGATATACGCTATTAGGGGGAAAATGTTGAAAGAATGTAATAATACACAGTGAAATATGGGAATAGATATAATACTGGATTTATGGACTAAATGAGATATAAGTTGTCTCCTTTATTCTTTCCCATGTTCTCAGAATTTTCTGTAACTACTTTTAAAGTAGAAAAAAAGTTCTTAAAGAGAGGAAAGGAAGGTTCAGAAAGAAATTGCAAAGTCTTTGAAGTACTTATATTGACTTCTCTAATGTCTGCATTTTTCTTGCTTGTCCCTTTTCAAAGCCCATCCATAAACTTTATGAGTTTCATGGTTTTTCTAAATGTCATTTGCTTTTCATTCCATACAGAAAAATCTGCAGATGTTTTAACTCTTGCACACTTACTCACGGCATCTGGTGTTCTAAAACTTCGCATAAATGATAGCTCTTGACCTGTGAATTTAAGTCCTATAACTAAAGCAGCATTATTCAGAACATGAGATTTGCCTCAACTAAAGGCAAGAGACCTACTTTCTACCTATATCCAATTTGGTGTAGATATGCCTAACCATCTTGTCAAAACAGAGCCATGTCATTTGATTTTAAGTGACTTTTAAAAAAATAATTCACTTTGACATTGAAGTGTAATATCTAGGAGTTTCTGGATAAAGAGCAGGATGCTCAGACACATGACCTTAATGGTAGGAAGTCCCGAATTCTGATAGGCCCAAGTGTAACCCCTACACTCCATCCCCATTATGCACTCATGTTCTCTCTAATGCTTACACATGTAGAAGGGTGAGAGATTTGGTCAGATTCAACCCTTTCTCCATGACTTCCCTGTATCAGCAGAACACCAGCTGCCAGACAGTGACCACGAAAACACTGATAAGGTCTCTTTGTTTTATACCAGCCACAGGTACAACATTAGTGAGAATCCCAGGAGCACTAAATATTTTTAAATTTTTTTATTAATGCCTTATGCATCATATTGGGTTCATTTTGACATAATTATACAAGTATGCAATGTAATTTGTTCCAATTCAATCCCAGTACTTCCCCTTTCCCTTGCTTCCTCCCTCCCCCTGTTCATTTACTGGTCTTTCAGGAGTGAATTGTTCTCTCTCTATTTAATGAAGATGGAGTTAAGATGTTTAGGGTCTCAACTTAAAACTCATCCAATTTATATCTTTAATAAAGGAAGTTCTCATAATTGGCCAAGGCCATTCTAGGTGCATTTTGAGCAAATTTCTCTCCTCCAAATTGGACTGACAGGTCAATACAGATATCCACAGCTTTCCAGAGTAGCAGTCCAGAAACAAAAGCCACTTTGGAGACACTTTCCCATGGGGGAAGAATTTAAAATGTAAGTGAAACTTCTGGAGACTCAGTGTGAATAAGCTTAAGAATGAATACCCCAAAGGGGACATTCATAATGGAATGCCCACACCAAGAGATCTACAAGGTTTTTAGGGTGAAAATCAACTTAGGGGAAGAAAAATATCTAATTCTAGCCTGCTCCAGCCTTCTGTGTAGAACAATGGAAATATCCAACTCCATTCCTGTCTAGTCTTCTTCTTTGATCTGGGGACAGGCAAACACATGTGACAGTCACAGCCCAAGGGCAAAGGCTCACCAAAAAGCCCGAGAACTAATCATAGGAATATACAAACTTCCTTTCCTACACACTGATCACACCTCAATATTATTTTTATATAATAATAGGGATTATAAATGAAAAAAATTTCAAGAATTTATTTAAGAAGTCACTAGGGAAACTCAAAGATAATTAAGAAAACAAAAACAAGAATATTAGTAGAAACTGTAGCCTCTGACATCTAAATCTACAGTAAGCAATAAACACAGAACAATTGTTAGCTACAAAAACATAAAACCTCACAATAGAGACCTAACTGCCTCAGCTGCTTTTACCAAATAGATTATGTTCAACCTTCTATAAAAATTACAACCTAA
Source organism: Glaucomys volans (assembly GCA_020662805.1). Lineage (NCBI taxonomy): Eukaryota > Metazoa > Chordata > Mammalia > Rodentia > Sciuridae > Glaucomys > Glaucomys volans. The sequence continues at coordinate 641,304 of JAJEJO010000626.1, read as the reverse complement.
ATGCCCTTCAACAGATGAATGGATAAGAAGCTGTGGTATATATACACAATGGAATACTATTCAGCCATAAAGAATAATATTATGGTATTTGCAGATAAGTGGATGGAATTGGAGAATATCCTACTAAGTGAAATAAGCCAATCCCCCAAAACAAAAGGCCATATGTTTTCCCTGATAAGTGGATGATGACATATAATCGTGTGGGGTATGGGGGTGAGAGAAGAATGGAGGAACTTTAGATTATGAAAAAGGAAATGAGAGGGGGAGTGAGTAGGGGTATGAAACATGGTGGAATGAGATAGACATCATTACCCTATGTGCATGCATGATTACATGAATTGTATCATGCACAACCATAGAAATGAAAAGTTGTACACCATTTGTGTACAATGAATCAAAATGAAGTCTGTAAAAATTAAAAAAATAAATAATTAAGAATTTTTGAAAAATTGCAAAACATCCCAAATGGAAAAACCAATCATAGTAAATTAGCAAACAACTATATATATGGCATAGATTTTTGGAATAATTAGACAAGGAATTTAAAATAACTATGATTAATATGCTAACATGCAAAAGACCCTATTGGAAAGTGAACAACAAGCAAAAATAAATGAATAATGTGAGTAGGGAGATGGACACTCAAAGAAAATTCAAGAAAAAAATTCTAGAAAACAAGAAGCACTACAATAAAATGGATAATAGCTCTGATGAGCTCACCAGCTAAGGAATGAATTAGCATGAACATATATCCACAAAAATCTCCCAAATTAAAAGTTAAAGAGTAAAAATGATTCTGAAAATGGAAGGAGATATCACTAAAGAGTGGAGAGCTACAAAGATGTAACATATATCTAATGGAAATAGCAGAAGGAGAAAGGGGTTAAGACAAAAAATATCTGAAGTTATAATGGCTGAGAATTTTCCAAAATTAATGAAATCACCAAGTCACAATATTTAAATTTCAGTGAATATCATGTAGGTTAAAATATAACTGGACATATCATATTCAAATTCCTGAAAAGCAAAGATAAAGGTAAATTCTTGAAAGAATCAAGGGAAAGGAGAAACTTTACCGACAGAGGAACCGGGGATTAAAAAAAAAAAAAAAAACACTAGATTTCTTGAAAGAAAACATGCAAGTATTAAAGTAAGTAGAACAAAAGCCACACTCATACATTGCTGGTGGAGTTGGAAATTGATGCAGCCACTCTGGAATGCAGTATGGAGATTCCTCAGAAAACTTGGAATAGAACCACCATTTCACCCAGCTATTCCACTCTTTGGTTTATACCCAAAGGACTTAGAATAAGCCTTCTACAATAATGCAGCCATTTCAATGTTTATAGCAACTCAATTCTCAATAGCTATATTGTGAAACCAACCTAGATGCCCTTCAATAGATGAATGGATAAGGAAACTGTGGTATATATACACAATGGAATATTACTCAGCCATAAAGAAGGATAAAATTATGACATTTGCAGGTAAATGGATGGAATTGGAGAATATCATGCTAAGTGAAATGAGCCAATCCCAAAAAAACAAAGGCTGAATGTTTTCTCTGATAAGTGGATGGTAATACATATTTGGACATAATTGGGGTGGGCAGGGGGGTGAAGAGAAGAATGGAAGAACTTTGGATTGTGTAGAGGGAAATGAAGGGGGAGAGGGAGGGAGAAGGAAAGATAGTGGAATAAGACAGATAACATTATCCTATGTACATGTATGATTACACAAATGGTGTGACTCTACATCGTGAACAACCAGAGAAATGAAAATTTATACCCCATTTGTATACAATGAATCAAAATGCCGTCTGAAAAATAAAATTAAAACAAAAAATAAAGTAGAACAAAATATTTCAAAATATTGAAAGAAGAAAATTACTCACCTAGAATTTGGTAACCAATATAAACATTCTTCAGAAGTGAAAGTGAAATAAAGAGCTACTCACATAATCAAATTCTGATTTTGTCACTGAAAGACTTGACTTGCCAGGTTTTAAAGAAGTTCTTCAGAGCAAATAAAACTAATACAGGTCAGAAACTAACCAAGATCTGCATGAAGAAAGAGCAAAAAAAGAAGAAATGGATGAACACTAAATAGAAAATTCTATTATTCTTTGTCTTAAAATATGCAATAGATAACTTCAAATTCATAACAGCAAGAATATGTGGGTGATGGTATTACATGGGTAAGTGGAATGAATGAGCAATGAATGAACAGAAGGAAATGAAAGCAGTCCGTCACAGGTAACAACCCTACTCATGAAGCAGTATTGTGTCAGTTGAAAGTGAAAATATGTTAGTTATAAATGTATATTGAAAACTCTAGGGCAACCACTCTAATTGTAAAAATATATAGTTTATATACACTAAAAGAGGAGAGAAAATGGAATCATATAAAAACTCAAAACTAGAGGAGCAGAAATAGAGAACATAAAAAGAAACAAGAAGAGCACCCAAAGGAAAACATTTATAAACATTAAAGATATGAACTATCTCAATAATCGCCTTATATGTGAATGGTCAGAATATGCCAATTGAAAAACATTGACTGTCAGAGTGGGTATAAAAGCCAAGGCCAAATTATATGGTGTTTATAAGGAACTCGCTTTAAATATTAAGATGCAGATAGATGAAATGTGGAAAGATGGTGAAATATGTCACGATAACACTAATCAAAATAAATGTTGGGTGGCTATGTTAATGTCAGGCAAAACGACATCAGAACAAGAAAAAGTGTCAGGAGAAGGTTGCTTGGTAAAGATGATTGATTCCTTAGGAAGACAAAGCAGCCTTAACCTGTACTTACCTAAGAATAAGAATAGAGCATCAAAGTGTATGAGGAGAAAACCAAAAAAACTGCAGGGGTAAGAAGACAAAAGCACTGTAGAGCTGGAGGTGTTAATGTGCTTCTGTCAGTGAAATGCAGACCCATCAGCAGACGCTCTCAGAACACACAGGTTAACAGAACAACACTGGCTGTCCATTGGATCTGATGATATTTATAGAAGATCCCATCCAACCATAGAAAGCACATCCTTTTCAAGTTCATATGGAATATTCGGCAAGATAGACTACATTCTGGACCATAAGACATACCTTAGTTAATTTAAAATAATAGAAACCATGCACAGTATACTCTCCAATCAGAAAGGAATTAAAGGAAAAATCAGTTATAGAAAAAAGTCTAAATTAATTCCAAATTATTGAATCACATTTATTTAAATACAATATGGATCAAAGAACAAGTCTTAAAAGATCATAATGAATTTAAACTAAATAAAAATTAATAAAACATATCAACATCTTTGTTGAATGGCAAAAACATTTTGAGGAAATGTTTAAATGGAAATTTATAGCATCAGATTCATCTATTGGGAAAAACTAAAAATTATTGATCTAATCTTTCACCTTAGGAAACTGGGAAAGAAAATACTAAATTAAATCCAAGGGAAGGAGAGGGAAAGAATAATAAAGGAACAGAAAAAATCAATTAATTTTAAATAGTGAGTAGTGAAAACCCACAAAAGCAAAAGCTGATTCTTTGCAAATATCAATAAAATTAATAAATTACCTGGTTATTAAAAAATATAAAAATGAGAGATGACACAGTACTAATATCAGGAATGAAAGAGGGACCAATTAAAATGAACCCATAGATATTAAATGAATTGCAAAGAAATATTATTAACAATTCTAAGTCCATAACTGATAGCGAAGATGAGATGCTTTAATTTCTTGAAGGATGTGATCTATCAAATCACACTCAAGGAAAAAGCAGACAATTTGAATAAGCTTATATCTATTAAAGAAATTGGGTACAAAATTTATAACCTTCCAAAGGAGAATGCACCACATCCAGATGGTGAATTCCACTGAACATTTAAGGAAATATTTATATCAACTCTGTACAGTCTCTTTCAGAAAATATAAACATAGGGAATACATCATATCTTATTTTATGAAGCACATATTATCCTAACCCCAAAACCAACTGAAAACATTACAAAACAGGAAACTACAGAGCAATATCACCCAACCACATACAAATATTGACAAAATATTAACAGATTGAATGAAACAATTTATGAAAATAATTATATATCATGAACATGTGCAATTTATTCTATGTATGCAGGTTTGGTTCCAATTTGGAAATCAATCAAAGTAGTACAGCTTATAATAGGTTAAAGGAGAAAAAATTATAAAAGTAAGAAAAAATAGATGCATTTCTGCTAACATGAAGACAAGACAAAGGTGTCTTCTCTCACCACTTCTTTCAGCATTATGTTGGAAATCCTAACTATTGCAGTAAGAAGAGACATCCAGGCACAGTGACCCACCCCTGTAATCGCAGCAGCTCAGGAGGCTGAGGAAGGAAGATCACAAGTTTGGGGCCAGCCTCAACAATTTAGTAGGCTCTAAGCAACTTAGTGAGACTCTGCCCTAAAATAAAAAGGGCTGGGGATGTGGCTCAGTGGTAAAGCACCCCTTGGCTTTAGTCCCTGACATAAAAAAAAAAAAAAAAAAAAAAAAAAATTCAAGGACACAGGGGGAAAAAAAAGAAAGAAAACTGTCTTGTTCATAGATGACACAAAATATAGAAAACCCTCAAAAATCAATAAGAAAAAAATTCAAAAACTCTAGTGATGATTATAGGAAAGTTGTAGAATGCAAAGTCAATTTGTAAATTGATTTCTTTGCTTTCAACTAGCAGTAAACAAGATTGATTTGAAAAGAAAAACAAAATACCAGTTATATTAGCACCAAAAAAAATGAAATACTTTGATATAAATCTAACAAAATATGCATAAGGTCCATAGAAGGAAAACTACAAAATATTGATGAAAGAAATAAAAATACCTAAGTAAATGGAGAAATATTTACTATTCATGAGTAGGAAATCTTAATATTCTTAAGATGTCCGTTTTTCCCAACTTGATCTATAGATTTATTGAAATCCCAAACTAAATGTCAAGATGAACTTTTGCTGAAAATTTATTGAAAACCTCCTTCTTCAATTTGTATGGAGATTAAAAAGCTTGGGAATAATCAACACAATATTGAAGAGAAATATGAAGTTGGATGAATGACATTACATGACTTCAAGACTTACTGTAAAACTTCAGTAATCAGGACAGTGCTATTGAACAAAGAATAGACAAGTAGATTAATGGAATATAACAGAGAATCTAGAAATAAACCTACACTGTTAGTCAACTGATTTTTAATAAAGGAGCATAAATTATCTCAATGGAAACAATGCAGAAAAAATTAATCTTGACAGGACCTTATACCATCACAATATTTAACTCCAAATGGAGTTAAATGTAAAACTCCAAATAGACCTAAATGTAAAATTCAAAACCAAAAAATTCTTAGGAGACAACACAGAAGAAAGTCTAGGTGACTTTGTGTTTGAGTACGAATTCCTAGATACAATATCAGAAGAATGATCCATGAAAAAAGACTGTTAAATATATTATTCAAGGATAAAAAGACAAGTGTGTAGCTGAGGTAAAATACTACAAACACATATCTGAAAAATAAATGCTATACAAAATATACAAAGAACTCCCAAAGCTCAACAATAAGAAAACATAAATATGCAACTTAAAGCAGCAATGACCATACAACTACACATGTATTAGAATGGCTAACCTCCAAATTATGGGTAATACCAAATTCTGTATGCATGGTAGTGGGAACTTTAACTAATTGCTGGTAGGAATACAAAGTATTATAGCCACTTTGAAAGGTAGTTTGGCATTTTCTTACAAAGTTCATCATAATTTCATTATACAATGCTTGAATTGTACTCCAAATTTATTTACCAAATGAATTAGAATCTTATGTCCAAACAAAAGCTTACATTTAAATGTTTTTAATAGTTTTATTTATAATTGTTCCAACTTGGAATCAACCAGGATGTCTTTCAATAGGTGAGCAAATAAACAAACCATGGTACATCCAGACAATGGAATACTATTCTGTGATAAAACAATAAGGTATTGTACCAGAAAAAATATGAAAGAACTTAAAAATGTATATTGCTAAATGAAAGATCTTATCTGAAAAGATTCCATATGATATTATTCCAACTATACACATTCTAGAAAAGGTGAAACTATGGACCCAGTGAGGGAGGTATGAATCAGTGGAGGACAGAGGGATTTTATGGCAAACTAAGGGCAGATGCATGAAATCATGCATTTTTCAAAACTTATAGAATATACAACACAGGACTAATCTTTAATGTACACCGGTGTGTTAATTTTCCATTGCTATGACCAAAATATACTAGGTCCCACCTTCTCAAGTTTCCACAACCTCTCAATAGCACCACCAGCTGGGGTCAAGCTTTTAAGACATGAGACTTTGGGAGATATCCAGATTAAAATTATAATATATGGCTTCAACTTATTAAAATCTATCCTTATTGGTGCATTAATTGTAATGAATGGACTTCATGAGTGCAAGTTGTAATATTAGGGAAAAATATGTAAGGAGAAAAGCAAGCACTTGGGAACTGCCTATACCTTCTACTGAATTTTCTATATACCTGCAACTGCTCTAAAAGATAAAGTCCATTATTAAAGTCAACTCAAAATGAATCATAAAAGTAAAAGTCATAGTTGAAGCTATAAAATTTTGAATATAAAAAAATTTCAGGGTCCAAGATTTGGTGAAATTTTTCAGACAGGAGAGCAAAAGCATGATTCATTAAAATTTTAAATATTGCTCTGTAAACGGTCTTTACAAGAGAATAAATATGAGCTACATGCTGAGAGAAAACCGCACATAGCAGAAAAGAATTGGAATATGCAAAGAACTCTTGAAATTTAACAATTAAAAAAATAGACAATCCGCTTAGAAAGTGCCCATAAGTTGTAGAACAAATAAGGTGCACTACAAATGTGCTGTAGAACACTACCTAACCTTAAAAATAATCCAGCTATTGACCCATGCAACAGCTTGAATGAAACTGAAGCACAATATGCTGAGTAGAAAAATGGCAGTCTTAAATGTCACATATGGTATGCTCCCATTTAGATGATGATTATTCAATTGGCTATATAACAGAGATGAATGAATACAGATGTGGCCAAAGGTTGTGGGTGAAGGAGGGAGAGAGGTGGGTGTGACTCTACATAGATAACCCTGGGAAGATCTTTGTGGAGTGGCTAGCTCTGCATGGTCATCATGGTGGTAGTTACACAAACCTGTATGTTAGGTAAAATAACATGGAATAATGCACAGACACAAACAGACACACCCACAATAGTATTGTTCAATTCCTAGTTTTGATATTGAAGCACACTTATGTAGTTACTGGAGGCAACTGGATGACACAACAGACTTCTTTCCAAGTTTCTGTGTATCTATAATAATTTCATGATAAAAATAGATTTGAAAAATTGGCATGTATTAAACATTAATAATATAAAACAAAAAGCCAAGTGGAAATTCCAGAGTTGAAAAGTATCACAACTGAAATGAATAATTCACAAGAGGGACTCAGCAGAAAATCTGAGTTGTTAAACAGAATTTTAAAAAGAAAAAGAAAAACATGGAGTATGAAGAAAAGTGAATTGAACATTAGAGACTTATGGGACACTATCAATTATCAACAAGGACTCACGGGAGTCTCAGAAAAGAGAAAGAGAAAGTGACATAAAGAATACAGAATATGTGAAGAAATAATGGTTCATATTTCCCAACTTTGATGAGAAAGATCAAAGTACATATTCAATTACCTCCAAACATTATAAAAGACCCACACCTACACAAATCATGGTCAAATTAACAACAACAAAAAAAGAGATAATCTTGAAATGTGACTTGTCATAAATGAGGAAATTAGGATAAAATTAACATCTGAAGTTTTAATGAAATCAGTGAAAGTTAGGAAGCAGTCAGATGACTTAAGTACAGAGGAAAACTGTCCACCAGGAGTCCTACAGGGAGCAAGCTTCCTTCAAAAATGAAGATGAACAAATACATTTCCTGGTAAACAAAGGTGAAAATTCTCTGAAGTAAACATTTATCAGAATGCTGAAGGAAGTAGTCCTTCAACCTAAAAGGAAATGTCACCCCTACTGATAAAGACAATTAAATAAAAATAAATTTAATAGAAGTGTAATTAAATCATAAAATTAAACTAAATTGAATTAAAATAAAATAAAATTTAGAAGTCTAAAAGTTTCTCTGTTCTCTTATTTAAAAATCAATTGCATAAGACAATACTTATAAAACAGTATCTTGGCCATGTAACATATAAACATGTCACATTTATCATAATAATAGCACAAAAGAGAAATGAATGAAAGGAACTAATATATTGAAGGGAAAAAAATGATACCAGTTGGGAATGTGAATCCATAAGAAGGAATAGAGATCTCTAGAAAAGTAAACGTGTGGGTTAACATAAAAGACTCAATGAAGACACTTTCTTTTTCTTGTCATAATTATCTTAGAAGGTATGAGAGTATCAAGACATAATTGTAATGTTATAGTTTGTGGTTTATAATGCATATAGATACAATACGCATGGCAATAATAATAAAAGGAACAAATGCAATAAAGAACATCAACTAAATCAAAAAAGTTCTTTTTTGAAAATATCTACAAAATTGGACAAACCATTAGCCAAGACAAAAAAGGGGGAAATACAAATTGCCAAAATCAGGAGTAAAACAGACTATCATTACAGATTTTGCAGAATTTAAAAGAATAATGAGGGAATATTATAAAAAAACTTCATGTCTACAAATGAGAAAATGTACATTATATAGAATAATTCCTAGAAAGACACAAATTACCAAACTAAATTAAGAAGAAATAGAAAATTTGAAGAGATTTATACCAACTAAAGAAATTAACAATTAAATTTTTAAAAGCTCATAAATAAAAGCTTTGGGCTAAAAGACTTCATGGGCCAATTTCATAGAACATTTACCAAAACCACTAATTTTCATAAATTCTTCAAGAAAATGGAAGAGGAGGAAACACATTCATTGAGGCCATTAATTATAACACTGCTACCAAAGGCAAATGCATCACAAGAAAAAAATTATATTATAAAGTCATGATACATAATTTCAAAAATATATCAACAAACCAACTCTGACAACATATAAAAAAATTATACAACATGACTCTGGAATGAAAAGCTGGCATGCACATTTCAAAGATCAATTCTTGTACAGTATAAATAGAAAGAAAAATGAAACACATGACCATATCAATATGTCCTGGAAAAGCTTTTGAGAAAAATGAAACATGCATTCATGAAAAAAAAGACTCTCTTCAAAGTAGAAATAGAAGGGCATTTTCTCAACCCATATTCAACACTAAGATCATGGTGGTAATTGGTGTGCTTTCCTGCTGAGGTCAGCATGTCCACTCTAAAATTCAACACTGCACTGAACATTCTAGATAAGTCAGTCAGGCAAGAAAGAGAAAGACAGACATCTATATTATAAAGGAAGAAATACAATCTTTTTTTTCCAGTGATTCAGTGTGTGGAAAACCCTACCACACACACACACACACACACACACACACACACACAAACACACACACACACACGCACACACCCCTAGAACAAATAATATTGGTAAGGTCACAGGATGCAAGATCAATATATAAATATCAGTTTATTTTTCATCATGAGTAGTTCTATGCATTACAATGGATAATCCAAAAAATAATTGAGAGCAATTCCATTCATCATTGAACAAAAAAAGAACAAAATACTTAATAATTAGTTTGACAAAGGATGACCAAGACTTGTGCCTATGAACTACAAAACATCACTTAAAGAAATTTTTAAAATCTGCATCACCTATTGACATTCCATTATCATGGCTTGAAAAATTTCGTATTATTAAAATGGCAATCTTTTCAAATTGATTTATAGATTGAATACTATTCCTGCCAAAATTCTAGCATGCTTCTTACAGAAATTGACAATTAAAGGACTCAGTATATATAAAATAATTTTGAAAGGGAACAAAGTAGAATAACATCCCTGATAGTTCGTCATTGCAACACTTACTGTGAAGTTACTGCAGTCAAGACAGAGGGTACTAACGTAAAGACACACATCGATTAGAAGATTAATAGTATCGATAAACCCAATGAAACAGAATTAAGAAAACGTAAATAAATGCTTACATTTATAGTCATTTGGTTTTTGGTGTAGATTTTGAAACAATTCAATGGGAAAAGGGTAACAACGTCAACTCCACTGGATTATCCATAGGCAAAAGAATGAACTTAGACCCTTACCTTGCATCATATGCAAAAATTATATCAAAATGCATTATAGATTCAAATAAAAAACCTAAAAATAAAACAAAATGAATACACTTTTAGAAGAAACTCATAGGTAAAAATCTTTGTGACACAGGTTGGAAAAGGTAACAAAAGAAGGAAGAAAGGAAAGAAGCAGGGAGGGAGGGAAGGAGGAAGGAAAAGAAGGAAGATTGGAATTCATCAAAATTGATGATGAGGAGTAAAGAAGGAGAAGAGAGGGCAAACTCTTGTTTTGAAGGTCAGATTTCTACTAGTCTTTCATTGGTGGAACCCAAATACAGAGACCCAGCTAACTACAAGTGTGGCTGGGAAATGGGGTTTGGGGCAGGGCAGCCTTGTGCTCAACTAAGACTCAGGGGTCCATTAACTGCTGAGAGAAAGGGAAAATGGATCTTATTAATAGACTGTATTTATTTGTTCAGAATAGCTGCCTCTTCCCACTAGATTTATCCTACAGTCCTTCCTTGAGCCACTCAGGGCAGACTTGGCACACATTTTATTTGAGCAGATGCTGTAAGAAAATTAGCAAGTTTCCCCTAATACACGAGGTCTCTACTGGGACCACTCCTTCAGCATGGATCCTGGAATAAAAAAGGTATGGCTTTGAGCCAATGCACACCAGAATTGGTATGGATGTGATTGAGAAATTAATAAATTTTATGACAAGCCACAGAGATTGAGAGGTCATTTGTTACTGTGGCAAACAGTCAAAACTGTACTGCACTTGGCCTTTTCATTTACAACAGGCGATCTCTACCAGGCCCCCAAAAGGAAACTTTGTATTTTTTTAGTTAGCACATATTTATCAAGCATAAACTATGTGGCAAGTACTTTATAGGCACAGAAGACTTGAAAAACCATACACATCATAGATGTGTAGTTAATGAACAATAGCCACATGAAGTGCTTACAAATCAATAAGAGTAAGGTTAGTACTTCAGAGGCAAATTTGACAATATACTTGAAAAAGTCAATGAAAAGCCAATAAATGAATGGAGAAGTAAGTAAAAGTCAGTGGTGTATACCTATATCATGGAGGTAGACTTATAAAAATATCTAAATTGTCTCAGCAATAGAAGTAAGTCTTACAACAAAATTAGTAGTTTTCAGAGACATAAATTTAATAGGAATATTTGTGATTTTTTAGTTCCAGAGGGCTTAACCAGAACCCTCTGGAGCCCAGCAATGATGCAGAAACCATGGCATTGTGGTACCCACCATAGGACTGGGTTCTGCCAGTCACTCCCCTAGTCTGACTTCTGCTTTATTCCAAGATGCTATTTTCTTAGTACTTCTTCACAAACTTTTTCACCAGTTTTTAAAAAAGATTTATTAGCTTATAACAGAAATTATTAGGCAGAGTCAGTTAAAATTTGATTTTTTCCATTCTCTCTGGTCAACAGCATCACTAATCTCTTTCCAATTTGTCAGGTATGGTGGTGTAGACTTGATAGTAGAGACTTTGTCCTTATGTACATGCCTGGCAAATAATCCAGATTTTTCAGCTTGATTAGTGGAGACTGATGTCATGGGAAAATGAAGAAATTCTCTTTCAGTCTTTATGATAACCCTAGAAATGTGCTCACATATCTTGTTGGAGAGATCAAAAAGAGAAAACCCAAAGTAATTTGGAGCTTCAAAAACTTCAGAGGCAATATCCATAACTGAGATTTTTGGAGGGATTCTGGAGGCAATCTATACCTGGGATGATCCTATTACCCTACGCTTTAAGAAAAATATCCACCAACTCCAAAGAATTGATTCATCCCTCACCAGATGAATCAATTAAACACTGTTAGACAGTGGAATTCTAACCTATGAACTTTTCAGAAATGTTATTTACTTTTAACAAAATGGAAAAGTTCTCTAACTTGATCTCTAACTTATTGGTAAAAATATGTGTCTTTCAAATTCTGATGATGATTTTATAACTCTTACATTAAAAAGCTTTTGTGATGAAGATTGATTTGAGAAACCTGGGGGCATTTGGAGGAATTGAAGTATGGCAATTTAGAATGATGAAATTCAGCATTGCACTCAATCATTGCCAGTCCCTTATCTATAGTTTGGTCAAGTCCACATTGAAAAGATAGTTAATGTATATTTGGGCAGCTGCCTTGAAAAGCTGGGAAAGAACTTCCAAACTTCCCAACCAAGGTCTAAAACAACAGTCAGTGGACCCTCTTCTTTCCTGTGACTTTTAAGACAAACATACCCAGTTTTCAGCATTTCTATTGCATATTCTCCCTGGATGCTCCATTTCCAGTATTCAATGACTTCAGTTTTGTTCATATTCCTTCATTCAGTACTCAGTGTGTAATACTCTGGTGCCAGATTGATGGGGTTCAAATTTTGGCTCCAGCATTTATTTACAAGCTCTTATGATCTTGGACTAATTTCTTAATGTCTCCATCTTTGTTTACTCATTTGAAAAATGTTGATAACACTGATGACCTCATAAAATTGTTATGAGGCATAAATGAATTAGTAAAATAAAGCACCTAGAATAATGCTTGGTAATAATTACTGCACAAGCATTGATATTATTATGGAGTACCTAATCTAAAAAAAGGACTGGTTGGAGGAAATAGGGAATGCACATAGATGAACAATGTGTGGGACCCATTCTTAGGAGCACTAGTGGAGACAAGATGTGAATACAAATAAATGTAGCTGTAAGTAGAATGTATGATACAGAATAGATTAAAATACAATGACAACGGGTTAAAGGAAGGGTGAGGCAAATTTCAGTTGTGGACACAGAGAGAGGTTCACCATCAAATAAAGAAGTGCTATGGAAAAGAGCAACCTGACCTCCCTTTTCTCTAAGCCCACCTGTATATGTTGTTTGGGCACCTCCATTGCCCAAAGCCAAGCGCACCCCGAACCTATCAATTAATTATTCTTTGTGATGGGGAATGGTAGAGAACAAGTCTTTCTACCTAATCTGGATATCCAGCAAACACATTCTAGAAAGGTAGCCTGCACAGTTGGGCTGAGCACAGAACTCAAGAATTCTGGTCAAGATGCTGTGTGGAGTCCTGGAGAAAAAGGCTAACCATCCTCTAACTGTGCAGCCAGTCTCCAGGCTCAACTGCACAGACTCACACCACTCTCATTGACCCTGGGTGTTCACAACTGAAACTCTTTTATTTATTTATTTATTTTTTTTATTTCTCTAACGTGTTGCTCTTTCTCCTCTTTAGGCATCCCTAAGAGGGATCAAATGTTCTTTCCCTTCCTCTTCTCAAGACCTTCGACTATGTGGATCTTAGCTTACATGCAACTTCCTTCTGGAATCCACATCTTCCCTGAGTTAGGAACTGTTGTATATCCCAGGATTATCCTGAACTTTTCTTTCCATGGCAGTTAACTCAAATGGTTGTTAAGAATTTTTTTCTCTGAGTGCAGTGGCACATGCCTGTGCTGAGGCAGGGAGATTGAGATTCAAAGCCAGCCTCAGCAACTTAGCAAGGTCCTATGCAACTGAGCAAGACCATGTCTCTAATATATATATACATTGGCTGGGAATGTGGCTTAGTATAACTACTGAGCACTCCTGAGTTCAATCCCCAGTACCAAAAATTTTTTTTTTCTTTTTGGTGAACTGGAGAGCCAACCAAGGACCTCATGTGTGCTGTGCACATCCTCAACCACTGGGCTACATTCCCAGCTCCAGGAATTATTTGGTTATCATTCCTCCTCCCTCAGATGTTAACTCCAGAGGAACTTAACTGTGTGAATCATGTTCACCTCTTTCTCTTCAGCACTCAGCAAACACTTATTAAACACTTATTAAATAAATAGGTAATGCATAAGTGCAAGATAAAAATCCAGTGATATTCAATTGTTAATTCTCTTGTTTCATCTTCTCAAGATTGTTGAAGAGTGGTTACACAAGTGGATCTTTCCAACTCTAGGGATAAGCATGGGGGCCAGACAAGGCTACTTATAACAAGTTATAACATCCTGTACCCTTGCTTCTATCAGAATCCTCCTTGGCAGTTTTCTTAAGTAGAGCTGATGCAGAAAATTCTTATTTGATGGTGGAGTTTTATGAATGTAGTCCCAGAAAAAATTAAAAAATAGAAAGGTAGAGAATAAATCTATCAGAAAGGAACTCCTGAAAGCTATTTTGATTTGTCTTCTTGAAATTCATTCTTTGCTAAATTTTATTTATTTTGGTAGGTTTATTGAGGCATAATGAAGAAATGAAAACTTGCATATATTTAAGATTCAAAACTTGGTGGTTTGATATATGTATGTGAAATGATTAGCACTATCAAGCTAATTAGCCAATCTTTCACCTCATATAATACCACCTGTGAGCTGAGAACATTTAACTCTCTCAGCAAACTATTTTGGTTTTTCACTTGTCCTCCAGAACCCTCCCACTTTTAGCTAGTTTGTGTTGATCTTTTGCATCTTATGCTTTAATAAACCCTAACTATCAACACAAAATGATGTTGTGCTGGGTAAAGATATGTAAATGTCAACAATTTGGCTAAAAGTTCAATCCATTGCAGGGAAAGTTGAATCATTAAGCATAACAAAATTTAATCTGACCTGATTCCATTTTTAAGCTGTTTCATTTCACCAAAGTTGTTGTGTGTTGTAACTCCTTCCTTAAACACATTTTTGACTGCATTTAATTATTTCAAAAGAAAATACCACTACAAATCTGGGTTCACATAGATTTCAGCACAAGCAGCACTGGGTGCTAGATAAGCAGGTGGTTCTGAGATGCCCAGCCAGGTACAAACTATAGATCAGAGCAGAGATGTGGGGAATAAAAGCAAATATCACCTTATTTTTTAGGAGTATTTCCAATGGGATTTAGCACTCTTTATTAAAATTCTATAAGAGAATCCTCAAACTTTCTTTAAGAAGAAATACAGACACAGAGGTAAACCAGGCGCACTACAAAATTCAAGAAAATGTGACACTCCTACAGATTCCTATGATTTAGTTGAGAAAGAATGAGCTATAAACATGGGGGAAATTAAATAGTTATAAAATACAAATGCCAGTTCAATAACACAATCAGAAGGAGAATGCAGTGTGTAGTAGTCCCAAGAGATAAGGACAGGTAGCCTTAGAGGAATGCAAGGAAATGTGATGTCACTTCAAGCTGAATTGAGCTGGAAAATACCTAGGACACAAAGTGAGGGAAGGTTGGGATGAAGGATTATGTAGCAGTGGGGACTGGTGGTTTGCAGGAGGAAACAAAATAATAGCAACAAAAATAAGCATTAATAGCTGATATCTGAATGACAAGTAGTTGTCAAACTATGCTAATTGCTTAATTTGCTCTTATTTGCACAACAATTGTAGAAGGCAAATAGAAATATCATCCTCATTTTGCAGATGCAAGAACTAAGTGTCTTTAAGTTTCATGTCTTATCCAATCAGGTGTTCATGACTCCAGAGTGCACACCATTTACAACTAAACTATACTATTGGAGAACACTGGTGTTGAAGTTTGGCAGATCCCAGTGTGAAATCTAGACCTGGCATCCATAAGACTGAACAATAATCACAGGCTCACTGATCTTTTTTTCCTCATTTAGATGAGGACATATTTACACCTGCAGAGCCAATGATGTTTAAGAAGAGACTGGCAAGCAACAGGTAGATGATACATGGAGAATTTCTCCTATTTGTCTCTTGAAGATCTCCTTCTGATCTTCTTTGGCTGAATGGTCAACATCTTTTAACTTTAATCTCCATCCAGGAGGCAAGCCGGAGTCATTTCAAAGTGTTCCTCTTGGGCTCTGGGTGGGCAGTAGGTAAAGCTCAGAAGGTTGTTCCTGGAATATCTTGCCTAATGCAAAGTATCCCTCCAGTGGCATACTTTGTGAATGCTTGTAACTCCTTCCTTCCCCCACCTCCCCATCAACATGCCAACACACCCTTTAAAAGGCCCTCAGATCCCCCTTCCAGCAGACAGCATAACAGTCAAGCTAATTAATGGTCTGCCTGCCCCTTGGCTGTCTAAGTGTGCACTCCCTGTGGTTTAAAGGAATGGAAGAGAAGGGAGCAGAGGGGGAGAACGTAGGGCTTCTGGGACTTGACCCCAAAGCTGTCTGAACTTCAAGAGTCAAAGCAAATACAGGGAAAAATGGCATTCTGTTGTAAGACCAGCCTCCAATCAATATGATACAATTTCATAGCTCGTTATTCCTATGCGTGCCACAGCACAACTGGGGAGGGGGCGGGGACGGTGATGGAGGCTGGGACGTGGGCCTTCATCACTGGAGAGAATCATATGGAAGCAATTAGTAGAGCCTTCATTCAAAAAAGCATTAAGGTGCTTGTAGCACTGAGGCTCAAGTGACCCCTAGGCTGAGACCATAATTCACCAACACTTAATACCATTTACCCTGCAGATGTGCATTTTATACAGAAATATCAGCTTACCACTTTGAAAAATTAACCTATTGAAGGCTGTCAAATTCTGACGCTCTCATGGGGGTATTATATATTGTCTGTGTAGCTCTCTGCTTCGCCTTTTACCCTCAGAATATGGGATGCCTACGTTAATTGGGAGATGAGGTAGCTAACAAGGGGGTGGGGAGTGATAGAGAAACAAGTACCCAAATAAAATGCTGGTTTTCCTGAGGAGAAAATATGCTTTTCTTCAGTTCCAAAACTCAGAACTTTTGGGGGAGGTGACATCTTCCCCACCCCAAAATACATATAGTCCTTTCTAAGGGAGAAAATCCAAAGTAATAAGAAAGGATGTAAAACAGGAGAATGTAAATGTATTTTAGGCCTAGATAATACTTAGAGCAAAGATTTTTCATTACGGTGGGGTTGTGGGAGAAAGAAAAAGCCAATTTGGATAAATGTATTTCTTTTTGATATTCTAGGACAACAGGATGACAATTTAAAAAATTCAACCGAGCACCAATTTTTACCTACCCAATTGGTACTAACAATTATCAACACTACATGTTTTCAAGGCTGACTGAAATGGGCACACTCCGTCAATGCTGGTGGGAAATAGCTTAAAAGAACAATATATACATAGTATAAAATATGCTCGTTAACAATCATAGTGTAGAAAAAATATATCAGCACAAAACATTCAGACTGAATTACAAGTCAAGTAGATAAAGAATAACAAGCTCTAAGTATCTGTACCATATTTCTAGATTTATAAATATATATATGTATCTGTATATATATGTGAATAAATTAGTACAATACATGTCGACAACATCTTTGTCTAGTGAGGATATATGTTTCAAAATGTTTTCCATATCTTTTCATTGAGCAAGTACTACCATAGTCCAGGAAGGAGAACTTAAGCCAAATTATGAAATTGGAAATATTGTCTTTTCCATCATGTCTCATTTCTCAAGGATGTTTAGCAGGTCCTCTGTCCAAAAAGGCTCCAGCCCCTATTACCTGTCATCAGCAGCTCCTTGCTGTTGCCCAAATGCGCCTCCTATCCTAACAGGAATCATTAACCATAGGTGGTACAGCAGGTTAGATCTGAGTAGGAATTCCAAATTTTTGACCTTTAAAAAACTATTTTATCTCTGTTTCTGAACCTTTGTTTACATATTGGGTTAATGCCTCCTGATTGCATGTTAGAAGGTATCATTTCACCACCTCCAGAGTTGAGAAGTTATTACTCGCTTCATGGGAAATTTCCCCAAGCCCAGGGATTCTGCTTCTCTGAGTACGAATGGGCTGACGGATAATCATAAAGAGGACAAGCTAGAACAAACTTCTTACATTTTTCAGTTACAGCCTCCTGTATGCTCTTCAGACTACAAGAATGGAGTTTGGGAACTCGCAGCCAATTTCTAACTTTAATTCTCCCAGCATCCATCAGAAAATCCAGGCTGGCTTTTCCAACATTTCAAAGGCAGAGGGATTAAAACATAACAACCCAGGAGGCTTAGGTGAATACTTAAGGAAAGGGGAGGAGATAAAAGGAGCATAGGAAGGAATATTTGGGGGTAATGACTTCTTAGTGTCTGTCCACTTAAATTGCACATTCTACAGAAGTAGGAGCACTGATTTCATGGTCAGGATGATTCAAGGTGTACCTTCCTGAGAAGATTGGAAGTATGAATAAACTGCCATAGTTACTTGTTCTGACCTCTGATTCACCCTCTTTCAGTTGTTCTCAACTGTGGCTACACATTGGAATCACACAAACAACTTTCAAAAGTACTGATATGGCCCCAGAAATGTTAACATAATTAGGGAAGTGTTTCTCAAAGTGAAATCCTTAGATGAGAGTTTCACCCAGGATTTTGTCGGGACTGAAATCCTCAAGCCTACTGAACAGAAACTCTGAAGATGGGGTCCCTCAGTCAATTTTCTTAAGATTTCCCAGTGTTTCTTCTTCTCTTTCCCTAGGGCTGGGGACAGAACCCAGGGCCTCCTGCATGCTCGGTGAGCATCTACTGCTGAGCTACATCCTCAGTCTGAAAAATATTTAAGTGGATAAACCACTGGTCCAGGTGGGAGGGCAGGGATTCAGTATCCAAAAGGTTGACTAGCTCCGCAGATGACTCTTACATAAATTGAAGTTTGAGAATCTCTGTTCTAGACCCTTGTCTACTGAGGATTCCTGGGTCTTTTCAGTATACACTTTCACTTTCATATGGGTTTGCCTTTGTACTAAAAAATGTTAAATTCTTTAAACTGCTGATAAATGGACCAAAGACAACTGCTCTCCAGCAGCAAGTCTTGGTTATGCTGACAAGTCAAACAGCCCTATCAGCATGAAGAGAAGCATAAATCAGGAGAGTCAGCAAGCAGAAGGGCTGTGGAGATCCAAAAGAGAGAACAGATCAGAAGGCAGTCAGCTCAGTAGATCAGCATCGACCTTGAAACACAAAGGGCTGTAAATTTGTACCTACCCCTTTGCTTTAATAGGAGGAGCCCACAATAGGTCCATGGTCTATTTTTAGACACAACAGAGTTTTACAAAACAATCACAATACTCATGTTCCCCATGGGAGAAACTGTGTGCTTGACTGGGAAGAACTAAGCCCAGGTATCTCAAATCTTGGCTGAATTCTAGAGCTGTATTTGCTCTTCTGTGTAGAGATGTAATCTGCAGAATGATGACTGTAGCTCACAATATTTTACTGTACACTAAAAGTGGATGCAAAGAGTAGATTTTAGGGGTTCTTACTATATACACAAAAATAACTGGCAGGTGATGAATATGTTAATTTGCTTGACTGTGGTAATCATTTTGTTATATATATGTTTATCAAAATATCATGTTATCCACCCAAAATTGTAAAGAGAAAGGGGAGGGGGAGGGAAGCAGGGAATAAAGAGAAAGGAAGGGAGGAAGAGAAGGAAGCCAGGAAGGAAGGAAAGAAGAAAGAGAATCATCTTGAACATTTTTTTTCTTTGTCTTTTCTGGGTCTCAGTTTCATCATCTGTAAAATAATTGGTGAGACCAATTTTCCATTTGGCAGATCCTGGACAGGCTTCTGTAATATTTTTAAACAAGGTCTGAGGACTAGGCACATATGGGAAATGGCTATAGGAATGAGGATGATGATGGAACTTTCTAAAACCCCAATTGCACTGTTTCCTACACTTTATTTAATTCATCTTCAGTCATGAACTATTTGTTTTGGTGCTCAAAGTACATTTTAATTTTTTTTTCCACTTAGAAAGCAAGATTAACAAGCTATTTCACTAACCCTCACAAGAACTCGAAGACAAGTGAATATCTGCATTTTACAAACAAGGAGGCTGAGGCTAGCTGTGAACTAACCATTCCTTAACCAACAAATAGAGCAACAGAGTCAGGGATGGAACTCTCTATGCATCTCTAGACTCCACCTTCACAGCTGAACTACTAACTCTAGCTTGTAAAATGCAATTCCTTGCTCTGAAGTCAAAACAAAACTGCATTTGGAAATCAGGATCAGAAGGTTGGTGATAGTCTGTCAAAAGTTTCATAAGTGATTAAAGGAGAATTGGACCTCCCGGGACCTCCTGTTCCTCTCCCAGATCCCTCAACACTTAGTATAAATTATCTGGCATTAGGATAGAGATCTTTTCATTAGAGTGTCTTTGAAAAACACTAACGTACAGGAAAGAAAAATTTCTCTTTATAGGGACAAATGTAATCTTATCAGAAGTGAGCAGGACAATAACAGGAAGAGGGAGGGGATTCTGGAATGTAGGAGAGAGGTGGGGCAGAGGGAAAAAAGACAGGCTGCAGGGAAAGGCCCCCAGGAGGCTCTTAATCAGAGACTGGCAGCCATGATGTTATTGTGAACTGGAAAATGGGCAGGGAGCCATCACTCCTGGAGCTGGGCAAAGAGAAGCGCAAATCCTCCAAATAGCTACTATGGTGTCATTGTCGATTTGGGTCCTAAGAGTGCACATGGACAGAGACATTTATGCAAAGTTCACTGTCCTAACTAATGACCTCCAGGGGAAGCTCATAGCCACTAAGATGATGAAAGTAGAATTCCTAAAGCAGAAGCGAGAGAGATGGCACTTCCAGGGACGTTAAGTGCTTCTGAATGGGAGGGAGTCCATCTCCCACCCTACTCGCCCATCCCCTATAGCAGTACACATCCCTTCTGTTGCTAATCCAGAGGCAGCCCCTACCACCTTGAGTTGACTTTAAAGAAACTCTACCCATTCCCTCCTAACCCTCACCCACGCCAGAGGCTTCTTGACCAAACTGTGCCTAACCCTTCCTGAACCAGTTCCATCTGTTAACAAAGGAATTTTCACTTTCTTCAACTATCAGATCTCAAATTTTATGTGGCCCCAAACTGTTTTCTCATGTCTCACCTAAACCCTTCAGGCAGTTTAAGTGTCTTTGATTTATTTTGTCATCTGTCTACCTTGGGAACAGTAGGCCTTCTTCCTAGGCATAACCTTCTAAGCACTTGATAGAAATAATGAAGCCAATGGAAAGGACCACCCAGACATGCACATCAGTCTCACAAGAAAACTCTAGGGCAGAGTAAATATTCTCAGGATTTGGCAGTATTCTGCTACTCTAATTATGCCCTATGCAAAACTATAAAAACGGTTCAGAAATTTTTGTCCTGAACATTCTATTTAATATAGTTTGCTTGTCCTTACTATAGCCGTGCACATCTGTTCCTAGCATTCTTGCAGAATAACTTGCTTTCCTTGCCATTTTGCTTTGCTTTTAATTGTTGTCTGAATACAACTTTCCACTTTCCACGTATCTTCCCATAATGCTCTTCTCCATTTTTAAAAGTCTTTCATCTTCTTTCCCCCTTACACTTTCTGAAGTTAACTGATTAAATGGATTGGGATGTCAGTCCAAAAAGCCCAGCACTCTCAAAATCTCAGACACGACTGCTTAGGAGATGGGTCTTCGGGGCAATTAAAAGATAATGTCAACAGGCCCAGACAATGTGACAAGCTAATGGTCTCCTGCTGCCAAAGAAGAGGCCTCAGAGAAACTGAGACGTTATTTTCAAAGCCGGAGACCATTATCCTGTCACAGCACCATCCTCCCATGACTCGGCTGCTATTATGCCCAGTGATTAGAACAATAAATAAAAAAGAGGCTATGGAGAATAAGTGCAGATTTCCACAGCTAACCCGCAAACCAACTGATGTAACTGGCTCACGAGTGAGGCTTACCCTTACCCACAGGCATGTGTATCTGAGTCACTTCCAGCAAGGTTGTCTTTTTGTCCCTATCCTTGATTTTTCTCACAAATGAGATTTCTATTTTTCTGTTAGCTACCACCACAATTGCTTGCATTTTTGTCATCCCACCCATCCCCATCCTTCAACACCCAACTCAGAATTCTTCTTTGAGATAAATCCTAACCTGTCCATCCCATAGGCTCCTCTCTATAAATTCATATTTTCTCTCCCTGTTATGTCTTTTCATTATCATCATCAATTACTTCATGACGTTATTTGCATGGTGGTTTCCTTCTCTGTCACTGCTTAAAAACTCAGGAACTACTATTTCCCCAACTGGGCTGTAAATTACTGGTCAGCAGAAATTATATCTCAGGCACATTTATATACTCCGAAGTCCCTATATACATTCTTGACAAATTTCTATGAGGCAGTTGACTCTTTGTGAATAGTTCTCTTTCTCTTAGCCAAAGCTGGGAAAGAATAGGCAATTAGGCTGTGGCATTTTTACCTCCTCAAGTGAGAAGCAAGAGATGAGGTGGTCCAGCAAGCAATAACCAGAATGTGAGTCTGGGGTAAAGTTAAAATAGTTTTTTTGTGACCAGTTAGTTTAGTTCTCATCCTTACAAATATTTACAAGTGTTAAATACTCTGAAATGATTCAGAGTATTTCTGAAATGCTATGAGCCTATGAGAAGGGGCAAATCTTTATATCCAGGTTATTTGTTGACTGACTAATTGATTTCTGTCTTAGTACTTCTATTTGTTTGTCTGTGAGTTGAACAAGAGAGTAATGATTGTTGATACTGCTCCCCACAAATTCTCTTGGGTAAGTACTTGGCATTTTAACCTTCTGGGATCTTTCTCCTTTCTCCTTATTTATATGTTAGTTTGTCAGTTGACTAGTTAGTTAAAAACAACTTTGTCATGATACAGAAAGAAAAGCATATATGGAAAATTGTGATAGAATTTGTTAACATATTCTCCCTGGAATTTCTAAACTTGTCTTCTGACATTTCAAATTACTTCAAACTGTTAAATTTTTCTTATGGTCAAGGGAGTCTCCATCCCAAGGATAGTATTTTCTTTAAGTCAGTAGACTAGAAATGAGAATGTCTCATCAGTTCTCTGTATCTGCTAGTTCCTCATTTGAGGATTCACTCAAACAAAGATAGAAAATATTTTTTAAAAATTGTGTCTGTGCTAAATATGTACAAACCTTTTATTTCTTTTTTATACTATATATGTATATATAAATAGATGCGTATATTCACACACACACACACACACACATACATCCCCAGTCCTTTTTATGGTTTTTAAAATTTTGAGACAGGGTCTTTCTGAATTACTTAGGGTTTTGCTAAGTTGCTGAGGTTGACTTTGAACTTGCAATCCTCCTGACTTAGCCTCCTGAGCTGCTGGGATTACAGGTGTGTGCCACCATTTTTTCCTGAAACCAACAGTATAACTACTTACATGGCAGTTAAATTGTATTAGGTATTGCAAGTAATCTAGAGATGATTTAGAATATGGAGGAGGATATGAGTGGGCTGTATGTAACTGTTTTATATAAGGGACTTGAACATCTTTGGATTTTGGTTTCTGTGTGTGTCCTCAAACCAATCCCCTTCAGAAGCTAATGGACAACAATATGCCTCTTTTATCACTGATTTATCATATCCTTCATTGTTAGAATACATTTGCTTGTATTCTTACTCTAAAGGATTTGAACTGTATACACATCTATACCATGTGCTTTTTGGTAAATGATTGATCAGTTTATGATTATATTCCTTCAACGATTGATATACCAAGGCACAGAAGTGGAACCATTGTCCTAGGCTATTGAAAATCAGTGACAAAACCAGACGCTGCTATCATCTTGTGAGTCCCAGTGGGGTAGCCCCTGGCTCTCACTCTTAGTGAGTTGTGTCTTAGACCACTGGGACAGTAGGCAGGCAGCAACCTTCAATTCCACATTACTTACCTGGGTTTCACCACTGTTTTCCTCAAACATTTTGAAAAAATGATTTAAAGCTTAAGTCATACAATACAAAAGCTAATAAAAGATTGCTCTTATGTTGGTTTCAACTTCATCCTCAATGCCAACAGCAAGAACAACCTCATGAGCCACTAACCCTAGTACTAATCTGACTACCAAGTAAGCTGTGGTGAACTAAGCTACTTCCAAGATCCTTGGACAAAGCAGAAAAACAAAAACCAATGCATGGTAGATTGGAACTTTGTGGATTTCTCCCGACCCTGAAATGGGTTGCAGGTGTTTGTCTCGAAGATGAGAACAGATAATGAATAAAACATGCCTGGAGCTTTGTGTCCAGAAAATGTGACAAGCTTGAATCTGATGACTTCAGGAATGATATGAAATATGAGTTTGAGCTCATCTGCAAAGCTCTTAACGAATCCAAGATGCTGTGGCTGGTCTTGCTGCTTATGCATTAGAGTTGGCCTCAGGTTTATGGGAGGACAGGGAGAACGATGGAGGTGGAAGAATCCGGAAGAGAGAAGAAGGAAGAAAGAGATAAAAGAAGCAGAAACCAACTCCTGACTGTGGATCCTTCAAATGAGAGCTCTCTCTGGATATCACATTGAAAACAGAATTTGACCTTTATTTTTGAGCCAGAAGAAAATGATAACGATAAAAATGTTCTGCAGATCAAAGTATTGTACAAATATATTTAGATTTATGAACTCTGATGTTATTGCATTTCTAAATCATCAGTTATTCCACTTTTGCTTCCAGTAGTAAAATAGAGATGTTTACTGTATTTTGGAATAAATTTGAACCTATAATATCAGGTCATCCCCACCACATGGAAAGTTATATTTACACATGTGGAAAGTAAGAAAACCTCTTGTGATTTTTTTTCCATGGGAAGTTATCTTATTTCCCACAGGTGGGAATGCAAATCTTTTAAAGAGAGAGATGGACTGATATTAAGGTTTTAAATGCAGTCTTAGAATGTCACACTTAGTATCTACAGTTCTGGTGAATTCCAATTGCTGGTTTAGAGAAAGCCCAGCAGGTGTAGCTATAACACTGCTCAATTTCAGTGTAGTTCTTACTGGCAAGATGGTCTGGAGCTGATCTGGATTTGCAACTTCTCTTTGTGAACTCTGCACTCTCCAAGAAGGGCTCTCAGCCTCAGTTGGAACTCTTACCATTTTCATGAAAAGCTAATTAAGTTGGGATCCTAACTCAATTCTTGATCTCCAGAGAAACACATAATTAAGGAACTAATTAGCACATGTACCAGAAAAAGCCATTTGATAATGGCTTCCTAGTGCTCTACTCTAGTACCTGCAACTTCATTTGATGTCCACCCACCCAGTCATTGGTACTCTTATTTCTTCAGCACTTCTGGGAAACACAGATGTGTTCCAATGACTGGCTCTGCCTTGTCATTCTTCTCTGCCAAAAGCTTGATAGAATCTAAGAAGTTACACAATACACAAATAGAAAATTTGTTACAAATACCACTATTTATAAATTTTATATTATTAGAAAATTCACTTTTCTTCTGTGAGATTCAGTTTTTTTCCCCAAATGAAACGACAATCACACCCCACACATGTTTTGGGGGCAAGCCATATGATAAATGTGAGAATGTTTGATGCAACATACTGAGCTATGCAAGTTATTTTTTATTAATAATATGGATTTTATCAATATGAAGGATGGTTTCTCTGTAGAGCTCATCTCAATGGTTTAAACTGTAAAGTGTGCTCCACTTATAGACCCCACTCCCTTGTGTACAAATATCCTCAGGTCACATCAGTATAGAAGCTCATACTTGATTTGTCCTTGTCAGTCTTGACTGAATTCCTCATTATCAGGAACTATAAAATTTCTATCTCCTTGAACAAAACCTTAGGCATAATGTTTGGCACATTGTAGTTCCAAAAATGTCTATCTAATAAATATTATTGACAAAAGCAGAGCACTGCATTTTTAAGATAATTTTTCCATTCCATTTTTGTGTTTGTTTGTAGGGGTCATCAAACTGGAGGACAGAGTTTGTTGCATTTGTTGCAGAGTTCAGGCATGTTGGGGCAATTTGGAATCACAAAAATTCTAAAATAATCTCCTAATACAAACCTATTGGGACACATTTAATGAGAACAAAATGTGTTCAAAGTAGTATCTTATATGCTGTGGGGGATAAAAATATTGAATCCCTCCCTATCAAGAATTTTAATACTATGGAGAGAAAGCAAAGAATAAGTATAAGAAATACATGCCTGAGACAGCTAACCATCAGCCAGACCCTCCATGAATTAAGTTCCACTCACAATGGGCTCACTAGCCTGAGCTACAGATTAGGTTATATAACTAGTTTCCATTACAATGCAAAACAAGAAAATGAATATTTGAGGATAAGGTGGGAGGGTTTCTTTGGACTGTTATATGGGTACAGAAGACTCCAAGGCCTTGAGGGGTATTGTAGGTGAGCGGGATGGAAAATACCTGGGTTCCTGAATCATTACATGGAGCAAAGTTATCTAATAGCTGCAAATTCACACTGGATGATGTCATGAAAAACAAGCAAAAAACAATTTTCTATCACATCGAGCCACTGAAATATTTGATTGAGAGAGTAGCTCACATCATCCTAACTAACCCAAAATATAACGAA
Organism: Glaucomys volans; assembly: GCA_020662805.1. Taxonomy (NCBI): domain Eukaryota; kingdom Metazoa; phylum Chordata; class Mammalia; order Rodentia; family Sciuridae; genus Glaucomys; species Glaucomys volans. Next base: position 614,678 of record JAJEJO010000626.1, on the reverse strand, counting down.
GCACCACATGATTTTTTAATGATAAGGACCAACATCAAATACTTTGCACACAAAAAAAGGGAACATTCACTGTACAATAGGGTGAGCTAAAAACTTTGTTTGAGAGATGGAGTTGGAACTCAGCCTCATGGAACAGGGGACGTGCTTTATATGGAAGGGACTGCATGAGAAAGGTACAAGCACAGGAAATTGAAATCACATCAGGAAGACAAAGTAGATAAGTTGTACTGGGATATCAAGACTGCCTAGCTCCCAGTCCCATCACTGAGTATTTGACTACCCATTCAACTCTTCAGCTTGCTGTTTATCTTTGAGTTAGTGTGGGCCATAACATCTACTTCAGTCAGTTCTCTTATTATACCAATCAGATATTTCATTCTTCTGGCAAAGTCAGCTTTAGGTCCAAAAGTTCAGATTGTGCCAGCTGCAGAGAAACAGGAAGCACTTGTTTAAATTTTATTTTTCATTTGCAATTTCTAATATTACAGATAGCACAGTGATACTTAAGTATGAGATTCACAATCACTTATTAAAGCCAGGATGTAGCAAGAACATCCTGTTTTGTTTTTTTTTTAAGCTTCTTTTAGAGTTGGCATTGAGTTGATGGACTTTATAGCTGTTGGTGTAGATGTCTTATCCCTCATCTATGAGGACAGAGACAATATATTACTTCCTTTGTCTTCTCCTCCAATCACAACCAAAATCTCAAACTTGGCAAAGACATAGATTTGTAAGTTAGAACAGGATGAAATTTCTCATATAATTCAGCATTCTTATTTTGTATTTGAGTCATTAATTTCGTTGTTTTTGTTGAGAACCAGATTCTAAACGATATGTCCATTTAAAGATACTTAGGAATAAACCCAAGACCAAAACCCAATCAAATGTTAAATTAGCTAGCCTTTGTTTTGGTGCATATTTCTCCAAAAATCCAAGAAGAAGGCTAAGCTTAGCTTTCATGAACAAGTAAATATAAGGGAATCACCTGAAAAAAATAAAAATCTCAGGATAATCATCTGAGTTTTTCTGTTTTTCTGTCTACTTTATTCTTTTGTTTTGTTAAGAGTAGTTTTCTCAGAAGCTCTGTACACATGATGGGAAATAACTGCTGTCAAGAGATTTCAAGTTCATATCTCAGTTCAAAAAAATGGACAGACTATTCTGAGTTGAAATTTTTTCAGTCCTATTCCAAACACAAAAGTCATAATCTGATTGGAGCAATGAATTTTAACCAGAGGTGGGAGGGGGTAGGCACATTGTGTAAAAGTAGATCTGGGAAATTCATGGAAAAGATGGGCAGAGAATTCCCAGAAATGGGAGCCTGGGATAGACAAACAAGTGCTAAGTGGACTTATTGAAGACAACACAGAACCAGTTAGTGCAGAAAAGAGAGCAGAACACTGAGGTCAAGTAGCTTACCCCAGGAAATTGAGCCAGTTAATGGAAGAGAAAGGACTAGAGCCAGCTTCTTAATCCAGTTTTGTTAGCTGTTTACTAAATATTCTTTTTTAATCATTTTAATCCACAAGGGAGTTTTAGTCCCTGAAACCATTTTAGGCAGGAATCTGTCTCAAAGTTCAACTCCTGGCATATACTCTCCCCTGAGATTCTAACTGCCAACCCGGAGGGTCACTTTAGACAATTATATTTTTCTTAGGCACTGTTCTTTCCCTTTCTGTTTCATGTAGACACTGTGCATATTGTTTAACACAGATGGTCTCCTGTCAAAACGATTGCTTGCTAGAGTTGTCAAAGCAGATGCCAAATTGTACAATTTGGTACAGATGATGCTTTGGAAGGGAAAGTGATGTTCATCCCTGGGTTGAATTCACACCACCTGAATTTGCTACAAACAAAAAAAGAGTGAATCCCAAGTGTTGGTCCTGGTTTAAAACCATCTTGTAGGGTTCAAATTTGCCCAGTCAGCTGAAAAACAGATGAAACAGCTCACAAGTGACACCTTAAGGAGTCTGAACACAAAAGCTTAGGTTTTTCCTTATACTTTATCTCCTGAGGAGTGATTAGTTGAATGTAATTTGTTGATTACCATATAATTCATGTGTCTAAATGACAGTGAAGTCACCCAGGGGAACTGCAGACCAGAGCTCTCCATGGAGTTGCAGGAGCCATTTTGAGCTGGGGAGGGGATGTTGCTCAGAGAGATCACTCTTCTACAAATCCAGAAGCACACTCAGTATTAACTAGTAGCATGGAAACATGGCCAGCGCTCTAAAATCCAGTTGCCTCACGCGGTTGGAATGTGAATTGTGGCCGAAGGGTTTACTTTGATCCCCAAAGTAACATCCCTCCTGACCAGATTTCTGGATAAATATAGTTTGTTATTACTCAGTACTAATAGCAAATGGAATGAATCAAGAGAAAGTACCTCACACATATCTAATTTAGAGGCTATGAACACTGTCAGCCAGCTTCTTTCTCTTCGGGGTGGATGTGTTAGTTCACGTTCTTTATCATCTTGTCACCAAGTCTTTCTGCATCTATAACAAAGCAAATACCACTGGGTATAAGAAGACTGAAATTATAAAAGGAAGAATATTGAAATGGAATGCTATTACAAGTAGAGTGAAATTTAATGCTATCGATGTTCTTACAGTTTGAAGATATTCATATTCTCTTTCAAATGGGCTCTCTTAAAGAAAAAAAATCATCTTATGGTTATGAAATATGTTCATCTCAGAAAATCCTGAAAATAAAAGAAAGTAAAACTATGAAAATTAAAGTCATCCACATAACTGGGAATAACCACTGATAATATTTTGAATATTATGCCCTTGTACAAGTGATAAGGTTTAAGTAAGAAAGCTAGAGATATTGACAAAGAGAAATGCTTTGTTGGGGATAATTCAATTAAAAATAGTCTATAAATCTTAAACCCTTATGCAATGCACTGCTACCCTGTAAAATGAGAGTGATGTAACACTGAGAAACACAAAGGCCTGGTGTTATTCCTCCAGGACGGATCCAGGCCTCCAAGGAAAGAGAACAGAGAACAAAAGACCAAGGGGTTATCAGGTATGAAGGAATTCTTGATGCACTACAGTGTAGACTCAGTATAATTTGAAAGGTTGAACTTCATAGGAAAGAGAATAAATGATTTGGACTATCTCCTGGTTCCTGAGGGCATGTGTACTTGCCTAAAAGAACATACATTTGTTTGTTTTTTCCTGGCCAGGGACTGGGCTAGCAGTTGGACTTTCAGCTTCTATTGCATAACTAAGATATGTGTCATACATCTTCTAAAATTAGAACTATATTCCACAGATGTTTCTATTTTTTAAACTTAAAATTTTACTATGATTATTGTTACATCATTAATTTTTTCAATGACTCTCATGATTGCATATATCCCAATAAATGATGCATCATTGTGTATTTAACTGATACTTTCATGATTTCAGTTTCAGCATTTATTTTTCAATTATAAATAAACCTATAAAATACTCTTAGTGAATTCATGACTATGGTTTTTGTTTGTTTGCAGCAACTTCCTATAAGAGGAATTTTTGAATCAAAAGTTAAAGATGCATTTTTAAATTTTTGATGAATTCTTCCCAGAAAGTATAAGCATCCCCTCTTTCTTCACTCTCATATATTTATTATATTTATATTTATATTTATTTATTTATTAGTTTAAATCACTGAGAAGATATCTGCATGCTCACTGGATTAGACTTTTAAAACACACCAAAAAATTCTCAATTTTCCTTAGCTGTAATCATTTTAAATCTGAAGTAGCCTGCTGAAAATTCGTGATATTATCTTAAGGAGAAAGAGACAGAAGCAGATCTAATGACACACTGGTGAGGCAATTTTGATTTCTAATTATAGTTAAGAGCCCACTAATCCACTATCTATGAATATATTACTCAAGCACTGGATCCATTTGACTGCTATGTTAGCTTCTTGTATCTGGCAAAAACATTTAATAAGAACAACTTAGAGGAGGAAAGATTTATTCTGGTTCACAGATTCAGAGGATTCAGTCCATGATCAGCTAGCTCGAAGCTAGAAACCTTATGGTGGAAGAGTGTGGCGGGGAAACTGCTCAGTTCATGGCAGGCGAAAAGCAGAAAGAGAAGAAGGAGCTGTGGAAAGATAAAGCCTTCCAGGACACACTCTCAATGACCTACTTCCTTCAACTAGATCCCACCTCCCAGTATCTAGTAGCCTATCAATGGATTAATTCATCTAATGGATCTGATGAAGTCAAAGTCCTCATGTTCCCATCAGGGCTTAAAATCCCCACCTTTGAACCTTGCTACTGGGGACCATACTTTCAACATCTGGGTATTTGTGGGGACAATCCAGATTCAAACCATAACAGCTGCCATGTAGGATTTTACCTCTGGGGCAAACAAACACCACAGCTTTCCAGTGAATTCAGTGAGTGTTTGCCCAGGATCCTTACACATGAAGCCCTGATAATCCACATCCTTTGTTTGCATTGAATTTCTACCTATTAAAACTGTATGTCATTCAAAATTCCTTTTTTATCCAGGTACAATGGTGCATGCCTGTAATCCCAGTGGCTTGGGAGGCTGAAACAGAAGGATTGAGAGTTCAAAACCAGCCTCAGCAAAAGCAGGGCACTAAGCAATTCCGCTAGACTCTGTCTCTAAATAAAATACAAAATAGAACTGGGGATATGGCTTAGTGGTTGAGTGCCTCTCATTTCAAACTCCAGTACCAAAATAATAATAATAATTCTAACTAGGTAGATAAAATAATTTTTAGAAAGTTTTGATAGTATTGTTGAGAATAAGTGAATAAAACAAAGGAAAAGACTTTTTAGACTTGAGTGTCAGAAAGTACTTCCTTTCACGCAGAAAGTAATTCTTTATGAAATTCCCAAAAGTTCTAAAATGAAACTAAAAAAAAATTGCTTTGCATTTTTTAATTCTTAAAATTTTTACAGACTTCATTTTGATTCATTGTACACAAAAGTGGTACAAATTTTCATTTCTATGGTTGTACATGATGTACATTCATATCATTCTTGTTAATCACACATGTACATGGGGTAATGATGTCTGTCTCATTCCACCATTTTTCAAACCTACTCCCCCTCCCCCTCCCCCTCTCATTTCTCTCTACGTAATCTAAAGTTCCTCCATTCTTCCTCTCCCTCCCCACTCCCGCAACCTGATTCTATATCATCATCCACTTATCAGGGAAAACATTCGGCCTTTGTTTTTTTGGGATGGGCTTATTTCACTTAGCATGATAATCTCCAATTCCATTCATTTATCTGCAAATGCTATAATATTATTCTTCTTTATGACTGAGTAGTATTCCATTGTGTATATAGACCACAGCTTCTTTATCCATTCACCTGTTGAAGGGCATCTAGGTTGGTTCCACATTCTAGCTATTGTGAATTGAGCTGCTACAAATATTAATGTGACAGTGTTCCTGTAGTATGCTAATTTTAAGTCCTTTGGGTATAAACAAAGGAGTGGAATAACTGGGTCAAATAATGGGTCCATTCCAAGTTTTGTGAGGAAACTCCACACTGCTTTCCAGAGTGGCTGTACCAATTTTCAACTCCACCAGCAATGTAAAAGTGTGCCTTTCTCTCCTCATCCATACCAACATCTATTATTGTTTGTATTCTTGATAATAGCCATTCTAATTAGAGTAAGATGAAATCTTAGAGTTGTTTTAATTTGTATTTCTCTAATTACTGGAGATATTGAACAATTTTCCATATATTTATTGATCACCTGTACATCCTCTTCTGTAAAGTGTCTGTCCAGATCCTTGGCCCATTTGTTAATTGGGTTCTTTGTATTTTGGGTGTAAAGTTTTGTAAGTTATGGAGAAAAGATAGCCTGTTCAACAAATGGTGCTGAGAAAACTGGAAATCCATATGTAATAAAATGAAATTAAACCTCTATCTCTCACCCTGCACAAAACTCAACTCAAAATGAATCAAGGACTTAGGAATTAGACCTGAGACCCTGCACCAAAGAGAAAACAAAGTAGGCCCGAATCTTCATCATGTTGGCTTAGGATCAGACTTCCCTAACACGACTTCCAAAGCACAAGAAATCAAAGTAAGAATCAATAAATGGGATGGACTCAAACTAAAAAGCTTTTTCTCAGCAAAGGATACAATCAATAATGATAAAAGAGAGCCTACAGAGTGGGAGAAAATCTTTTCCACATGCACTTCAGATAGCGAACTAATCTCCAAAATTTATAAAGAACTTACAAAACTTTCCTTTGTATTTTGAACCTCAAATTTGCTTTAAAGTGCATAGATTGTTGTAAGATTCTACACATACAGAAGCACACACACTATCAGTCACAAGGTCAAACATTAAGAAACATTCCCACATACCAACAGAGCCAGTGATTTGCATTAACTTCTTTAGAGCTCCGTTTAGAAGCAGCTGTGTGTGTGTGTGTGTGTGTGTGTGTGTGTGTGTGTGTGATTCTTAAGAATAGCAGTATCATTAATAGATTGGAGGAACAAGAATTGAGAGAGGAAATAAAGCTAAGCATATTGCCCTTCCTTTCAGCCTGATTAATTATGGCCTACGTGCTTATTCAATTATTTTCCTTAAAATGTTTAGATGTGCAAATTACTAAATTGATCATTTTATAATGCAAGACTGGGCACTGAAGTTTCTTCATGATAAATGTTAAGAATTCAGATGCTCAGTTTATACAAGGAATATTTTTAGTTATTTTCTTTTTTATTTATTTTTTTAATTTTTAGATTTCATTTCAATTCATTGTATACAAACGGGTTACAACTTTTCATTTCTATGGTTGTGCATGATGTAGATTCATACCATTTATGCAATCATACATGTACACAGGGCAATGATGTCTGTCTCATTCCACCATTTTTCATACCCCTGCCCCCTCCTCCTCTCATTTTCCTCTATGTAATCTAAAGTTCCTCCACTCTTTTTTCACCCCTCACCCTCCCAACCCGATTATGAACAATCATCCACTTATCAGAGAAAACATTTGGCCTTTGTTTTTTTGGAATTGTCTTACTTCACTTAGCATGAAATTCTCCAATTCCATCCATTTATCTACAAATGCCATAATATTATTATTCTTTATGGCTGAATAATATTCCATTGTATATTATATACCACAGTTTCTTTAGGCATTCATCTGTTGAAGGACATCTAGGTTGATTCCATAGTCTAGCTATTGTGAATTTATCTGCAATAAACATTTTTTTTCCTTGCAATGATGCATTTGTCAAAATAAATTTGAGTTTCTCTTGCCAGTCTTAAATTTCCAAGAGGGGGGTGAAATATCTTCAAAGTTCCACCATGAAAACTTGTGTTTGGTGTATCCCTGCCTGGAATAAGGAAAGCCAGCACAGTCTTTTTGTCTTGTGAACAGGCATGCTTCCCATGAGTTTTCCTGTTTTCACCATTTCTCCCATTTCTACTTTTCCCCCTCCCTTCTCTGTCCATTGCTTTACCCCCACCCACGCTTCTCTCTTATCCAAAACTTTCCCTCTTTTCTTTTCCCTTTCTCCTCTTTCCTTATCCTTTTTCCTTTGTAACCCTTTTTTGAGCACAATTAATCATTCCATACCTGAGAATTCCTGCATCCAGTTCCAAGTCTGAGAGAAATCTGAAGGCCATGTTCCCATCTCTCCATTCTTTGTTTCAGGGCCATGGGATTCTCCCCCGTACTTTTTTGTATATGCCTGTTCTCAGCTCCTACTTTTCCATGCCCAATTTCATAAAAGTTACACAAAATATTCTGAATCTTCTTTCCCAAGTGTCTTGGGTCAAATAAGCACATTTTTTAATGGGAAAAAATAAATTTTAAATAGTTTCCGATTTTTTAATTTGCAGTAAAACAACTGTCCAAAAAGGAAAGGATTACTATATCACTTCTGTTGTTTTCTTTCTCTTGCTGGAAAGGAACATATTATTAATTCCTTCTGAGTGGTGGGATGTCTCTTGAAAAATTTGCCAGGAAAAATCATTGAAAATCTGATCCACGATATTGGAGGAGTAGTGATAAACTGTGGGCAATTTGATATGGATTCTCAATTATAATGCTTGGAAACTTACCAACTAGAAAAATCTAATGCTTCAAGGTCTTTGGGCTTTCATATTTTTCTAGATTTATCTTCAGAAAGTTATCAAAATCTATTTACTCATTTAATGTGAAATTCTGATAAAAGCATATTTTCCTCAGCACAACAAAACTTGGCCATTTACACACCATGACATATGTAGCTGTGGCAGTGGGCCAGCTGCCTCCTATTGGCTCTCCTTTTACTCTTCTTATGAATTGAATCAGTGTCATCAACTTAGCCCTAGGAAAAATAAATAAAAATAGGAAATAAGAAAGCAAGCAAGGAAAGGAAAGTCCTGTGCTCAGGTGCTCTCCCTACCTGTGTGTTTCTGTGGGTTAACCTTAACCATCCTCTTTCCTTCCCTTGCAGAAGAGAAGACAATGGATCTGCACCTTGATTTAAAAAAATAAAAATTAAAAAAAATAAACACACTTTTAGAAGACCACCAGCCCCTGCCTTAGTACTAGATTATAACTGTGCCCCCACCTAGCCTGCTGATTTTTTGATGGCCCCAGAGTTTAGACTTTTATTTCCACTTCCTTAATGTGCTGGAGTCTTCCACCTGTTCCTGCAGAGCCTCTCTCCACCTGCTCCTCCCTCTGTGTGCTCTGGGAGGATGATCCAGGTGTGCAGCTTCCTCAGGTCCAGGCTTCTAGTGGAGCTCTGCCATGGGAGGCAGCCTGTGGGAGACGCAGACAGGACGAGTGCAGTTGGGGACATTATTTCCCCCGTTCCTTCAAGCTCCTCATGCTGGGTCTATGCCATTCCTCCATTAAAGGTGGCCAATGCCATCAGCTCTTCCCCACTACAAGGTCAGGTAAATGTTTCTTCACCCTTCAGGCACAGGGGGGATAACAGTCCCCTGATGTCATTAGCACCAGAGTCCCTCCTCTTGCTTTTCCTAGATTTTGCTCACACTCTTGTAAAATCTCTTCATTAAATTTTCTTCAAATTACTCAGTCTTAAAGTGCTGTATGTTCTTTGGGGAGACACTGACCGATACGCCTAGGTAAGATCAGTCAATCGATCTATCTATGGTTCTATCAATCTGTTGATCCATCTAATGATCTTTTATTCATCTAAGATGTTCTCTTGTGAACATCCTTATAGACTTATCATAGAGTAAAAGGAGATAATTTAAAAATTCATATAAATATTTTTTTCTATGTATATATTGCAGATTTCCTTTCCAAACCAAAGTGTTTTCTATTTTTTGAGGAAATAATCCTCATCAGAGGTTTCCAAGTACATTTTAAGTGAGATTCAACTTCTTTTTTTAAGCAATTATGTCCCATCATCCCAGATGTGGAACACATATAAAAATTTAAATTTAGCAACAAATATACCACTTATGATACACCAAAAAGATGAATAATTAGAGTTTGAAAATATATACATTTCCATATGGTAAATATAAAATAAAGGATATATAAGCTCCATTTTAATGCACCAATGTCAATTTCATTGAAATATTCACAGAATTGAAAACTTGGAACTTAATGGGTTACTCAACTGTTTTCTTTCTGTTTTCCTAATGCACATATTTAACACAGGAGATCTTCTCTGGTCTCTTTATTAACAAATAATTGTTGAAGTTCTATAATTTGCTGAAGAAATCAAAGAGTATGGAATGGAATATTTTGTGGGAGAAACAACCTCCAGGAAGTGGCATTAAGGCAAAGACAGCCAGACAATATTTAAGTAAAGAAACCAATAATAAGATAATTAAAGTGCCAATAGATGCTAATAATAAAATAATATAGGGTACTTTTAACAGCAAACGACTAACAGGCAGGTTGTTTCATGTGGAAACATCGGAAAGCCTTTCCATGAGGAGGAGACAGGAACAAGGACCTAAATGGAGGAAAGACAACCAGAGAAGAACATTCAAATTAGAAAGAACCATGAGTACAAATTTCAGGAGAGGAGAATGTTCTTTAGGCATATTTGAAACACCAAAAAGAATGCCCTGGTAGAACAAAGTTAACTAGAAGAGGTAGACAGAGAACCTGGATTGATACATTGGCAGAAAAGGTTGGAATGGCTGGGCCATGCAAAAAAGCTGGATCTTATTCAAAGTGTATTTGGAAGCACCTAGAGACTTTAAGTAGGGGATTATGATAATGTGATCAATCCTTTAGAAAGATCACTCTAGTTGCTATATGTAGAACAGATGCTATATGAGGAAGAAAATGTGGAGGGAGAAAACTATTTCAGGTGTTGTTGCTGTGATCTAGGTAGGAAGCAATGATTGCTTTGGAAAGAGAGGTTGCATTGGAGATAGTAAGGAGTAATTGGTTTCAGGATATATTTTAATGGGTTAGCTATATGATAGTCCGCTGTTTGTTGCTAAAATGAAATACCCGAGGTAGTTAACTTTATACAGAAAGGAAGTTTTTTTAACTTACAGTTTTGGAGGTTTGAAAACTCAAAAAAAACTGTATCAGCTCACTTCTGATGAGAGCCTTCTTGACTGCAGCTGTGTCACAACATGGAAGATGACAATTATGGAAGCATGAGTGACAGCAAATGATCACATCTCAAACAGGAATCCAGGAAGAGCAGATGGGGCCATGCATGCTCAGGCTTTATGATGACCCTCGAGAGAGACCTAACAAGAGGTTGCACAAGAGAGCAGAAGCACCAAGTCATCTAAGAATCTCCCAATAGGCCCTGCCTCTTAAAGGTTCCATCAGCTCCCACATCATGACCCTGGAGACCACGCTCTCAACACATGAACCTTTGCAGGGAACACTTGAAACATATATTTATGGTTTGGATATGTGGTTTCTCCCAAAAGCTCATGTGTGAGACAATGCTAGAAGGTTAAACACTAAAGAAATTAGGTTATGAGAGCTGTAACCCAATCAGTGGATTAATCCTCCTGAGTGAATTAACCAGGTGGTAATTGTAAGCAGGTAAGCAAGTAAATGAAGAAGGTCATTGTGTACATGTCTTTGGGGTATAACTTCTGTCTCTGGAGAGCAGAGCTCTCTGATTTCTGGCTGCCATGAACTGAGCTGCTTTCCTCCACCACCCCCTTCCACCATGATGTTCTACCTCACCTCAGAGCCTATGGAGTTGGTCAATCATGGACTGAACCTCTGAAATTGTGAGCCAAAGTAAACTTTTCCTTATCTGAGTTGTTCTTTTGGTCACAACAAGGCAAAGCTGAATAAAACACATATCCAAACGATAACAAGCTGACTGATGGATTGGATTGACAGAAATTTAGAATTAGAATGATTTTAAAGGTTTTGTCTGGAATAGTTAAGTTAATCATGTTGATATTTACCTAATTAGGTGGGCAATAGTTAAGAAAGAGATTTGGATATTTGGGGCAATCAAGAAATTTGCTTAGCCATGATTAGTTAGACATGTCATTTAGGTATGAAAAATATTGAGTAGAAATTTGGGTCTACAGGGGACCACAGATTTCTATTCTCTGGATCTGATCCCTTTGAGATAGAGGCATAGGGGGTGGAAATGAGCACACAGTGTGACAAGGCTGAAAATTTGATCCTCAGCTTAGTGCCTTGTGGACCTCTGGTTACAGGATCTAAGAAAACACTGAATTCAATCCTCTGAAAAGTATGTGAAAATTTACTTCTAATGGAATTCAATCTGACCCCAAGTGTGGATGGCTTATAAAATAACTGAGTACTTATAAACTTAAATTATCTGGTTTCTGTTAACCTAACCCAAGTTAAAATGAATAGACTGCACATCTAATACTGTTCTCTCCCAACTCATCAGAGGCTCAAAATCAGAATCCAATTCTTTCCAGAAATCCTAGTCTTTTCATTACTAATGTGGCATTAACCCTCAATATAACCTGAGTCTTTCATTACCCATTTGGAAGACTCTTTAAAGGGTAATAAATTGAAACTTATTCGATCAAGAAGTTCCCAATGATGAAATGTACTCAGGAGTTGCCTTAGTTTATTTTCTGTTGCTGGGACAATGTAATTCATACAGAAAAGAGGTTCATGACAGCTCATGATTCTGGAGGTAAAGAAGTTCAAGGCCATAGTGCAGGAATTCTCTCGATGTCTTGTGAGGGCTGCTTGTTTTATTAACTTTGTCAAACCAAGGGGCAAACAGGCTCAGGTGAAATACTGTAACCCATTTCTGTGAGAAAAGCATTAATTCACATGTGAGGACTCCATTCCTATAATTCAAATGCCTCTAAACATGGTCACAATGAAGAATGGAGGGTCCAACACATGAATCTGAGGGGACACTCAAACCACAGAAGGAGCCAAAATTCCCTGTATCTCAAGGGACCTCAGACATCATTGAATCTGGAACACTCATTGTGCATGTTGAAAATCTGGGACCAGTAAGTTCAAATTGCCTTGGATCTCACAATAGAAATAATAGGTAGGTCTACAACCCAGAGCTTTCAATTCCTAACCTAATGTTATTATCATTATCCTTCTGTGTGATTTATTCTTCATCCATTTATTACAAACTAGCTTAGTTGTTTATTTTTATTATAGAAAACCAAAATAAATTAGCATGGTTCCCATATTCAAGTCAATTAAGTCTAGTATGTGACAGTGTTAAGCAGGAAAATTTTAATATGAGCTATCATAAATAATATCGATGTTGTAATAAACAATAAAATTACATAAAAATGTTGTTGAGGCTTACTCTGCTTTGGAGCTCTGAAAGGAAGTTGAAAACTTTCATATTGAGGCATAAATAATGAAATAAATAATGAATAAATAATGAAATAAATAATGTTTTCCAGGCAGAGATCTGAGGGAGGAGTATTTCAGAGAGGGGTAACACCTTAGGACTTCAGAGTAAGTAAACCAAAATATGGGTGTTAGGGGAACCGTGAGAAGTGAGACTATGGAAGTGAAGATGATAATACAGGTCTGATAGATCCATCTATGGAGCTTGGAGTCTCATAGGGGACCAGAAAAAAGTGCAGAGCTTTTAAAGTAGGGGAGTAACGTGCTTAAATTTATTTTGAAATTGCTTTGGCTATAGCATGGGGATTGAGTTGAAGAAAGAGAAAGTATTTGTGGGATGGTAGCTATATATGCACATATTTGTATGATTTTAGACTATGCCATTGAATTTGGGAGAAGTTCTTGAGCTTCTCTCATCTGTACCTTCATTGTTTTATTCAAAATCACTTAATGAATCAGGTGTGGTAGAGAACATCTGAATCCCAGCAACGTGATGGGATGCTGAGGCAGGAGGATTACAAGTTCAAGACCAGTCTCAGCAACTCAGTGAAACCCCATCTCAAAATAAAAAAGGACTCGGAATATAGGTCAGTGGTAAAGCACTCCTGGGTTCAATCCCGGTACCCCCCAAAAATCACCTAATGAATATTTATTAAGAGCAAAACTTCAAGGTGGATAAGAGATATGGCATGGACTTTTTCATCTTTATTGCATAGCACATGGTTATAACATAAGAGAGATTCTGGATGGGGAAGGATCACAACTGGAGGAAGGAGAATGAGTTTTTGGAGTAAAGAAAATTTAACTTGGAGGGTCATGGTGGAATGAGACTTATGGAAGTAGAGGAGTTCAAAAATGCTGACTAACATGTTTTCTCTCTCTTGTCCACTAAAATGCAAACCACAGGTAAGACTTTACACTTGTATTTCTATCATGTCTCCACTATTTCCTTCTTAGAAATCAGAACAAAATAGGTTCTCTAATAATATTGCCAATCTAGATTGTCTCTATCAAGCCAAAAATTAGGGTTAAAAACTAGAGGAGGAAAACTCAACAGTTTTGTTGGCAAATGGATATGAGTTGTGTTCCCATTGAACAACCATCTGCAAGGACCATTTAGAAAGTAGGCTTGGATTGCTGAGTTGGAATTTTAAAGTCCTAGCATGTACTAAACCTGATTGTTGATATTCAGCCAGTTTCCCTTTGAGGTTTCCAACCAGAGGCTCCAAAAAAGAAAAAAAAAAAAGGGCAAAATCACCTTATCTCTGGCCAGTTTGAAGTTCCCTCCAAAAGGTAACTTACATAGATTTATTTAACTCAACTCTAATTTAATGCCAGAAATCTATCTCAGATCAGCAACTGTTCAATCAACCAATCAAAGCCTACCTCATCTGTAATTATTTGAATTCATTGCAGCCCACTCTACACAGTGGGAAAATGGTCCAATGATCAATGATGCAGTCTTGAAAAAGAACAGAAAGCTCCCCTCTTGCTCTTTTTTTTTTAACCCTCTGAAAAGACATTGTTGTCACCTCTTATATATGGCCATAAGCAAGCTCCCAACAACCCAACCGGAAGACCAAAGAAACTAACTGAGCCATTCTGCATAAGGAAAGGAGGTGCTGATAGATTACAGAAGAAAGCAAACGAATTAGGAGAGGACCAGGACAAGAGGGCCTTCTCTTTTAGTTAAAAAATGCATCTGGCCTGTGTCCATGGCTAGATCATATATCTGACAATATCCTCCCCTTTAATGCTTTACAGATCCAAGGTATATTATCATACCCTAAGCCTGAACTCTCCAGGGAAATTATGTCAAGCCATAACCAAGGAAGTGGGATTGTAAAAATCACCCAGGGAACCAGTTGTCTGGAATTTTATCTTTAGGAAACAAGAGAGAACATGCTCCAAAAGGTGGCACTGTGAGCCTGAGAATTGTGAATGGCTGATGCTGTGCTTTATGCTCAGGTCTCTGGAAGAATTATGCTTAGTATTTAACCCTGCAGGGAAAAAAAAAAAAAGAAGAAGAAGAAGAAGAAGAAGAAGAAGAAGAAGAAGAAGAAGAAGAAGAAGAAGAAGAAGAAGAAGAAGAAGAAGAAGAAGAGGAGAAGGGAAAAAAATAAAGGAGAGTAGAAGTCAGCTTTATTTTTAGAACTTATCTCTGTGTATTCAGGGTGGACCTAAAATTCTCATAAACTAATCTCCCTTGTTTATTATGCACAAACAACACATTCCTGGTGGGGGCAGGAAACAAAATCACATTTTACAAAACCTCTGTGTCAAATCTATTCATTATTTGGCTCTGCTGACCTGTGTGGTAATGTTACTTTAAAAGAATGGAGAAAATCAAGATGACTTCTGAAAAACAAGATAAAGTGTCTGCAAAATTCTGAGAATTTTAGCAGGCATTTAGAGGTATTCATCTGTGCTTGAGATGGACTTGAAACCAATCAGGCATGTGACTTTCTCCTGGAAGGCTCTGAGACCACTTCTTTTAAAAAGTGAGGTCTTGTTGCTAAGTTATTTAAAATGTAAGTGGGCATTCTGCAACCACAACTAAGCTTCCGACCACATTTTAAAAGATCTGCAAAGAAACTGAAAAGTAGAAAAGCCCCATTGTGTCCATGTGACTGAGTTTCTTTCTTTGTTTATTTCTAGCCAGGAGTTTCATGGAATAAACATCAAAGTCTTTGCTCACATTTATGGGAAAGCAGAGCACATTCTCCAGCAAACATTATTTCCTGAGCATCAAATATGCACTTAATGTTGTGCCAGGTGCTGGAGAGACACTAAGAAAGTAGACCCCAACTTCATTCTCCTTCAGCCAAAACAAATACACCAAATAAGAGACCCTGTGATACCTTCTTGATCATCATCATGGTGAGATCTCAGATCACTGAATTAAACCCACCCCTTCTACTAGTCCAAATTCTTGATCTGTATAAATCCCCATAGTTGCATTATTCTGGCTAAAAATTATGAAAATACATAAACTCAGAAGTTGAAGGAACTTAAATAATAGCTAACATTTATTTCACTCTGATTTCTTGTGTCTATAATAGGGCTATGTGCCTTATACTCAATATCTTTAAAAATTTTCATAACAATGGGTCTGTCTCCATTTTATAAATAAAGAAATAGAACAATACAAAAATGTACTGATTCACTCAAAATTAATAAAAGGCAGAGGCATGGACTTGAATCCAAATCAATGTGCTTCTAAAATATGGGTTGTATTATGCAGGTTTTTTTAAATCTGAGAAACCATCATGTCATCAAATCAAAATGCCCAAAAAATATAGCATCACCTTACTAACATGCCCTCCTAATATTCCTCCTCCCAAGCACTCCCAAGGGGCTCACTTTCCTCTGAGTAGGTCAAGTCATTTTTTAACAGTGTTCACTATTATAAAGCATTTTTTTAAAAAGCAAAATCATAATGTGGAACCGAAAGAGTTGAAATAAATTTAGAAACAACCCGAAACTGCA
Organism: Glaucomys volans; assembly: GCA_020662805.1. Classification (NCBI taxonomy): domain Eukaryota; kingdom Metazoa; phylum Chordata; class Mammalia; order Rodentia; family Sciuridae; genus Glaucomys; species Glaucomys volans. The sequence goes on along the minus strand of JAJEJO010000626.1, from coordinate 598,400 downwards.
AATCACAGTCTTTGCCCATTTTCACTAGAATATTTGTTAGCTCCTATGAATGATCTATGAAGCTGCTACGGCTGCAGTTTTGGAAGGGACTCCATTTAGAACAACCTGACACAGAAAACCCAGCAGGGATGATCTTTGCCATGTGAACTGAGTGGGCCGTACAGTCTACAGCCAACTGTGCAAAGAGCAGGTTACCCTCAGCCTCCCTTGCAATGCCTGCCTATCATTGGTGGCAGCTGTGTCACAAAACCAAAAGTGACTCAAGACTTTATTGTAATATAATCCGATCAACCTACCAGGGAAATCTCAAACCGTCCCATTGCCAAAAGCCATTGACTCGTACACACATCAAGGAGGGAGGTCCTTGATAAAATTCAGTACATTGTATACTTTCATAATTCCTGTCTATTCCTTTGTTTCCCTCTCTTTTTCCATTTTTGTGTGTCTTCAAAATCAAGGCTATCAGATTGTATCTTATATAGGGTTGCCAGACATGTGTTAGGACACAGAGTTAAATTGGAATTGCAGATAAACAAACAAAATTTCAATGTAAGAACAGAACATACTTCTACTGAAAAAAGTATTTGTTGTTGATGTGTAATTTGACTGGGCTTTCTGTATTTTTATTTACTATGCTGGTGACACTAATCCACACAACAGCACATCCATATCTTATTAGGGTATCGTATCTGTGTCTTAAAAATAAGAAGACTGTGCTGAAGAACTCTTTCTGAATAAAGAAAACCAAAGTATGTTCAACACATTTTTTGAAATTATTTTTATAAGATAAAGGATTCATTAATAACTAATGAAACTAAATAACCCCTGAATTGGTACAAATTCAGGTTTCCATTCCTCAGGTCTTTTATTTGTTCTAATTACTTATACATGACAGTAGAATGCATTTTGACACATCATACAAAATTGGATTATAACATCTCATTCTTCTGGTTGTACTTAATGTAGAAGAATCACACCAGTCATGTAGTCATATGTGTACATAGGCTAATAATGTCAGATTCCTTTTACTATCCTTCCTATGCCCATACCCCTTCCCTCCCTTCACTCCCTTCTACCTAATCTCTTTTTGATGCGAAGGATTTCACTCAAAGTAATAATTATGGGCCTAACAGGGAACACCATTACTACATTCTCTAACATTTGTTTCCCATAAAAAGTATTGCCACTAACTTAGAATGGGTCAAGTTCATCCTCTATCAACATGGCCTTTTTATTAACTTGTCATTCTCTATGTGGACTGGAACACAAAGCCTCCATAAATCCTGAAGATGTACTTTGGACATAGCTTAGCGCATGGTATCGTGGATAGTGTCCAGATGAAGACACCTGGGCTAGAATCAGAAGTTTCCAGAAATAAAATTGATTTTCCTTCCTTCAGAATTTACAGCTTCCTTCTGGGGATAAAGTTGCTAGATTAAGCAAAGAAACTGCTGAGTGCCCAGTTAAATTTGAATCTCAGATAAACAACAAATAATATTTTAGTATATAAATGTATCTCATTTATTGTATGGGATGTCCTTCTTATATTAAAATATTATTGATTGTTCATCTGAGATTCAAATTTAACTGGCAACCTGTATTTTATCTGAAAACCTACCTGAAAACACAGGGAGATTCTTTCTGTCTTCAACCTTGATATATGAAACATTTGAGATTAAAACAAAACAAGAAAAAATAAGATGAACAAAGAAACAGCAACATTAGCAGGAGCAGCAGCAGGAGCAGGAGCAACAATCCTACAAAAACTCACCTGGGGAGACTTCCTTTAAGAAAACTAGAAAGTTTCCAAGGCCTCCTCTCAAAAATGATGCCCCTGGCTGTGGTTCAAATATGTCCCCTCCAAAATTCAGGTATTATCAATGTGATGGCATTAGGAGATGATTAGGTCATGAAGACTCCTCTCCTCCTGAATAGGATTAATACTCTTTTTTTTTTTTTTTTGTGGTGCTGGATATTGAACCCAGGGCCTTGTGCTTGCGAGGAGGATTAATACTCTTATACAAGAGCCTTCATGCAGTGGTTGGTCAGCTTGATCTTCAACTTTCCACCACGTGAGGATGCATCAGGAGGGCCCTTATCAGATATTGGCACCTTGACCTTGAAGTTCCAACCCTCTGGAACTGTGAGTAAATGCATTTCTGTTTTTATAAATAACAGATATATTTATAAATACATATTTATAAATAACCCAGCTCAGGCATTCTGTTACAGCAGCATAAACAGGCCAAAACATACCCACATGCAAAACCTTTGAATCACCTCTCAATGCTTCTCTATTTTATTAAAGTTGTGAAACATACCCAAGGTCCCATGTGGTCTATTCCTACCCTCAACTTGATCCATTTTTTTGGTGGTACTTGAAGTTTGTACAGTTCTAAGATATTATCTAAGAAAAGCAATTATATATTCATACATATACACACATGTGGTGCATATATTAAAGATACAAAATATGATTTTAAATTAGGTTACAAAATCAATGATTCTGGCAATTAGAAATACTAATTTAGAAAATTTGAACATTGACAGATTCCATGAGTTTTATACAATCAAATATATTAATGAACTGCTTGACATGACTCTATAATACATTTGTTAGCTGCTTCCACTTTGATCAACAATTCAGAGGACAAGAGTTTTGTAGCATCACTTTTTATAGAAAGAATAGAAAGACAACCTTGTTCTTTATTGAGCATAAATAATTTGATCGTTTTTAATTGATATTTGAGTATGGCTGTCAAAAACTTCTCTCAAGTTTTCTTCTTCATATATATAGGTTTTTAAGGAACATTAAGTTTTCTCATGCAGTGACTGATTCTAAATAATCTTTGGATTAATATACTCACTCACTGACAACTACCCTTCTCTGCTAGGTACTCAAGACATAGTCATGCAGGGAAAAGACCTGCAACCCTGCACCTTTGTGCCTGATGACAGTTAGTTGGCACAATAGCCAGTGGCACTCCTTTTTTCATTTCACCTAGCAGCCTTGTATTATTAGTTAGATGAGCATGATAGACATTCCATCTTGGAGTTGGGATTGTAGGCTCTAGGGGAAAGAAATCATAAGTTTCTATCATACTTTTCCTCTCTATGCTTAATATGGAACTTATAATGTTCAAAATGCATGCCTGTATGTATATATTCCACTACTACTCAGTAGAGTGATTGTTTCCTCTTAGTGTGTCTCCATTTCAATTATCAGTATGGTGGTCAGGTTCCCATCACAGCATGAACATAGGGGTAAAATTTCTGGATTAAATTCCCCACTTTTCACCTATAGCTGTGCATTTCACTTCTCCAACCCAGTTTCTTCATCTGGAATGGAACTTCTGGAATTTATAATAGTATCCCAGCACTCATTCCTGGATATGGTGAGAAACTTTCAGATCTAGGATTCTGTATTGTATAAATGATTATGTTTTCATTTATTTTTCTGGTATGCTTTCTTCTAGTGGTAGAAAAAAATATTTACTTCTTGGTAGTATTAGCGAATCAAAAATGTTCCCTTTGCATTTCATATTTCACAAAACAATGAGGGAGAGTACAGGTAGCTATTGAAATGTTGAGGGAGCATTGCAGAAGAAATGAAACCCAAGAGTTAACTAGAGCAGTAATTTAGTGACTGAATGGTGATAAAATCACTTTCATACATTAGCGATGACTAATTCCAAGAATTGGTTTATTCAGGGTTTAATTTGGGGAGCTACCATTTTTTAAACTTCATAGGCATTTCAATGAATAGCTTGAGAATTGCTGGTCTACATGGAAGGTAAGTATGGATCCCTGGTAAGATGCAGAAATGGGTGATAATTTCTTCCTCTTCACCATCTCATGCCTTCTGCTCTCAGAAAGAAACATGCAACATGCAAAACTATCAACTCTAGGTCTGTCTAATTGTTTCATTCCTGCTTTGTTATATTCGAAGCACCTAGAAAATGTAAGAAATTGAAAAAAAAAAAAGGAAAGAAAAGAAAAGAAAAGTTTGGAGATGGAGGCAAAGTTGGCCTTAGCCCATCCATTTAACCATTGAGTTTTACCCTTCATCACACACAGAAAAAAATTATCACATACTGGTGCTCATCATGTAACTTCTCAGTATCATTCTGGTAATGAGTCTGGGTTTTTGAAAACACTCCATGCATCACCAAAACTGCTTTTCTAGAAGATTTTAATGCCCTCCATGCCCCTAAACCCAGTAAAATTCAATTCTCATGATATCTGATAATTCAACTGTATTCAGCAAAACTAATTGCCCATTCTTGATATAGCTCTTCTTCCCATGCTGCCAGAATACCACATTCTTCAAACATACTTCCTCCTTACTAGGTCCTCCTCCCATTGACCTCTGAAGTTGGAACTCTCAAGTCTCAGTCTTGACCACTTTCTCCCCTTGTCTATGCTCTCTCTCAAAAAGATTCACTGCACATCTGAATAAATGATCACTCCATACGTGAGCTTCCTCAACGTTTTTTGCAGCTTAGGCCTTGTCACTAGGTTTCCCTGCACACTAATCAAGCCATCTGGAAAATAGAGCATGTTTTAAATTCCATGTCTATGACAAGGATCCAGAACTAACGTCTCCCACCCCGCCCTTTCCCAGTTTAGAACATGACATCTTTACACACTTTGTACCTTAAGAAAGACAACAGGACATTCCTGCCATTTTCCCTTCCATCTCTGCTTTCTTATTTACTTTCCATCAAGTCTTTCTGACAGTTGCTTCCTACACATCTCTTTAAACCATCTATTTCTTTTCTACCATAATCATCCACACCCAAGCAACAGCCATCACTCACCAATAGCCATCTTTGCTTCCCCTCATTATGCCCCCAATCTTGTCCTGTTCTTCATGAAACAACTAAAAGATATGCTTAAAACCTTAAATCATGTTCTCTCCTCTATTTAAAAGGTTTAATTTAGTGATTTCCTTGTATACCAAATTATATAAAATTCATGATCTAAATCTCGAAGCCTCCATTGACCTAGACCCCACGTGAGTTTTGCAGACTTACCTCCTACAACTCGAGCCCCCTCTCATTGCACTGTAGCCACACCATCCTTCCTAAAATTCCTGGAATTCACCAAGATCATCAATGTTCACTGTGTCAGAAATGCTTTAGCTTTTTTCATGAGTTAACCTCTCCTCATTCTTCAAGTCTTGGAAACAATAGCCCTTCCTTAGAGAAACCTCCTCCACAGCCCTCTGTCCCCCTGTCAATGGACAGCATGTCTACAGTCATATTTTTATTTGTGGAACTATTTATTTAATGGACATCACCCACTTCCAATGGACACCATAAAAGTATAAAAGCTATATGCTTGCATAACACCATGAAGTCAACAGGCAACTGGCACTAAGTGTCTGTGAATATTTGTGATACAAATGAACTTATGTATGAATGGAAAGAGAGCCACAATGCATATTTTGCTCTCTTTCACAGTGCTGTATGTTTGGCTTTCATTTTAATGTTTTAGTGTGTTTTCTTCCCATCTGGAATAGTTGTCCCAGGTCTAATTATACCTGAGCTTCCCCAGCTTCTTTTGCAGCTCTGGCCAAGTCACTAGGCTTCCCTGAATGTTAATCAAGCCATCTGGAAAATAGGGCATGAAATTGTATGTCCCCTGACTGGCAGCAGATGCAGCAACTGAGCTGAGCTTTGTTTCCTTTTCAAGTAACTAATTGCACACATGGTATAATAAGGAGAAAAACATTATAAATCAATTAGGCTATCACAGCAACATTGTGTTTCGTCAATAGAGAGGTAAGCCTTGTGCTAGGAAATGGGAGAGAGGAGCACCTGATTCGCCTTGCAGTGGCTTTGAATAATTATTTACATCATTGCATTTAATTGTCTCACCTCTCATCCAGGTTACCAGGAAGATTAGTTTGTTAAGGAGTTTGATTTTCCTAGTATGAAGAAGGAATATTGCTGAAGGAGGAGTGTGACTAAAAAGTATTATTGACATAAAACACTAATATGAGTGTTTGATGTTCAGCAGTGAAGGTGAGAGCTGCTTGGTGCATCAGACTGGGATACAGAAGCAGGGAAACAAAGCCACAAGGTAGCTGTGGAGATGGCAATGTCCCCAGATGCCCACGGCTTTGGAGACATTTATATGAGCATAATAGAAATCAGGTGAGCCTTGGTTTAGGCTGCGGTTGAGAAGGAGACTAGAGGGGGGATATTGTGAAAGGCCCTTAATATTCTCTGTCTCCTTTCTGCTCTCTGCTTTAGCTTTCATGGAAATTGCACTTAAGGAGAAAATATCTAAATGTACTTCTGAAGACAAAAATCTTGATTTTTTTTAGCCCATAGAGGAAAGGGAAGACCAAAGGAAAAAAGCCAGAACTTTTACTAAAGGTGTTTTTTAATTAGGTAAATAAAGATTTTAGAAAAAGCCTCTGAAGATAATTGTTAAATGCTTAATGAGTTTGTAGGAAATTTGCAAAACTGGTCTGGATAATTTAAATGTGTGTATTTCCAGGAGGACTAAAGTTATTTGAAAGTAACTTCAGATATTTGGTGACAAACTTTTCTATAATTATGCCATGTATTAATTTTCTCTCATCAAATAGTTATCCTCAATCCTGGCTGCTCATTAGAATGACTTGGGAAGTGTCTCCAGGATCTTTGGAGATAGGACCTAGGCATTTACAGTCTTTAAAATTTCTCCCCCTCATTCTATTATACAGCAGGTTGAAGAGCACAGAATCGTGAGTTCTTAAAAGCAGGAATCTAGACATGTATACATATATTATACTATTTTGCCCCTAGGTGTCCATAAATGTGATCTCAGGTTAATATAGCAATTTGACTCTATGAGATTGAATCATCTGTTTGAAGCTGCTCAGAGAGGGAGAGGGGATCTGGTACATAAGCTCATTTGGACTTGAAGTCCCATGTGCTAAGTAAGCATCCTCTCATGTCTCTCAGCCCCTAGCACAGAGCCTAGCATATAGAAGTCCCTCAGTAAGTACCAGGTTGCTGATGAAGTTATACAGAGCGTTAGAAACAGTTTGACCATTTCCATGCTTAAATTCCACAAAAGTCTTGTTATATAATACATATTGCTTAGGTAAATGTAACCCTGGTCAGAAGCAGAGCCCCCAGAAACCTCGGTAGACATTCCATATCAGTTTCCTTCTTATACACTCTTCCATGTTTATCTGGGGGTTTCAGAACCACAGCTGCTGTCTTTCTGTCAATTCAAGCTTGGGTCTGTGGGTGTGGGGGTTGGAAAACAATGTCTGCTTGGGTTGTTGGGTGATATCCAGTGCCATTTTGTGCCTCTTGCTGCAAATTTAGTCTCATTTCCTGTGAGCTATCCCTCAGGGCTGGAGCTTCCAACACCATCCAGGGGCTTCAGGGGCACCTGCAAAACAATCTGGGTTCTGACCTTGATGTCACTGGGCCCATAAATCATGTAAGGCAGAGAGAGTGCTCACCCTTCAAGAAGTAGCCTGGAGACACAATGGAATCAGGGAGCAGAAGACAGAAAAGGATGGGGTGAGGAGCAGGGGAGGAGAGGAAGGTTGTACTGAGGAACAATGAAAGACAAATGAAGCTTTGGATTCTTTGCAGAATGGACTGCTTCCTAGACGTCAGAGGGTTATCATGAGGTGGAAATGGCAAGAGGTTTGTTTGAGGGCAGGGGTGTCGAGTTGATATTTTATCATGGTGATGTTACTCCAGTTCATTATTCCCTGTAAACAACTTCTGAGTGTGTGTGTTGGGGAGGGGCCTCTCTTCACAACAGATTAACCAGCTAACAGTTAAGATATGAAAAAATCTCAAGTTGTTACTTCTCATACTTAACAAAGAAATGACAAACATATTCATTCATTCATCAGTCAGTCGATAGATGCTTGCAAGCTACATCTGCATACCAGTCATTGGGCTCAATGTTGGAGATAGAGCAGCCCAAAGAACCAGCATTATCTGTGGTCTCACTCACTTACATTCTAGTAGGTAAAAATAGACTCTGAAAAAAAAGGTACATCATGAGGAATGTGGGAAGAAAAAAATAAGAACATGTATTATGTCATTTATTTTTTAAAACACAACTATCTTTTTTAGTTTTCATTATTTTTATTTTTATTTAATTGACAAAAGTTTTGCAGATTTAAGGGTAGAATATATGCATAGCCTGTATAATAATCAAGTCAGGCTATTTAACATATTCATCACCTCATTTATTTTTTGAAAACAATCAAGTATTACTCAGCCACAAAAATGAATAAAATCCTGGTATTTGTGGTGAAATGGGTGATCGGGGAACATTATGTTAAGTTGAATAATTAGGCACAGAGAGATAAATGGTGCAAAATCTCATTCACATACAAGAGCTAAAGCCTGTGATCTCTGAAAGTAGAGAGTAGAACCAGAGGCTGGAGCAAGTTGAGGTGGGAGAGGGGAGAGGCTGATTCTCAGGTACAAGAAAAATGTTAGACCAGAAGAATAAAACTAGTTTCTATTGCACAACAGAATGACTACAGTTGACTTTGAAAAATGATTAACCTCATTTTAAACTTTTCTTAAATTATCTCCATTTAATATGGAGCATCAAATCTACTGAAAGGGAAATTAGGAAAACTACCCCATTCACAGTAGCCTCAAAAAAAATAAAATATTTTGGAAACAATCTAACAAAAAAGGTGAAAGACCTCAACAATGAAAACTGCAGAACACTGAAGAAAGAAATTGAAGAAGACCTTAGAAGGTGGAAACATCTCCTATGCTATTGGATAGGCAAAATTAACATTGTCAAAATGGCCCTATTACCAAAAAACGCTATACATATTTAATTCAATTCCTATTAAAATTCCAATGACATTCTTCAGAAAAATAGAAAAAGCAGTCATGAAATTCATTTGGAAAAATAAGAGACCCAGAATAGCCAAAGCAATCCTTAGCAAGAAAGGCATCACGATACCAGACCTTAAATTAAACTACAGAACCATGGTAACAAAAATGGTGTGGTATTGGCACCAAAACATATGTGTAGACCAATGGTACAGAATAGAAGACACAGAGACAACCCACATAAATATGGTTATCTCATATTAGACAAAGGTTCAAGAAGCAAATGTTGGAGAAAAGATAGCCTCTTCAACAAATGGTGCTGGGAAAATTGGAAATCCATATGCAGCAAAATGAAATAAAACCCCTATCTCTCACCCTGCACAAAACTCAACTCACAGTGGGTCAAGGATTTAGCCATTAGAACAGAGAGACCCTGTGCCTACTACAAGAAAAAGTAGGCCCAACTCTCCATCATTTTGGCTTTGGAACTGAATTCCTCAATACACTCCCGAAGTGCAAGAAGAAAAATCAAGAATCAATAAATGGATTGGAATCAAACTAAAAAGCTTCTTCACAGCAAAAGAAACAATAAAGAACATGAAGAGAGAGCCTACAGAAGGAGAGAAAAATCTTGGCTGCCTCCTGCTTTGATAGAGTATTAATCTCCAGGATTATTTAAAGAACTCAAAAAATTTAACACCAAAAATACCAAATAACCCAATCAATAAATGGGCTAACTAACTAAACAGGCATTTCACACAAGAAGAAATACATTTGGTCAATAAATATATGAAAAGATGATCATCTCTAGCAATTAGAGAAATGCAAATTAAAACTACTTTGAGATTTCATCTCATTCCAGTCAGAATGGCAATTATCAAGAATACAAGCAACAATGAATGTTGGTGAGGATGTGGGTAAAAAGGAACACTCAAACATTGCTGGTGGGACTGAAAATTGGTGCAACCACTCTGGAAAGCAGTATGGATATTCCTCAGAAAATGTGGAATGGATCCACCATTTGACCCAGTTATCCCACTCCTTGTTCTATACCCAAAGGACATAAAATCAGCATACTAGAGTGATGTGGCCACATCAGTGTTTATAGCAACTCATTTCACAACAGCTAAACTATGGAACCAAGCTAGATGCCCTTCAACAGATGAATGGATAAAGAAATGTGGTAAATACACACAATGGAATATTACTCAGCCATAAAGAAGAACAAAATTATGGCATTTGCTGGTAAATAGGTGGAATTGAAGAAAGTCATGCTAAGTGAAATAAGCCAATCCCAAAAAACCAAAGGCCAAATGTTTTCTCTGATACAAGATATTAATTTATAATAAGGGGGAGGAGGGTTAGGGAAGAATAGAAGACAAATGGGAAGACAAAGAATTGAAGACAAATGGGAATGAAGAGAAGGGAGGGGGAATGAGAATAGGAAAGATAGCAAAATGAATTGGCCATTAACTATCCTATTGCATATATCGTTATATGACCTATGTAATTCTACATCATGCACAACCAGAAGAATGAGAATTTATACCCCATATATGTATGTCAAAATGCATTATACTATCATATATAACTAATAAGAACATTTAATAATAATAAAAGTAACCAGTGAACTGATTAAGCTGTGCCTACAGAGATTTCAGAGATTGTAACAGACATTTTGGGTTGCAAGTAAAAACATTCCTGATTAAGAATGGTAAATCAAAAGAAGCTTCATTGTTTGGCTTAACAGAAGGTCTGGAAATAAAAGGTTCAGGGTTGGTTCACTGTCATAGCATGGCTTCGATGACCCCATACTGTTTCTCTCCCCTTCTCTGCCACCCTCAGTTTAGTAGTGTTTCCCCTTCTGACTGTGATAGATCTAAACAGGGGAACACACCATCCAAACCCTAAAGAATATTCTGGATTTGTGATAGAAAGGTTAAAGAGCTTCTTTTTGCCTCTTTCCTGAAGTAATGATGTTGTTTTATCCCTAAATAAAGGGTACATGGGAGTAAAAGGAAAATGACATATCTTACAGTATTAAACACAGCTTTATGATAAAAATAAAAGAAAATATGGAGCATCAAAGAGTTTAGATGGTAGAGACAGGAGTCCAACCTGACTTACTGTGACTTGAGTTCTACTCTTATCAAACTAATCAATACCTCAAAACACTATCAGCTGTTTTCCACTCTGCTGGCCTGAGGCCTGGGATTGTACATCACACCAAATACCGTCTTGTGGGACCTCAGTGTCCTGGCCTGTCACAGGCAATAGGCTTGGCAACAAAGAGGCCACTGGCCTCTCAGTCTAATGCCCAAGGTGACCCAAGTCCAATCAACAACCTCGATTTTTGCAATGAAAACATTTATCTACTGAGAAAATCAAAACCATGAAAATGGGTCAGGTCCAAACCATCTTAGTACCATGTGGTCCTCTGGACCCCTGAGCTTGCTTGCTCACTGCACCTAACTCTTGGATATACATGACTTTTAGAACAGAAAATATTTATCCTTTGACAATCTCTAGGTGCCTTTGCATCCAGTCATTGTACTTTGGCATACTGACTTCACAAAGGGAATCTGTACCTGTAGATTTAAAGTTGCTATTTGGCGATTATTATGTAAAGATTATCTCCCCCTCCTCCTTTCTGCTTTAGTTAAATCAAAGCCAATTTCCCTATTTCAGATGGGTTTATGATGCACATACTACACCCAATTTTCTTATTTATACACCTTATTAAAAAGAACAAAGCTTTCTTTTTTTTTTCCTTAGGATAATCATGATTTGTTTCTTTTCAAAGTCCTAGAGTCAATCAGATTAAACAAGCTTTGCTTGCATAAAAATGAACTAGAATTGGCTTGTGATAATGGCCTTCAAACTTCATAAGGTAATGGATATTTTCTTCCCTTGAAGGAAGTCTTGCACAAGAATCCCAGCACACTGACTCAGCATGTCTGAGTGGAGGGTGTCTGGATAGATGGATGCAGAGGTGCTGTGAATTCAATCGTGCTGCCACCCATGAAGTTCTGGAAAACCACAGGCTGTGCTTGGTGAACCCTACTCCACATGGAGCTCAGGCACACAGCTTGACCCTCGCAGGCAGAAGGACCATGGACTCTGAGATCAGAGATCTTTGTTTAGTCCCAGTTTCATTAGCATGGTCTTGAGCAAGTGATTTGAATTATCTGAATCCACAGAACCCAAGTCCCTCATATGAAATAGTGTAGTCTTTGCAGAGAACCTGGGTTCGTTCACCTGCATACTTTTATTTCTAGGTTACTTTCAAAGCCTAACATGATGTAAACCTTATGTTGTAATCATGTATTACTTAGGAAACCATGACAAGAAAAAAGTGTGACCAGGTGTGTTGGCACACACCTGTAATCCCAGCAGCTCTGGAGGCTGAGACAGAAGGATCGTGAGCCAGCTTCAGCAAAAGAGAGGTGCAAAGCAAGTCAGTGAAACCCTGTCTCTAAGTAAAATACAAAATAGGGCTGGGGATGTGGCTCAGTGGTTAAGTGCCCCTGAGTTCAATCTCCAGTACTCCCCCCGCCAAAAAAAGAAAGAAAAAAGTGTGTATATGTTCTCTAAAGATTTGATTATTTTCCCAAGTATTTTTAAAGAGGTTGATTGAATCCATGGATGTGAAACCTACAGGTAGGGAAAGAGAACTATACTTGGGGAAATTTGTGTGCACATTTAAATATGGGGTCCTATTCTTCTGACAAATTATTGTTTCAGATGTGTTTTACATTTATTGATCCTTCAATTGAAAGTGAACAATTGCACTTCAAGGTTAAGCACTTCTATCTTCTCTTTTTGGTCAATTATCCAGTGCCCTCATAAACATTTCTGAACAAATCCTCTTGAAATCTGATCATATTTCCCTACAGCAGAACATAATTGCAGAGCTTAGAATTAGACTCCTATTGTTTTACTTCAGAATAACAAATGATAGACTTGAAGAAATTTAAGGCTAGGAACATAAATTCAACTTCACTAGACAAAATATGCATATTACAGACACTACTATCAAGTATAAAACTGATGCCAACCAATTTGCCAAACTGTCACCTCAAATGCCTGCTGCCGGATACTATGATGAAGAGAAAATTGAAAGAAGGATTGACCTAGTTGAAATATAGTTGCACATTAACAAAAACTCATTCAAATTAGAACAAAAGAGAAGGATGCCCACAAAATTCATGCTCAGTGAAGCAGCTGAGGACTGGAATGTCCTTAAACTCATGATTTAAATATTGTTGAGAGTCTGTTTTATCATGCACTTTCGTTCTTTTTTATGAACATGGTCCCCCACACATATCTGAATCTCTCTACCTCCCCCTCCCTATCCTTCTTTCTCTCTCTGCTACTCCTTTTTCTCACTGGCTTTCTCTAATTCTTCAGACCAAACTGTTAAAAACATGATCTCTCTCAAATGCACAAATTACAGACCACACTCCAGAAAAAAACAGTCTCTCTCATTCTTCATTTAAATTGTGCAGACAAAAAGTATCACTTGGATGAGTCCAATTAAACACCAACTGTTAGACCAAATAATGGCATCCAGAGAAGCACGGTCACATGGGGCGTGGAAGTGGGCAAGTGCATTTCCCAGAGTGGCAGAATAGATGCATATTCCTAATGTCCACAGCTGACCTGACTTGCCTGTGCTGCTCTTGGGACTTTGGGTGTGCTGGCCAGAGTAATGAGCACGGGTTCAAAATCATGCAGAAGGGATATGAGATTTTTTTTAATTTGGAAGCAGAGAGTGGTGTTTCTGGATGGAACCACATTTAGGAAAATCAGAGGTGACTATGAGAGGGGGCAACTGTAGAAGTGAATGGCAGCCCAAGAGGTACTGGCAAGGGCAGTGGTAGGAGACCAGCAAGAGTGGATGGATGGGAGAAAGAGTTTGAAGCAAAACTGGCAAATCTTGATGACCATTTTAATTTGTGGGACTGAGACAGAAAACACACAGTTGCTTTTAATACTCTTATTCTGATAACTGAGGATAGAAACCTGGTTATTGTTATTTTTCTTTATTTTGTAGCCACTGCTCTGTGCCCTACATGATTCCTTTCCTGCCAAACTTGCCTTACATTTTCCTGACTCTACTCTTAGGCTAAACAGACTTGCTCTGCCTAGGTGGCCCTCACCTCCAAATTAAATCAATGTTCAAGGGCTCATTCCATCTTGTCTCTGGAATCCTCAAACTTGCCAAGCATACCTCTGTCTCAGGGCCTTTGCATTCTTTCTCATTGTTGTTTTGAAATGTTCTTTGCTCAGTTACCTGTATGGCATTTACTGCCACTTCTTTAGAATTCTTCCACTAGAGATCCCCTTTCCATCTAGGCTGCCTTACAATTCCCAGGAATTCCTGTTCTCTTAGAGGCTACATGTTGCTCATCACTTGACACTGTATCATTGGGAAATCAATAGAGATGATATAAATGTGAATGAATGCTTTCATTGTCATTGACTCTGCAGGTGAGAATGTAAGACCTGTGGCAGGGACACTATTATACACTGTAGTAACTTTACCTCTCAGAACACGCCTCAGTCCAAGGCAGGTACTCTGTATATTTTTGTAGACTGAACAAGTTTTGCTAGAATCAGTTGTGTTCTTCTTCGTTTGAAATAAAACTTGAGGTAGAAATAAACTAATACAAAAGGAACCCTTAACAGTGGGTGATAACATTTCCCATTTTCATGGAACTTTGATTAAGCTTGGCCATTTTTGTGAACAAACTCCTAACTTTTCCTCTAACTCTTTTTTCCCCATAACATGAAATAATATAAAAGGCAGGACATAGGAATCAAGCAGACCTGATTTCTGTTCAACATAATATCATCAAATTTCTTGCCTTCTCTGTGCCTCAGCTTCCTTTCATCCTAAAATGGACTAAAGTAATTTTAACACTGTTTTGGGTGAAATGTGTTCCTCAAAAAGACAATGAGGGTCTAACATCCTAGTATCTGCAAATGTGACCTTTTTTGGAAATAGTCTTTGCAGGTGATCAGGTTGAGATGAGGTCATTTGGGTGAACCTGATGAGATTGGTGTCCTTACAAAGAGGGAAAATTTGGACACAGAGACAGATGTGTCTCTGTGAAACTGAGTGAAAATGATGTGAAGCTATGAGAGAAGAAGGCGCTTTATAAGCCAAGGAATGCAGGAAGCTATTGAAGTTGGAGGGATGAAATGGAACAGGGGTTCCCTCACAGCCCTTGAAAGGAGCCAATGCTGCTGACAGCTGGATTGCACACTTCCGGCCTCTGGAATGGTGAGAAAGAAAATTTTAGTCATTTAAGCCATCCAGTTTGTGGTACCTTACTACAGCAGCCCCAAAATATTAATGCAACACGAAATGCTTATGTGCACGCACAGAGCGACTCTGTGCCTAAAGCACACGTGTGTGTGTGTGTGTGTGTGTGTGTGTGTGTGTGTGTTGGGGTGTGGTGCTACCGCTGATGCCCATCTGCTCATTTGTTTATGCCCTTCTCTTTTCTTCCAGAAGCTTCAATGAGAAGATTTGGTGCATTTAAAAAGATGCAGAGTTAAGATTATTCAAAGGATTGCTTCTTTGTTCTCAAAGTCCCTAGGGAGAGGAGCAAGAAACATATTTTTATGAATGAGGAGAAAGCTAGTCATGGAGCCTTTACAACATGTGTTGGAGTCTCCCACTTATTCAGGGCCAGATGCTAATGGTGTGTGTGTTTGCACACGAGGGAAGTTTCACTGACACTAATGAGCCATTCATTGTCCTGCAGTCCAGAGGTCCTCCCACCCCAGACTGTTTTCAGATGTTCTACATTAAGTGAAATGCAGCACCCTCTTTCCATTGAACTGGAAGCATAGGCTCCCAGAGGACCTCCTTATTAGCATGGACTGGAGCTCCAGAAGACCTGCGGGGCATTGATTCATGGAAAGTGAATGAGCTTCCTCTGGGTCTGCTATTATGCCAGGCACTACACTAGGCAATAGAGACACAACCCAGAAGAATAAATTCAGAGGCTGAGGTAGAAAGTTATGTGAAAATGCTATTATGCAGTCAATGTGCAGTGCTGTTGAGTTCATAGGATGGGAGTCTAACTAAGCTCCAAGCAGGCCAGGCAGAAGGCAGGATGAGGGTAAGAAGGCTGCTATTCCAAATGGAGGGAGCCCTTGCTATGTCTGCAGGACTTTGACTCAGGATTTGGGGCTCCATTCCCCCGCTGCACCATTGACTGTGTGCTCTGTGATTTCAGGCTCTTGTAAATCCCAAACCTCTGCCAGCCGGGATGTCTCAAAATATTTCAAATCCTCATCCTTTCTGAGAACAGTGGGGTACAGCCTTGTTCACACAGGGGGTGAAACGTCCATTCCTGGAAAACACGAGTGCTTGCTGTGTCGCGGGAGGCATGTCTTTCAGCAGTCACATCTCTCATGTTCTTGCCCTGAACATCATGTCACACATTCCTGACTTCCCACACCACCCTAAAAAATGTATGTTATCGAAGATTGATGTTCCCTATCTTTGAACTCAGCCCAGGCTTCTTTATATATTATTAGGGACAGGCGTAAATCCTACATCCTGCTGTGAAAGTCATTCCAGTTGTCTGTATGGTCCATTTTCCCAGCAGGGTCACTCTGTCACACAGAGCAAGCAAAAGCCTGGGAAAGACTTGCAAGGAATTATTGAAAAAATTTTGGCTGAGAAATTTCTTTGACTTTTACAATTTTCATCATCTCTGCCCTTGTTTCCAAGTGACAAATGCATCTCTAACAGATACCTGACAGAAAGCCTGCATATATATGTGTATTTAGATAAATATATACCTATATATAATATAATTTGTATTATATAACTTATATATTACATACATAATTATGTATATAATTATGTAATAAATATATATATAATAAAAGCTGAATTGGCCACCTTCTCTTCAAACTTCATTGTATCTACCAAAGTGTTTTGTGTATAGTAAGATCTTAATAAACATCTATTTGTTGGTTTGTTGACTAGCTAACATGTGACTGGAGGGCAGAAGGAAACAACTGGTCTTCCATCACAAGGCCAAAAGTATATAAGAAAATATTAAAGTAAATTTATCCAAACTTCCCTTTCAAACCAAAATAAATAAATAAATCTAGAACCTAACAATAAAACAAAAGAAAGAATCTAATAAGGATTTTTTAGGCTCCACGTCTTGTTTTAAAATGTTATTTCCTCAGCCATTTATCCAACTCTAGGCATGTACATCAATGTGTTTATATATGTGGCCAGCAATATTAATAAAAGTGAGTATTCCATACTGAGAAAATATGGGCAAAGACAACAGGAGCCTTTAATCCCATGCCTTGTTACATAACGGGTGTCACTCATGTTTGTCCTAATGTGGAATGTGGGCAGTGTGATGAGAAAAGGTAGGCCAAGGTTTGGATGCTGTTTTAGCACCACATCAGGACACCTGGACATCTGTACAACCCACATTGGGATCTATGCAAAATCTTTCTCAAGAAATCATTTGGTGTTCAAGTGAGCCTCCTATGACTCTCTTGCAATATGTGCATGCACACACACACAGCTCTTAGGCTTGCCGTTATGTAATAATGTCAGAAGTCACACTTATGAAAAGTCTCCCTTCTCCTGCCATTGAGGGGCATCATGACTATATTAAAGTGGCTCATAGTGCACAGTCCGTTCATACAAGCCTCTGAGATAACACAAGCTGTGGTTTTCTCACTAGTTCAGAGCAGAAAGGCACAGACTCTGAACCACTCCTCCCATTGCCCACTGTGTGGGCAATACTGGACTAGATGACCCTAGGCATTCTGGAGAATCAGTATCTAGAACACAGAGTGGCAGGGAGAGTCTGGGCCATCTCAGAAGGTGGAAGAAAGACCCATGTGAACATTTGCTCATTTCATCCTACATTTGCAGTCAGGGAAAATTGAAACGCCCCTCTTTTGATTCACTCTTACCCTGGGTTCTGTCTCCCACATTCCCCAAAAAAGTAACAATAGAAAGAAAGAACTCTAAGCTGATGCTCACCATGGGGCTTGGGGTGAGTGTCAGGGTGTCATCAGGACTTCTGATGCTCCACTTACTCCACAGTTGGGCTCCAGCCTCTCTACCTCGTGTCATCTGATTCTCCCAGATGCCAGTGTCACCTACCTTATAGCCAATGCCATCACCTACTTTTGCACCACAGAACATCATTTATTTCACCTTTATAGTTTTAAAAAATACAAAAACAAAACAACCACAGACCCTATTTCTATATGATAATTGATTATGTCATGTTGAATAAATCAGTTTTCTATGATGTCTCCTGAAATAGATATATTTCAGTTTGGGGTTTATGAAAACATAACAGTTAACTCAAATAACTTTTGTAAAAGATTATCCTTTAATTGCTCAACCCTGAGCTTCTCTGGTAGATAATCCTACTGTTTATCATTTCCTTAGCCTTGCCATGAGGTAATATCTCATGTCTGAGCTCAGGGCAATAGAATGAAGGTGTTCGCTATATATACTAGTTTCTAGCCTGGCCCCTAACACCTTTCACATGATCCTCTTTCTCTTGTTCATGATTGGGGAGACTGGAAAGGATCTGATAGAGAATTCCAGTTCAGTGGGTTCTGTAGGACCACCAGAATTCCTGAGTTCCCTAATGACTGAGTGTGGGACAAGAGATGGAGAAACCCCCAGTCCATCACCAGCAGGGGCACACAGACATGGGCAGGTGAATGCCCTCTGCTCCATTGAGCTTCAGGAATGTTAGCATCACTCATTTCAGCAGTTTGTCTCTTTATACTAATTGCTGCCATTTCTAGAATATTCCCTCCCTGATGTTGGTTCCCTGCACAAACCTCACAACTTTTTCTGTCCCTAAGGCTACATGTGTTTGGCCTGAAGGTCATGACCTTCACCAGCTTTGTGTACACTTTGCCTGAGTCCCAGTTTTGACAAGTGTCTGCAAGGTCTTTATAAATAGCCTGGGATAAAGGGAGGGCTATGGAATAGGAACTGTCCTCCATAACAGTAACCCCTTCTCTAGTGTTACACCACCTATGAGAGGTCCACATTCTCTAGATCTGAAAGCTCTGTATCTCTATAGAAATTTGACTTTTTATGTGCTTTTAGCATTCCTTACCTTCATAAAAATTTGAGTTGGTGCATATAGTTAGATAACTATCTGTTAATATTTTTTTATCTATTGAGTGTTCAGGTACTATATTTTTAAACTTGCTTTAAAAAATCATGCAGTTCAACTGAGCATGTACCTCAGTGCTAGACTCCTTGCCTAGCATGTGCAAGGCCCTAGGTTCAATCCCCAACACTGTAAAAAAACAAACAAACAATAAAATGGCATATACAAGAGTAGCCACAATTCTTTTGAAAAAGATGGTAAGAAAATCTGGACAGAAGAATGACGGGAGAAGGATCCTGCATAACATACACAAAAAATATTGCCTGATGAGCTTGTAAAGGGTGGATGGTAAATTATATTTATTTCTTGAAAATAATGCCATTCCAAATCAAAGTATTTGGGGATTTTTAAAATATTTTGCCCTTTTTTTCCCCTGGAAGTACCCGTAATATTTTTCCCCATCCTTAATTAATATCAAAAAGCTTTTGGAAGTACGGAAGCCTTGGCCCTAACCAACTCCTTTAAGCCAGAATCTCTGAAGACAGGCAGCACAGCTGAAAGCCCTGGATGGTTTTATGCACATCTAGGGTTGACAGTCACTGCTTCTCCAGGTGTCTCCAATTACAGACCAATCAGTTGCTATAAAAATCTCAAATACATTCATAGTATATTAATTAAAAAGTATTTCACAACTAAATATATTCAAGTCAAATATGTCATGCCCTCACATGTGTATTGGATCAGTTGCTAGAATATTCCATAAAACCTCAACTATAAATTGATGATGACAATCATATACAGTGTAATATTTGTGAGGCAATGGGTATAAAGTAAATATCAAAGCACATCAATAAACATCTATTATTATGGTTAGGAATAATTATTAGCAATTAAGTAGTAATGGGTCTGATCTCCTACAGTTGATTTTCAAAACAGCAGCCAGAGTAATTCTTTTAAAATGTAAGATAATTTCATTTTACTCCAAAGGGTCCAACGGCCTTCGATACAGCTCAGTATATCAAAGAGATACCTGCACTCCCATGTTTATTGCAACATTATTTATAAATCAAAGATGTGGAACCAACAGAGCTCCCCATAGGAGAACAAACAGGTAAAGAAAATCATATCTGAATGTGCAATATCGGTTACCAGATGCTGGGGTACATGGGTGGAAAGAGGGCAGGTGGTTCATGGGACCAAAACACAATCACATAGAAGTAATAAGTTCTACTGAAAGTAGTGGAACCATAGCTCACAGTGTTTATTATATATTTTACTAATAGCTATTAGGGGCTCAAAGATCCAAACCCAAAATAATAATAAATAAATAAAAATGTTTATTACCCTGATTTGTTCTGCACATCATATATATATATATATATATATATAAATACCACACTGTACTTCACAACTATGTACAACAGTGATTTAATCAAAAATTAAAAATGTTAAAGGAGATCAAAGTGCTAACTGCCCTGATTTGGTCACTACACGTTATATGCATGTATTGAATTATCACACAATACCCCCCAAATATACATCATCAAAATAATAAAAAAAGCTATAAAACTAAACAAAAAGTGCAGTGTATATTTAAGGAAATAGTATCTTGTCATAGAAAGACTGAAATCCATTTGCAGCAACTTGGTTGGAACTGGAGGACACTATGTGAAGCGAAATAAACCAGGCACAGAAAGACAAATGCTGCAAGTTCTCACTTACATGTGAAAATCAAAGAAGTGAATCTCATTGAAGTAGAGACTAGAATAGTAGTCACTACAGACCAAGAAGAAGGAAGAGGCTAGGACAGAGGGGGATGAGTAACAGGTACCAACATACAGTCAGGTGGGAAGAATAAGTTCTAGTGTTTTACAACACAGTACGGAGACTACAGTTTACAATAATTTATTATAAATAAGTGCATGTCTCCCAACGAAAACAAAGCATGAAGTTTTGAGGAGTGGAAATGCTAATTGCCTTGTTTTGATCATTACCCCTTTTACACAAGTAATGAACTATCACACTTGTACACCATAAGTATGTATAATTATCATGCCAATTAAAAATTTGAAACAATTTTTTAAAAACTTCTTACAAGGACCTATAAAGAGCAATAGGATCTGCCCTGCTGACTCTGCATCCTGTACTATCTCTCCTTCATTCAGTTTGCTTCAACTGCACTGGTTCTATTGTGTTTTCTTTAACACACTAGACATGATCTACCCCAGGACACTTTCACTTAATTTTTCCCTCAGCCTTGCCAGTTCATCCCACAGGTGTCCACCTGGCTCCTTCCTTACCTTCTAAAGAAGGTCCTGGTCTAAATGCCACCTCCAGAGAATCTCCCACACAATTCCAGACCCACATAACTCTATTCTTTGCTCTACTTTTCTCCTCAGCATATAAAATATTCTGACAAACCATGAGTCTATTGCTTTACTGATAATCCCACCTCCTTTCTTCATACGTTTCTCTCTACAGTACTTGTGTCTGATAACTAGGCTTTCTACATGCTGTTTCATTTAGATAATGACTTCCATGAGAACAGGATGTTTGCCTATTCTGTTTACAACTGTACCCTCAGTACTAAAAGATTGCAGGGCACATCCTAGGTTCTCAGTAAATATTGAATTAATGAATTAGCTGTCCACCACAGAAGTAAATAAAATTATCTCCATGAAGAACCAGACTGGTTCCATGGATAATCAGGTATTTGTTCAGTAATTTGAGGTGTGATTTTACTTCAAGTTGTAAACTGTGACACAGTGAAACATCATGGATATACAGGTCAATTCCAGTTACAAATTGTGATTCCCACAGTTAAAATCTGTGAGATCTTATGCAGATTAATTAACCCCCTCATCCCAGTTCCTCACTTTGAAATGGAGATAAAGCTTCCTTGTGAAGATATGAGAATCAAGTGAGGTTCACTTGCCATTCCCTGGATTCCTGACCTATGAACAGGTATTCAATGAGTGCTGTGGTTGCTCTTGTTCCTCCACCACGATGCAGAGGATCAGAGGGTTGTAGCTCGCTCCTATGGAAGATGTGAATTATGCCTTCATATCCGGAAATTTGCTTAATCCGTTTTGTTTATTTTTTATTTTTTATTTATTTATTTGATCTATATTTTGAAAACTTGACAGTTGAACCCATTTTCATATAATTATACAGCAAGGAATATATCTTTTTTTTCCACAATGTAGGTTCACATGATTCATATAATCTTACATATACATAGGGTAATACTGTTTGTCTCAGTCTACTATCTTTCCTTCCCCTACCCCCTCCCATCTCATTTTCCTCTACACCATCCATACTTTCTCCATTTTTTTTCTTATCCCCCCCCTAACCCCTTCCCCCTGTTATGTATCAGTTTCCACTGATCAGAAAAAACATTCAGCCTTTGTTTTTTTGTGTTTGGCTTATTTCACTTAGCATGATATTCTCCAACTTCACCCATTTGCCAGCAAATGCCACAGTTTTATTCTTCTTTAAGGCTGAGTAATACTCCATTGTGTATATATACCACAGTTTCTTTATCCATTCTTCAGTTGAAGGGCATCTAAGTTGGTTCCACAATCTAGCTACTGTGAATTGAGCAGTTATGAACATAGATGTGGCTGCATCCCTATGCTTTGCTGATTTTAAGACCTTTGGGTATAGATCGAGGAGTGGGATAGCTGGGTCAAATGGTTGATCCATTCCAAGTTTTCTGAGGAATCTCCATACTGCTTTCCAGAGTGGCTGCACCAATTTGCAACTACACCAGTGTTTTGTAGAATTGTCTTTCCTTAGTGGTCTCTCTTGTGAGTGAAGTATGAATGACAACTTGACAGGAATACTTGAGACACTTCTAGCAATATTAAGTATTGGTCCAGATCCATTTTTAAGAAAGGTTCCTTCTTGTCCTGACAGTCTATGGATCCTTCTTTCACACTCCAAGATTTTCATGCATAAGAACACCAGTGGACATCTCAATTGGTAGAAGGGTTTGAAATAGAAAAAGACACCTGAACATAAATGGTAAATTTCCTTTTATTATATCCCTATTTCCCAAGACTTTAAGATTTTTTTATTTGTATGCAGAGTTAGCAAACCTCCAGTAATGTACAACTTGTTAACTATTCTTTATTCTCTTTACTGCAAAATAGATAAAGCGGGTTAAATGACAACCATCTTTCAGGAGTTTGAAGGCCATAAAAGCCAAGGTAGAGAAATAAAGCACAATGCAATAGTGTAAATAATAGGATGACATTCAGAAAAAAGGGAACTTGGGGAATAATAACTGGAAAAACTTCCTTATGTCTCAGATCAACTGGATGAGAAAATAGGCTCTGAGGGAAATGGTGGGAGCCTTCAAGCTTGGGGTTTTGAAACTTGACTGGACTGAGCCCCAGAGACCAATGCCACAGGATCACTTGTTTTTTGGTTTTTGTTGTTTTTTTTTTTTATGGGAAGGCAGCAACATGAGTTAATGGGTCTTTTCCACTCTAACACCAATTTGCTGACTCAGAACTTGACACTGTGTCTCTTTCTCAGGTAACATGTTCAATTTGGAACCAAATGGCAATAGTCCCAATGGTGGTTCAGGCAGCCACATGTGGCAGTTTTTTTGGAAAACGTTTTCCATAAGTAAATGTAATGCACAACTAGTAATGCTGACTTCGTTTTATTTCTTTCCTGCTTTCCAGCAGGAAAAGAAATATTATTTCTTCTCTCCCTTCCTTCCTTCCTTTCTCCCTCCCTCCCTTTTTTTCCCCTCATCTTTCTTTTCTCTCTTCTCTTGTTCCAACCCCTCTCCATTTTGCTTTTCTGTTTGGTTCTAGAAGTGCATGACAGCTTGAGCAAAGTGTCTTCCCCATCCCATCAACAACAACTAAGGAAGGAGTCAGATGTTAGAGTCTCAACTTCTGGTGAGTGCTTAGGGAATGGCCTATGTGATAAAAGCACACAGGGAAAAAAGGTAAGGAGATATTATCATATAGCAAGTATACCTGGGGCATAAATTCAAGGAATTGATCACTAGTCTTCACTCTCAGGTGCATAACATTAAAATATCAGAAATATCTCAAAATACATAAAAATCTGTGGAAGTGGGAATTCAATGGGGGCAAGCCAAAAATCTTTCTCAGTCCTGAATTAAGCAAAATATCTCTCACCATATTTTGAATCTATCATGTAGTTTCTTCACTTTCTAACTCAACATTGTTTTACATTCGTTCACAAAGCCATCTCTTCCTGCCTCTATTATGTTACTTTTCCCAAATACATTTGGGAAAAGCTAAACCACAATGCTTCCTCCAGTACAGGAGTAAGCAGAGGTAAGCGTGCCCTAATGTAAAAGTTGCATCAGCAACAGCCGGGGGAAGTGAGTGGTCAGAACAGCCACAGCCAGGCACAGGAAAGAGGTTCCCAAGCATGAGTGGTCATGTTCAGAAAAAGGCAGTGTTTAATTTTATCCTTATAAAAAGGAACTGAGACACAGAGTGAAAAGGAGGTGAGTGCCTGCCTGTGCTATTAGAGAAACATGTGCTGGGTATATTTTGCATTTATACATATAATCCCTGCATCCTCAAGCAGAAATGCTGCTCTGGGAAGTTTGCATTTCTGTTTACATGCCTGCAGTGGCTCTCACAGAATGGGAGTGGGAAAGGGTTAGTGGCTGGTTGAAAGTTTACAAATAAAAAGCAAAGTATACACATTCACCCACCCCAAAATTCATCTTATGTATTTCCCTGGACTTTCAAGCCAGTATCTGTCAGATATATATATATATATATATATACACACAGACACACACACACACATACACACACACATACATACATATATATATATAGTATACATTTATATATTCCCTCTTTTAGTTCTTAACCACTGCCATCAACTTACTGTCACCCCCCATGAAACTAGACATAATTTACATTCTGTTGAATACGATCCTATGAAAATGGCACAGAGAACTTGTCTTTGCTGCCTGAACATGAGAACACAGAGGAAAAAGAAGATAGGGGACATTTAAAATAAGACAAGTTATTTGATGAACAACCACAGATTAATATTCTTGCTATTGTAAACTTTACCAAAAATAAAGTAGTCCAATCAGAAGAGCAACTGATTCGCAATAGATGTGTAGCTTTCTGCCTTGAGATTTGGAGAATATTTAATTAAATAAGAGGGGAGTGTTTTCTTCATCTCTTTTTGGTCTTCATTTTTATTCACTTTGAAAACAAGAAAAAAGAAATCCAGCCTCTTCTGGTTTGCAATTCAAGCTGCATTTTCTCAAGCTATTACTGAGACTCTCATTATGAAAGCTTTTCTCTAACATCTGCAAGTCTTGTCTTTTGCTGGAAGAAGAGTGGCTGTAGTAATTGAGTAATAGGGAGTAAGATATGTCTCAGCATTCTGCATATTTCATTAATCACCAAGTGGTAAATAGGAAGCCTCTGCCCTCTATTTATAGTATAATTGAATGTATTTCATGACACTGCCTATACATCTGGTCAAACTGCAAAGCACATATGCAGTAACCTTCCCTTTTTGAACTCCTAATGTATTACAGACTCCAGAAAGATGTCTGCAGATAACAGAAACAAGAGGTAGTGAAAACCATCGTAATAGACACTTCCACAGTTTTCCAAGGCCAATGGCAATCTATGGGAAATTTGGGTACATGCAGAAACCTTGAAATGAAGAACACAATGAAAGACTTTAGTGGCAGTGTAAATAAAAAGTGCAATCTTAAAGCCTTAGGGATCTCGGTGACCAGAACCAATTAGACAATGTTGGCAATGAATTCTAATTCTTTGTACAATCATCCATTCACATACATCTGTGTGTAGATTTCTGAGTTCCCACATGTGGATTCACAATTTGTAGAAGACTGTTTTTCATTAGCCTGGGAAGAAATTTGTTCCACATTTTTTTAAGGATTTAAATTCTTTATAGGGAGAGAATGGAAGAAGAATCCATCTGAATCTTGGGTTTAAAATACATAAAAACCAAATAGAGAGGCTTGTAACCCAAAGAAGTATCTAGTTCAAAATTACATTGCCCAACTATTTTAAGGAGTGAGATAAAATGTCCACTTTGCCCAGAATATCATTTTCTTGATAGGGGATGGGGTTGGTAGAGGGAATTATTGTACTAATAGAAATCACACCATTTTTACTTTTCTGTTAGACACTCGATCACATACTGGCCACTTCATGGTGTTTGTATCTAATAGTCAATGCTGATGGTTTCCAATGAGCACTTCTCAAGGTTAATGAGAATATCTATGGGATTGGTCAGCGTTGTGGTCCCACATTTCAGTGGTTTCCTTGACTTTGTAACTTCTAGCTCAGGAATTCTCAAACATTATTTTTTCCAAGAGTCCCCTAAGTAGCTTGTTGAATGCACAAACGCAAGTTATGCCCAAAGAGTGAGTCTAGGTCTAGGCTTAGATTCAGCATTCTAACAAACAATGTTCAGATAATTCAGATATAAATGTACTGTGAAGCACAATGTATATACCTATTTGAGAGACATCTATTTCATGTTTTTTATTCTCTCAAATCATAAAAATCACCTGGCAGATTTCATGGAAAATATTTCTTAATTACTGGGCAGTAAGTCATTGTTCTAGTACATTCGATGACACCCTCATGTTTAGAAACTTTAAAGAATGAGTCATTCTCCAATGAAACTTAATGGACACTTAATCAGAAACTCTATTCCAAGGACTGCTTGGATGAATACCCTTCATTTTTTCTAAAATGTAAACCAGATGAGAAGAGTCATTAGTGAAATTGGTGCCCTACTAGCATCAGGTCTATTAAAATCAATATACGATATTTATATTTACTTTATTATATGACTGTATTGTCATATTAACATCAAATAATGCTGTGTATTATAATATAAAACTCCTGCACTGGTTGCATTATCACATGAAAATTATTTATCTTTTATCACCAATCAATAATTTCATTATTACTAATTTGTAGTACTGAAAGATTTTACTAGAAGCTGAAGAAAAATCATTTTGTGATATCTAAACGTTAAAAACAGATTTAATTTTGTTATGCCTCTTTAGCTCTGAATTACCTGAACATTTTAAAGAAATTTCGTTTTTGTCATAATTACCCAATGACCATCCTTTCTTGTATTTTGTTCTTTTACTTCACATTCTATTCCATTTATGGCCAAAGCTGTCTCTCTCTCAAGCCCATTTTTCCTCAATGAGTGAAATCATCACAGAAGAGGGGGAGAGACTTAATTTAACAGGAAAAAAAAATTATGCAAGAAAGGATTTAGGGTCCTGCAGATGTTTCCAGCTGAAACACCAGCTGGCATTGTGGTTGTTTGTATGGAGTGGGATCCCATAAGTCAATGAAAGGAGACAATCAGTTTTAGCTGACTCAATTTTTTTATTTCCATTTTTCTTACATAGATGAATATGATGCAAATTGTTTGAAAATAAGAGCCTTATGGTTAAGTACATTACCATACTCTGTTGCAAAAAAACAAAATTTCCGGGTGACGTGATAAATGTTTAGAAATACTGCCTTCTAAAGATTGTTAAAATGTGGATTCTCTGTTAATTAATTTGCCTGTTGGTGCCACAAATAATTAGGTTATCTTCTCCAAAGTGTTCACAGGTCTTTACAAACAGAAGAGAGAGTGGAGAAAGGCTCTACCATACTTTCCTCATGTTCAGCAAAGGCTGTTGGGGACATTGGCAATGGATGTGGTAGAAATACATAGCATCAATCTTAAAATGACATACACTATTTCCTACATTTGATGAATAATGAATGGGCAATAATAATTATAGCTAATATTTGCTCAGTATTTACTATTATCAAGTATTTTTACTTAATATTTATCAAGAACTTTATGTGCATTATCTAATTCTCACAAACTGTAAATTAGATATCATCATTTAACTCATTGTATAGATAAGCAGTACACTGGGGACATGGAAATTAAAAATAACCTTCCCAAGCTTGCACAGTTGATGCTATCCCTGGGATCCACACTCAAGTCTGATTTCAGAATTTCTGTGTTCTTCACCACTTTGCAATATTAGATCACTTGGTCCTTATATTTTGTTACAATGTTTTAGAGATATTGGAAACAATAAGAAAGTGAGAATAGTAGAATGGTAGGTCCTTCCACTGTCCAGTGTCTAGATCAACATTTATAGGTCAACAGATACTACTAAACATTTAAAAACTCCCAATAATTCTTTCAGGAGCTGGGGTATTGATATGAGCAAGCAAGGTGTTCAGAAAAATAATGCCAGCGATGAAACCTAAACAAACCGTGCTTTATGTGTAGTAACTATTACAAAGTTGACAGGGAGGCAAGTTGCTAGGGAAGTTCTACTTAGTGGACCATGATGAAATAAGGTCAAGAACTGGTCTCTCCGTGAAATTCATTGGTCTATGCATACAGCCTAATTTCTACCAGGTAGTTTCAGATGACCTCACCAAAGAGAAACCCATTGTGGACATTTGGGAAATTTCTCAGTGAGGCCTTCTAAATCCTCTACTCCTTACACATGAATTGAGTGGAAGAGTAATTAAGGCATTTCTCAGAGTGATTTTTCTTCCCCCTTACTTTATAAACACTATTCTCACATCACTCTATTTAAACTAAAGTAGCTAAAATTAGGCCATTTTGCAGCAGCCTTGGATGCACAGTGTCATGAGAGTCCCCCAAAATGGAATCAACCTAAGACTACAAAAGCCTTTCTTTGGGAATAGAAGGTTGGTGCCATTCAATGTACTGAGGAAAACCTAGGAGACTGCCTGAGCTATTCTGATTCCTGCAACACCTCCTTATTTGAGGAAAGTCACTGGGGAACTTGAGACACCTGGAGAGATGAAAACTTTCTTGTTTGACTTTGAGCAATGCTGTGCTCTTAGCTTTGAAAAGCAGCCAGAGGTCTCCATGCCAACAGCTGATGGGTGACCCTATCTTCCTCCAGATGCTGTTCATCTGTTGCACACATTTAGGACAACATCTATGGTGGGTAGGATCTTTCCAATACATCTCCCATTGGCCAGAGCTGCTCCTGAAATGCAGCACATGAAGAGCTGGGACTAATCTCACCACATGTCTACTCATGAAGTTATTAACGACAACCTTCTGTGGTTGGTGTTTGGCAGTGAGATGTTAGCTCACATGTGGCTGGCATATATTTGGCCAGAAAACCCACTCACCCAGCAGATAGAAGAGAGAGCTTAATTATGTACTGGCTGGAAGTAAAATACAGCTCAGAGCTTCCACTGCTCCCAGGACTGGCTGATCCAGAAACAAAGGGGTTTGTTAAAGAACAAAGTAGGTGTCAAGTCAAGGCGAGATTACAAACCAAGGCCTTGAATGGCAAGGTTTTCCCCAGTGCAGAATAAATCAATAATCTTGCGAAAAGTTTGTGTTAGTTTTGAAAGATTCACAGACTGAATGCCCTGTCTTCATACCAGAATTTGATCTCTCAAACTCTCAGCATTTCTCTCTCAATGTTTTATTAAATTTTCCAATTAAGTTTCACCTTAAAATTTCAATGGAGGCAGAGGGGCAACTGAAATCATTTATATTTCTCCAAATATTTAGATCTCTAAGTTCAATGTGTACAGGACTTGTTTCTCAGCCGTGTCTACATCTGCGATCTTGTTCTGTCTTACTTCCTTACGGTACCACAAAATCTCTGCCTCCATTTACACATTTTAGCTTGCGAGATTTATCAATTTAAATATCTCAGACACCCTTCACCACTATTATAGGATTTAAAAAATAACACATTACCACTCTAGGTTCAATTCATATGAAAAGTTGCCAAGATAAAGTTTACCTAATATAAGTAATAAATAAATTGAGAAAACACTGTCCTTGTCCCAAAACAGCATGCAGGCTGCCACCCAGAAGGATCAGCATTAAGTTCTTAACACTCACCCACCTCACAACCATCCCAAAGTTCCTACCATTATATTTATTGTCAACTCTCATCAATTTAATGTAGCTAAAACCTCTATAATGTCACAATATGAATACCCTATAATGTAATTTGTTTCTTTTTTCTATCTGGCAAGTAGCAAACTACCACTCCATACAAAATGCTAAGGGCAACATGGAATAAAAATTGAGGGACCCACTGAATTGACAACATGTAAGGTAGATTATCTCTGAAAGTTCCAGAAGAACAACATGAAAAGTCTTGTCTTTAGTTAGTTTATATATCAGCTTGGATGCATTCAGAAGATAGAAACCACACAGTAATTTTGAACAGTGAATTTTAGAAGTCATTTAGCCTTTAATAGGGAAAAAACTCAAAGGATGAAGGTGACTTCTAGAGAATACCCTGGGGCTCAGTTTGAGCACCCAAAGGAGGAACAAACTAGGATGGAGGGACCCTCTCCAAGGCTGGGTTGAGAGAATGTGGTAGAGGATATGACCAGAGGCCAGTGGATGGTAGAAGGGTTTGCTGGGTTGCCTCGGGCCAAAGCTGGTGGCAGAGAACAGAAAACCTAATTACCTCCTCAGGTGGCAGCAAGCTGGGCTGGGATTCAAGGGCTTGGGACTCACATGTTGGAGCACGTCTTCCACCCGTGGACAGAGAGCAGGCACACCTACAGTGCACTGCCACAATCTCCATCACAAAAGTAGAAGTGCTGATCAGATCCAGCTCCAATATCTCCAGCCAGGCAGTAAAGGGTGGTCTGGAGCGGAGAACAATAATTTGACAATGACCATTGGGATTTTTCTGCATTTGTTCCCTTAACTGCTTGTTTGCTTTATTTGGGTAAGTTAAAAAATTACCATCTAATCTCTTCATAGTCAGTACTTGGAACTGGGGAATGAGGTGAACTAATCAGCACAAAGAGACTGGATTTTTTGGAAAGGAAACAATAGCATCTTCAACATCATTTTTCATAATTAGTATTAACTTATGTCACAATACACCTGGGGGCAGTGTAGGATGTTGAAGTTCGGGGTTTGAATTTACATTGATAAAAGTGGAAGTCTAGGGGCTCAGTACAAGCACCTATCTGCTTGAGGGAGATGCCATGTGTCTTCACAGTAGGTGGCTGATGCTGGAAACCCCTTTGGTCCCAACCTGATTTCAAAGTGAATTCATTTGGAGGAATAAAGGCTGAGCATCGTGATGGTCAGCTTTAGAAAGGTGTAATCCTGAGTATAAATTTGAACTCCACAAATGCCCTGCCACACATGGGGCCAAGAAGAACACCCTATCAAGGGTGCCTTTTCTTCAATGAATACACCCCACAGTAGGAATCTACAGTGGAAGTGGACTGAGCTGACTTGACCATTCCCTTTACACCTGCCACTGAAAGCCCAAATTTACCTACCTCCATCCAAAGAGGTTAGTACACTCCCTTGCACACCTCCACTAGGCACAGGTAGC
The DNA here is from genome assembly GCA_020662805.1 of Glaucomys volans. Lineage (NCBI taxonomy): Eukaryota > Metazoa > Chordata > Mammalia > Rodentia > Sciuridae > Glaucomys > Glaucomys volans. The sequence continues at coordinate 567,012 of JAJEJO010000626.1, read as the reverse complement.
AGTGAGTCTCTAGAATCCATGGAAGGGAGGAAGGTCTTAGGAGGGAGATAGTAGGATACTCCTTAATAAAGCACTGTTTTATATTAATATTATTTCTAATAAGAAACAAATTTACAGGAAGATGCTTTAAATATCCCTAAAGATTCTATTATAAAGGGTCTTACTTTCACTTCTTCCAACAACTAACCATGTTTCATCCCAAGAAACAAGCATGCTATCAGAGTCCTTGGAATGCTTGCACAGATATGCTATGTGCTACAACTAATTTTACATATAGAGAGAGGTAAGTGTAGATAAAGCTGTATACACATACTCTATTATTCTATACTATTTTTCCACTAATAGTAAACAGTCTACACACTGTTCTTTGTTTGTTTGTTTGTGTGTGTGTGTGTGTGTTTCATTTTTCAAGTTACATTTTCACTCACAAAGCCAAGTGGGCCTGTTTCCCTATACCTTACCAACTTTGTCAGTCTGGTAGTTGAAAAGTTGAATTCCCTGTTTTGAATTTTCATTTATTTTTTTCAATTAAAATTCAACACTTTTTGTTAGGTTGAAAAATTTTTTCTGTGTGTTTTAGATAAATTACTGTTTTTCATTTGTGCTACTCATTGATTAGTACAAGTTATTTTTATCAACATTAGAAGATTCAAATTTCTTTTTTACATTTTTCTAGTTGAGTGGTGAGTTTGTGTGTGGGGAGATTGTCACGCAGGAATTTTAAATATTTTTTACACATTTAAATGTGTCATTTTTTAACTTCAATCCTCCAAAAGACCTTTATAGCTACAAAATTGAACCATTTTTCTGTGATTCTTCAGAACTTTAAAGTTAGTATACATTTAAATATTTAATATAGTATGTATTTGTAACTTATTTTGGTGAAATCCATGAAGTAATATTCGAACTTTATATTTCTCATATGAATGCACATTTTTTAAAAAAATCTGATCTTGCCAAAAAATAGAAATTCTCTTCTAAGTCAAGTTTGGTGATATATGTCTCAATGTCGACAGCCTACAAATATTCTAAATTCATTGTGAATAATAATTTCTAAAAATATTCTAGAATTCATTTTGAGCTCCTTTGAAGCCTCTCACTTTTGTGTATGTTGAATCCCCAAACCCATCTCCCCTAAATGTCATTTCCCAGCATTGGTTTTAATAATATATTTGTTTCATTTCACTGTACTTGCTTCCACACTTCCTGTCTTCTAGCCTATTAGATGTGACTTTTCTCCCTTATGTTGCTGTCTTTTCTTTTTTCATCTCAGTTTGTGTAAAATCTTCACTTTTAAAATGTTTTTCTCTCTTTCCTGGTCTTTGATGCTCACACTTCTCTTCCTTCTAGTGCATTGCCATCTCTTCCTCAGTTCTTGTGTTGTTAATTTGTATTCTTATTTCATGGATTCAGTTGCTTCATTAGAGCTTTTTTTTTTACCATTTATGGCAATTTTTTAGCATAATTTTCTTCTCTGGGAACATATTTCTGTTGAACGCCACATATTGGCCATATTTTCTTTCTTTCATAGTCATTATTTTATGTACATTGTATTTGTTTTTCTTAATTACATATCTCTAAATGATATAAGTTTTTCCAGAACCAGTTCTTTCAGGAGGATTCTGTAGGAGAGTGTCAAGACCTTTTCCAAACCAGCATGATTTTTGTCATGCCCAAGGTTGTCTGAGTGAGTTTTTCAGTCCTTACATCTTCCAAGCCAAAATAAATGCCCAGGAACAGGCTAATTACAATGACAGTTCCCTAGTTACCCTTGTTCCACAAACAATGCCAACTTCATCATTTTCAAAATGAAAAATCCCCTAGTGTTTTCTTGAGGAATTGATTAGAAACAAATCACATCAACGTACTTGTAGTATAACCTGAACATGTATATAAATCAGACAGTAACAGATTTATAGTTTTGAAACAGACAGTTTTACATCTAAAGTGTCTAGAATATTTCCTGGCTAACCAGGACAGTCACAATCACATCATCTCTTTAGACCATGTAATGAAGGAGCTATACTACCCTGTCTATGGGTTTCTTTCTTCCCTTTAGCATTCTAAATCCATGGTGTTCTAATTTTTTCATGATAAATATCACCAAGCCTCAGTGACCCAAGAAACTTTTTCCAGAAAAAAATAGTGTCCTCTTTGTTTCCATTCTTAGAAAATATTCTTTCCTTAATAGTTCATGAGCCTATAGACTCATGGAAAGAAGCCCATCTATTGAAATCAAGAGACTTTCTACTCATGGAAAGTCTGTTTTCCATTCATGGAAAGTCAATAGCATAAATAATGAAAGGTGGGCCTTTTATATGCTTAACTCACAACCAGTTATTTTCCACAATAGTCCTAAGTACATATCAAATAAATGTATATATTTAGAATTATTTTGTTTCTTGATGATACTAAATAGAATGTCATCTGTATCTTCATTCATCACTACCATCCATCAACACTGTCTGTACCATTTAAATCATGACTTACACTAGTTATTCATTAAAAGAGAACCTGCAAACAATGGTAATTCTTTATGTCCTGAGTACTAATATTTATATGTGTATTTTGTTAAACTTCTATAAGAGTGTTGACACTTAACGAAATCTGCCAATGAAGATACGGTAAACACATGAGAGAGGACTTTTTTGGAAAGGTTGGAGGTGGGAAGGAAGGAAAGAGTAGCCATAGGGGTAGTTCTGACAAAACAAGAAAGAAACATGTAAGCAAAAGATATCTTTTAATTTGAAACCATTTTAAATTTTCAAATTCCTCACCTAGAAACAGTAAATTAGTCGATGCCACAATTAAAATACAAGAAACTTTTGTGGAATTCATAATGTATACATACATAATATAATACATAAGGCTCCCAGAAAAGGGAGTCTGGTGTCTTAAGGCATGCCCTCTTCAGTATAATTATTCCTGCACCATCTCATCTAAGGACTCAAAGTCAAAGGAAGAGGGCTGCAAATGGAAAGGGATACCATAAGGGAATTCCTGGGAAGTGGTGGAAGAGTTCTGTGTCTTCATTGTGGTAGTGACTGCGTGAATCTACAGAATCTGTACATGGAATAAAATTGGCTGTAGCTACACACACACACACACACACACACACAAACACACACACACACACATACACACTCACATGCAAGCACACGAGAGAATACTGAAAACTACATATGATCTGTTATTCAATTAGCAGCAATATACCAATGTCAACTTTCTCATTTTGATATTGTACTATCATTACAGCAAAATGTTACCCCCTCCCAGGGAAGCTAGATGAATGGTGCAGGGGATTTCAAGTACTCTTTGTTCAATATCTTATTCTACAATTATCATAAAATAAAGTTTTACAAAAAATAAGGAAATTTTTCTTATTCAGTTATCAGCATCAATATTTAGCTGTTGACCTACATGTTTCCCAAGCAGAAGCACTTGGGACAGGACAGTGGGGCCAAGCATCTTTTTTGTTCCACCCTTAATTCAGATCAGACCTCCAAGCCTACCCCAAGTAAGCACACAAACTGAATAAAACCGAACATGCTTTTCAAGATCCTTTGCCAGTCATGGCCCCACCCTAGGTAGATTGCTACCCTGAACACTCTGTGAGCCACAATGGATTGAAAACATTTGGAGGAACTATTTAGTGGTAGATGTGGGATTCAAACTAAAGAGAGGACTATTGTTGGTTTATAGAGTTTATTTAATCTCATCCAAGTTTTTTTTTTCTGTTAAGAATGGCAAATCTGATCATGTTACTAACATGATTTTATTAATTTAACAAATATTTATTCACTAACTTTCCCCAGATGGCCTGAAACTTGATGTAAAAATGATTCCTGGTTACTCAACGCCTAAAGGATATATTCCAAATCACTGAGCCTTTTATATAAGCGCCTTCATAATCTTTGCCCAATTTGTCTTTCCAGATTCATTTCCATCACTCCCCTCAGCATCATTCTTCTGGTTGCCTCCCACCCCAGCAGCTCTTGTTCATTACACATTCCTCCACATACATGAACTTGCAGTTTCACAAATATTGCACCATCCTTTGTTCATAGTAATCACTAAGTTTAGAGCATTCCCTCTCCCCTTCTTGAATTCCTCTTGCCCCAGGGCACAGACACGCACACACAGACACACACACACACACACACACACACACACACACATATACCCCTATCCCACAAAACACACATCACTTATGTTCTGGCATAGAAAATTCACAAATCTTTCATGACCACGCTCAAAACTGCTTCCTTTGATATTTCCCCTAATTAGTCAAGCTCTGTGATCCTTTAAAATGGCCACAATTTTTTCTTGGCACCAACCATCAGGATGTGGGGACTCTTTCTCCCATTCTTGGTCCTGGAATGGCCCAATAATTTTCACCAAGAGAATTTAGAAAAAAATTGCATTGTGTGGCTACTGATCTTAGCTCAAGAGATTTAGTTATTTTTGTTCTTACTCTCTTACAAAATTGCTACCATCATATTAAACACCTGGACTAATCTGCTAGAATAGCCACATGGAGGAGAATTCCATCTAATTTCCAGGTACATGAGTAAAGTGTGCTTGAACTGTCTGGCTTCAGCAGGACCATGATATGCTATCCTAGTAGATAGACACCAACAGAAGACATATGTGGCTGAACCTAGACCCCAGAGTCAAGTCATGACCAAATAAATAACTACAGTTTTAGACTACTGGTTCTAGAATGTTTGTTATGCATCAGTAAATAATTGGTAAAACCCCACCCCAACTCCAGACTCAGATCATTAGTCATTCTGAATTCTGAAAGACCATAGCACCATCTACTTCCCTCTATATCTACTATAAGATTCATGTGCTACCATGATCATTGGTTTGTGCATTCTCACCACTACTAGACTCTGGAAGCAGAAATATCCTAGGACTTCACAGCAAGCCTGAAGACATGGTAGACAAAGTAAATAACTGCCAAATCAATAAGTTGATGGGCTGACCTTCCTCAGATTGGTCCTGTTTGAGTTTGTGCATCAAATCATGGTCAGAGGGAACTTTCACTTCCTATACTGAGAAAAATGGTGAATCTCATGCCCCAATGGTGTGGCTCACATGAGGTTAAATTTAGCAGCTTTAATAGATTGGACCTTTTCAGAGTGCTAAGATTAAATAGCCTCATATGAGCAGTATTTTACTAGCTCTGCCAATCTAACAGCCTAGGGAACTCTTTACTTGGAAATAACAAAATGTAATTCCAAGCAAAATCCTGTAAGACTTGGCTTTGAGTCAAAATGCATTATAAAAATAAAAACATTTGTTTTATCCAATTCCTCTCTAGAGTTTTGTCCATTATTATCCACAGCAAGTCAAATTATTCACTATTGTCTAAGGTTACTTGTCTATTACTGGTAATATAGCTGGAAAAAGATAAGAAGATTTTATTAATCATCTTCAGATCATGAATTCTCCAATTTAGAATCATAGTTTTGCATATATTTTGGCTATTGAATCTTTAAGTAATCCATTTGTAAGTGTGGATGTAAAGTGAATTTTTCAAGTTTGATAAGGTTGTATTAGGGCATTTAATACTATTTTCATCATACATCACAATTAATATACCTGCACCTCTATACTCATTATTATTACAAAGTGGAAAGGTTTGTTGTTTGTTCAGTTCACTAACATACTCAGAAGAAGGGGTTTGCAATCCTGTTTTCCTTTTATGGTGATTTGTTGTTTGTCCCTTTGCATCTTAAATGTTGCCCATAGTTTCTTTATTGAAAATGTTGCATATTTGTTAATGTCAATTTAAAAAGTTGGAGACTTTACAAAATTTTAACTATATATGGGTAAGCTGGATTTTAAAAAAGATTTCAGAGTACTCTATTGAGATGAATTGGAATATGTGTTTTTACAACCCATTTTTATTTCTACTGGGTAACAGTAGACCCATCTGGGCCAAGAAAGGCTACACGCCCTTACTGAGTTGCTGTAGTTCTGGCAAAGCACAAATCCAACTCCTCATTAGTGAGCCTGAATTTATTTGCAAGGAAATTTAATCCATGTGACTGTGATTCATTGACACTTGCAGTAATACAAGAAATAATGTTTCCTAAGTGCTACTTGATTTCTAAGAAAGCTTTTTAGCCATTTTTGATGTGATCATTTTTTTCTCAGGGGAATAAAAGATTTATCTTTATCAGTTGGAAAAGAAGAAAGGACTCCAATTTCAGTAAAAATGCAGCCCTTACTATTTGGGAGCAGTTACAGCACAGTGTGGAGGGGTGGTCTAGACAGGTAGATTGTCTTCAGTTATGGGTAAAGATTTATGGGTAAAGATTCTCCTTCTGCCAGCACAAGCCAAAGATTACAAGCCAGCTGAATGTCCTTCCCCACATTGACCTTCTGGACTCATACTGTTGACTAACTTAGATAAAATTCAGATCTTTGTAAATTGAATGCCTGCTGATTTTGTAGATGCTTGTAGATGGGAAACCTAGGAAATATATCAGTCTTGTGTTCCCTGTTGAAGGGAGTGCTGGATAAACTCCGTCTGCACTGGCTGGTCCTCAAGCTCCATACCAGAGCCATGAACAGTCCTCAGAGGTAATCTAGGGAGCACATCATTGGCTCTGAAGCCCACTAACCCCAGGAAATCCTCAGCTGAGAGGTGAGACTGAGGTGATTCAGAACTGCTGACATGAATGAAGTACAGAGTCATGGTTAAGTGTCAATGACCTGGCATAAATAATGCAAGCTCTTGAGTTTCAGATCCATCATTCATTATTATAAATGTGGTAATTGTCCAACATTTATGGCATTTATTCCACAAATATAAAAATGAAGCTTTATTAAAATACTGTATTAAATTTAGACATTGAGAATAAAAATGCAGGAGAGTTGATTTTTCCTAAATCAGGAATAAATAAGAAAAGAGTGGTTTTAACCACTGTTAAACCAACTGTTTAATCAATGTATTGTTTTTAATATTCATTTGGCCAAAAGATAGTGGAAAGATATGAAAGTCAGAATCTGGAAATCTGCAGATTACAAGTTATTTGATGTTGGGAAATCTCAAAATTCTCAAATTCATCCTTCCTTTTCCCAGTTGCTGTCTAATATGTTCCTTAGAGTTAATATCAAGATCCAGTGAAATGTCTGGAAAGCTTTTAGAGTTATGAGATATTCTACCCATTTATTCTTAGAGTAAATGAGTAAAAATTGAGAAAAACAATTGAGATTAAATATTGAGAAAAAGACCTAATCCTGAAACAATGTAATTAAAACTCAGAAATTTCCTATTTTTTTACCACTATATAGGAATATTTTATAAGATCTGCAACACAGCCTTTCACTTTGTTTCATAACCCAAATTCACTGGCCCTAACAAAGAATGTTTTCTACCTTCATAATAACCAATGCCAGCTGAAAGAATATGCACAACTATACACAAGAAAGATCATGCTTCCCTGGAGGAAGCTGATGTCCCCATTCAGCATCAGATCTGACACACTGTTTCACTTTCTCTGTGCATCTCCTAATCTGTCCATTAATCTCTGCAGGCTTAAATTTTAAAATAAAACTAGGGTAAGAGGGGAAACATACTACCAGTATTGGGAAGCAAAAGGTCTTTCTCTTGGATTTTTTTTTTTTGACAGAGTGCATATTTGAACCATATGTGAATGCAAGTGGAACATGTTAGTTTTGATTGTGTCAGAGTCCCTAGGCGGGTCCCAAAATCAGAGGATGCGGCTGGTCACCCTAATTTTAGAGACCTGGATGCCTTTGTTTATGGCAGGGCTCCATAACCAAATGTACCAATTCCATCCTGTTCTTAATCATCTTTTCTTCTCCCAAGTGCTAGTTTGATTCAACCCATGATAGAAGAATCAGTCAATTTTCAAGGGACAGGGAGGGGAGGTGATTATTGGTCTGAGAAAGAGGAAGCTAGAGTGATATCATTGTGTGTGAGAAACCATGGCTGCTGAACCCCGATCAAATGCTAGCAATTATTTGGCTCTCTACTTTCTTCGTCTATTAAGTGGAAATTTGGACTAGATTTCTGAGATATGTTCTAAGACTGTCATTTAGTGTTCCCATGGAATTCTTAAATCAAGCCACCATGACAAACTATAATCATCTGGCCCACAGGAAGACAAATTAATGTAAAATGGTTGCATATATGAAGGTTTGGCACAAAAGAATTGTGATTAGAAGAAAACTACACCATTTTAATGCTGGACTCTGGAATTTACCAATCAGATTACCAGTATCTTCTCCCTAAGTCAGGCATTTCAGCAGTGGATGTAAGAGAACTAGAAAATCAGACAGGGCTCCCCAGAGAAACAGAGCCAATAGGGTATGCAAACACTCATTCATTTAGCTCATCTTACATTTGCAGGGACGGGCAAGTCTGAAATTCATAGTTCAGATGAAAGGCTGGAAACTCAGGTAGGCTTTAATGCCACATTCCTGAGACAGAATTCTATCTTTGAGGGGAAGCCTATTTTTCTTCTTAAGGCTTTCAATTGAGTAGATGAAGTCCACTCACCTTATCAAGGTGGACTTTACTTTATCAAGGGTAATATCCTTTTCTTCAGATCATCAGATTGTAGATGCTAGCAACATCCACAAAATACCATCATAGTCACCCCTTGATTAGGATTTGATTACATAACTGATTTAGAAACCATATTGTCACAGAAGGTTAATCATAACAACTAGTATAAGGAATATAGGTGTTGAGTTAAAGAATATTCCTTTTCACTAAAACTGCATTAGAGATGCAATAAAATGGAGTTAATGCTCTAAAATTTGGCAGAGTTAAGAACAGAATTTATGTTTATGCATGTCAGTGTGGATATTTCTTTCATGAATTTCATTTTTATCACTTCATTTAGTGAGAGGCCAAAGACATTTGGTGATTGAGCAAATGACTTTTTTAAAAAAACTATTATGCTTATGAATATTTAAGGGGTATCTAGTTCACAAGTCTATACAATGTACATTTTAAATATAAAAGATATGAAATTAAGGGTTTTTTCAATTAAATAGCAAAAATACATAGAAACTTAGAGTTGCACTGGGCTTTAAAATTATGTTGTTCATATTTCTTCTCACTGCTAAAATGCCTCCTATCTTAATCTTGAAAATGTTAGTAGAATATTTCAAATAATGTGTAGATTAACATTTCAAAAATCAACCTATTATAAGTTTTGCATTATAAAGGTCTTTTACAAGATGACCTGCATCTATTACTCTATTAGTTCTATACACTGACTCTGATCTGTAAAACATCATGCAATTATCTATCAACTTTATAAACTAACTCTAGCTAAAGTTTTTACTTGTCACCTCAAATGTTTGAAAACATTTTTTATCCCTTTAATTATGCTCCAGGTGACATTATCAATGGCCGCCACTGCTTCTCTAATAAGTACTGTGGTCCCAAGATAAAAAAAAAAAAATGGGGAATTCATTCAATAGATATTTATTGAGAATTTATATGACAGATACTATAAGCTATGAGATGGTTCCATCTATTTAAAAACCTCAGAAGATGGCATTTTCCACCAGTGTAAAGCCTCATAATGAATTCTAGAGCAAGATGTAAGTTTCTGTACATTTAGAATAATTAAATCTTGGTTACTCTTTTACAACATCAACAAAAAGACTGAAGTCACATTAACAAATGAAGAAATAATTTCTCATGCAAACTACATATTGATCATTAGAATAAAATTCATAGTAATGATGAGGAACTGTGTTTGGGTTTAGAAATTGAGGAGTAAATCAGACTCCATCTGGAAGTAGCCTTTGTGTTTTTCCTTTCTTCCATGCATCCAAACACAAAATCAAAATTCATCCCTTCTTTCCCTATCCAGAATTTGCAAGATATGACAAAGGAGCTGAAAATGGGAATGTCCATGTTCTATGGAAAGGTAATTTGTCCCACAGAAGATTTGGTGGGTGTGGGTAGCCTACAACCTTCAGGAACACTTTTCCTTCCCCCATAATTCCTTACATTTTCAGTAATACTTCATAATTACTGAAAATATTTCCACAAATGGAAACATTTCCTTAAATGTGTTTGTTCAACCTCATTTAATATGAAGATACAAACCTATATATGAATGTTTAGTGCAACTCTTATCTATAATGACCCAATACTGGTACAACCCAAAAGTTAACAGATGAATCATTAAACAAATTGCTGCATCTATACCATGGAATACAACTCAGCAATAAAAAAGATCAAAGTACTGAGAACAGTCTATTTCCAGGAAATTAGGCTGAGTTTTAAAACCAGTCCCAAAGGGTCTTGTTTCAATTATGTAATATTCTTTAGACATTTCACTAGAAATAAAGAATGGATTAGTGAATTTTAGACCTTAAACAAAGGGTATAAGGGAATGTGGCCATAAAAGAGCAACACAAGATCCTTGTGAACTCTTTTATCTTTTGTCTCTTAACTGTATCAATGTCATTTCCCTAGGTGTGATATTATACCATGGTTCTGCAAGATGCTACCATAGCAGAAAACTGGGTAAACTGTACATGGAACTCTCCCGTGTTATTTCCATTAGCTGTGACTGTTGCAGTCACCTCAAAATAAAAAGTTCAACTTAAAAAGCTAATTGGGCACATAGTGTGGGTCAATTTCTGCATATCCATTGTTCTTTCCAATGCCTCTCTCTCCACCACTTCCATACTGAAGTTGCATGGTGAGACTTAATAACAAGTAAAGTGAATCCCGTACTTTTATTTTTTCAATTTTTTTGCAGTACTAAGGATCAAACCCAGGACTTCACATATGTTAGGCAAGCACTCTACCAATGAGCTACATTCCTAGCCCTTTATCTATCTATCTATCTATCTATCTATCTATCTATCTATCTATGGATCATCTACCTTTATTTTTCTTTTTGAGACTAGGTCTCACTAGGTTGTCCATTTTGGCCTTGAACTCCTGAACTCAAGCAATCCTCCTGTTTCAGTCTCCTGACTAATTGGGTTATAGGTATGCACCATTGGCCCAACTATATTCTTCATTTCAAGGTAGTTCTAACTGTTCTAGACCCTGTATGTCCCTATAAATCTCCAAATAAGTGTGTATGTGTCTACAAAAGTCTTGTTGGAATTTAGATGAAAATCACTTTAAACCTATAGATCAGTTTGAAGAGAAATGGAATCCATTATTTTGAGGCTTCTAATTGATAAACATAGTTTCTGTCTCTACTTACCTAGTATTTATTTGAGTTCCTTAAATCATTTAATCCTAAATACTTCATTTTCTTTGTAGTGATTATAAATGCTTTTGCTTTTAATGCTATTTTAAATTTTTGTTCTCTAGTACTCATTGTTAGTGTATAGATATATCTAATGTTTGTGTGTTGATCTTGTATCTGAAAACTTGAGGGTTTTGGGGTGGGTATTTTTGGTTGATTCCTTAGAATTTCCTATGAAATAATTATGTCACCTGAAAATGAGATAGTTCCACTTCTTCCTTTCCAAACTTTTGATCCTTTTTTTTCCCTACATTATCATAATGGCTAGAATTTCTAGTACTGCATGGATTACAGTTAGTGAAAGAAGATATCCCTGTTACGCTCCTTTTTTTAAAGGTGAAATTTGGCAGGAAAGTCATTTACCATTTTGAGTGATGATATAGCTATAGAGTTTTGGAGAAAGAGAATATAAAATTGGCATTAACTATTTCATAAATGTTTAATAGAATTTTCCAGTGAAGTCATGTGAGCCTGAATATTTCCCTTTCATATTAAATACAAATTTAATTTTTTAATGGTTATAGAGCTATTCAGTTTACAATTTCATCTTGAAAAGTTTATAGTTTTGATGAAATTGGTCCATTTCTCTACATCATCAAATTTATGAACCTTCAAAGAGTTAAGACACATGGATCGTTGCTGTGTGTAGTAGCCAGCATCCAAGAGGAACCTCAGTGATCCTGGCCTCCTGTTATTTACACCCTTGTGTGGTGTAGTCATCTCTTTCATTATACCAGAGTTGGTCTGTGTGACAGAGAGAATATGCCAAAAGTAGTGACCTAATGTCTCCTCTCCTCTCACTCCACCCATTCTCACCCTTTCTCTGATTCTGGCTCTGAAGGAAGCCAGCTGTCATGTTGTGTGCAGCTCTATGAAGAGGACCATGTGCTCAAACACTTGCCACTAGCCATGTGAGTCATCTTGGATGTGAATCGACAGCTCATTCAAGCTTTCAGATGCCTGTATCACTGGCCAACATTTTGACTACAGCCTCTTGGCAGACTCTAAGCCAAAATCACTCAGCTCCTGGATTCCTGACTCTTAGAAACTGTGTGAAATAGTAAATGTTAGGCTATTAAATTTTAGGGACATCTGTCATGCAACAAATAGATAACTAACAGAATTGCCATCAATATCATTTTAAAATACAAATGTACCAAAATGACTTTCCTTTCCCTTCACTTTTATTTATTTGACCTTTCATTACTTATCCTTTTTTCATTAAATAAATATTTAATGAACCCTAACTATAAGCCACACATTATATTGAACCCAGGATATAAACAACATTAACTAGAATATTAACGGAATGTTAAATTGACTTTTCCTCATTTCTAAACCCAAATGTAGGGAAAATAAGGATTGCCCCTGTGTTCTAAAGATGATATCTGGAAAGTAGCATATTTAGCTTCCAGAATTTAATAAAGAGTAGAATCAGTCTTGTGTCCCTCAAGCCAGCCAGCTTCTATAGATGCAAACAGCTTCCATAAAGAAAAGGTCAAAAATCCAAGAGAAACTCATATGTAAGAAAGAATATTTAGAGTAAGAACAGCATATGGTGAAAGGCTCTGATTTTCTCCTCTTTCCCCCCACCTCAACCTTATTGTGGTATACACCACAAGCGCCTCTAAACAGTGGAGTTAAGTACCAGGAGAAGATTAACAGATTAACATCGCATTGACCAGCTTGATGAGGCTGGACTGCAGAACCTCATGTTCAGATCAGTACTGCTGGTAGGCTGAGATTACTCACTCAGATGTGATAAGCATATATAGCAGTGTTGGAGGGTACACTCTAGTGTAGAAACCAATGTTTGCTTCTATTCTGGTCATTCCTGAGGCAGGAAACTGGTTGGAATAGGCTACTATTGCAAAGAAGGAAAAGATGCAGTGGGGGCCAGATGGCCATAGAACCTGTCCACAGACTTTTTCCCTTTTCCTAAAGTTCCTCTTCCTTGTCTCTGGGAATTGAAAACAAAAAGATGAAGTAAAGGAGTCTTTGAAACTAAATATTCTCTCTCTCTCTCTCTCTCTCTCTCTCTCTCTCTCTCTCTCCTTCTCTCTCCCTCTCCCCCCCTCACACACACACACACACACACACACACACACACGCACACATTCCCTGAAAAAAGAGTTAAACCTGAATTTGAAGAGAGCAGACAAATAATACTAAGTGTGACTTAAGTTCTAAGTGCACTTAGAAATACTCCAAAGTGATTGCCAATCTATGAAAAAATGTCTGAATTTTAATGAGAGACTGGGATGGTAAATGCAGAACATTTCTGAAAATAGTTATTAAAAATCTTTTTTGTGTGTCAGCACTCAAGTCTTTAGTAAGCCAAGTTAACCAAAGATAAAGATAAATCAAAAGTAGAAACACTTTCTTCCCAGCATCTAAAATCTTTTTGTGCTGGTCTTTCACTCCTTGGAGTTCATATTAAGGAGAAAATAACTTCTAAGATCCTTTCTTATCTGTTGACTTGATCTAGGGATAGAATAGAACACAGAGGGGGCAGAATATCAGTAATGATGAGACAAGAAAATAATTTTGGTGATAGGGGAAAAAAAGCCAAGAATAAAACAAGAAGTGAAGGGAAATGTAAAGCCAGAGGTGGTCTCTTCTGAGAGTCCTAGGGAGGAATTGCCTCCAGACAGGAAGCAGTTCTTTAGTCTCTAGGCTTCGACCAAGCGAATCCTCTGTCTCAGCTTTTCCCAAGTACCTTGAATTCTCACTCTGAATAGTTAGCACAGTGTAAGGTGGAGAAGGAAAAGAAGGGACAAAATAAAAACAGAAAAGTTTTCCAGGCATGAAACCTGGGAAGAAAGAATTCAAAGCAACCTGGACGGTCATTTTATGATGCCAGAGAACTCATTCTACTTCAGCTAAAATTGTCTCCCTATTAGAAGTCATGTCTCACTCCCAGAGTCCCAGGACTCAAAAATGAGGTGGGAAAAGAGGTAATATTGTATAGAATCTGGAAAAACGTGTCAGTTTCCAACTCAAAACATTGATGGGACATCCCACTTCTGGTAATAAGAAAAGTTGTAGCCTTGACCCTGTGAACACAAAAGTGTTACAATGCTTATCCAGTCGGCCCCATTAAACTGAAAGAAACGTTACCTTTACAAACTATGTATTACTAGCAGGGAGTAACCTAGCACTGAGTGATTCTGGCTATATTTTCACTAGTCTACAAATAATTTCTTTTCATCATGAGATTCTGAAACATACAAGATTAAGAAGTGGAATTTGGAAAGTCAGCGGATATTTTCTCTATTTTTCAAAAGGCTCTGCAAAGGAGAACATGAAGAAAAAAGGAACACTTTTGCACAGCTTTTGAGATTGTAAATTAAAACAACTACTATGGAAATCAATGTGGAAATTTCCTCAAAAGACCAGGAATGGAGTCACTATATGACCCAGCTATAGCACTCCTTAGTGCTTATCCTAAAGAATCAAAGTCCTCACACTATAGCAATACAGGCAAACCCACGTTTACAGCTGCACAATTCACAATAGCCAAATGATAGAACCAACCGAGGCATCTGTCAACAATTTAATGGACTAAAAACGTGGTATATTAATGCAATGGAGTTTTATTCATCCATAAAAAATAATGAAATTGTGTCATTTGCAGGAAAATGGGTGGATCTTGAGAACATTATGTTAAGCAAAATAAGTCAAACAGAAGGTCAAGGGTCATATTTTTTTTTTCATATGTGGAAGCTAGTGAGGAAGAAGGAAAAAGAAAGGTGGAAGTTTGGGGTCTCATGAAAACCAAGGGGAGATCAGCAGAGGAAAAAGGCAAAAGGATGGAAGGAAGTAAGGGAAAGAGGAAATACTGGGAATGATATTAGCCAAATTATATTGTTATATTGTGTGCATGCATGAATGTGTGGTACTAAGTCCCCCAATTATGTTATACTGTAAGGTACCAAGAAAAATGGGGGGAAAACAATAAAAAAAAGGCTCTGCAAAGTGATTTACACACTCCCACTCACCCTGGGTCTCCATGAATCAAGACAAGAGCTACCTCACTATTTGTTAAAAGAGAAAAAAATAGATTTTATAAAACATTTTAGAAGATGTCTGATTGCTGAAGTTTTTGATAAAATATGGATTTGTGAAGCAACTTGAGTGTAAAGGAACGCTTATCCTTTGACTTTATGTTCATCTTGTTAAAAGTCTTTTTAACCTCTCTAATGTTTAGTGATTCATCTTCAAAATCAGACTATCTTCCCTATTTATCAAAAGACTTATAAAGATTAATTACTTAATATGTGCCTTAAAATTATCATCACCCATTGGACCACATTGGTGACCTACTTTTGGTTTCCTGCCTATAACCCCAGATCATAAAATTCTGCTTTCCTCATACTCTCAAAGAATGCTCACTTTGCGCCACACCCTGCACTGAAAGCACAGCCTTATTCTGCCATTTCCACCTTGGTTCTCATTTTTCACCTTGCCACAGCACTGATGCTATGGCCCTGGGTGGACTATCGTAATAGATAATGTGGCCTCGGGGGCTTTGTTTACCCTCTGTAATTTCAGGCCCAGGTTTCTCTATAGCCTTGACTGTCTCCCCAGGGAATTCGCAGGCAATGGCTATCCCACTGACTTGAGTTGGAACATCATTCATCTATTTTCTTCCTCCTTCATATTGTCTCCTTAAAGAAAGAAAGAATGCACTCGGGTTGGTTAAATTTTTTGAGTTTTAAAACAATATTTTGTATTTTCCACAAGATAAAGAACAATATTTTGTACCTAAAAGGTATTCAATAAATGCTTTTCAA
The DNA here is from genome assembly GCA_020662805.1 of Glaucomys volans. Taxonomy (NCBI): domain Eukaryota; kingdom Metazoa; phylum Chordata; class Mammalia; order Rodentia; family Sciuridae; genus Glaucomys; species Glaucomys volans. The sequence goes on along the minus strand of JAJEJO010000626.1, from coordinate 550,937 downwards.
ACAACAGATGAATTAGTGATGGTGTCCTATTTCTTCAAGTCTCTGTAAATGAAAGACCTACTCTTTGGCCTCCATCTTTCAGGAAGGTAGGAATGGAGAGGAATCTTCACTCCTGCCTTTCCTAGAAGCTTACTGAAGAAGTATGTGATCCAGAAGAGTCAAAGCTGCTAAGAGAGTGCCACCTTTGTCCAAAACAAAGAATGCAGAGGTTTGCCCTTCAGTCCTGGGTAATAAATCCCTCAAAACTTAAATTCTATAAACAAAGAGTCATTCTCTAGGTATTTGAAAATTCTTCTAATAGCAGCAGGTCATGGGAGTCGGGAGAAAACTGCTTAGTACAGAAATCAGATTCTGGGTGTTTCCCTGGGAAACCAACATCCTGGGTTCAAGGAGACCCTCCTCTCTGATTTCTTTTTGTCATGAAGAAACCCAGAATCGGAAGACTAAATGGCTCCTGTGCTCAAGTCAGCACTTAGCTGCATGGGGAATTCCAGGATTTAATGTGTAATATTTAACATTTAAGAGGAAGGGGAGGATTGACTCAATCCAGAAAGATAGTGCAATCAGTGACTCTGAATGGAGAAAGGAGTTTTACCCTCTCTCAAGGCTGCATTAACAGGAAATCAGTAAGGAGCACACCCACAATGTGACTTCAGAGAGGGAACCCTGGTTTCTTCTCAGTTGCTTCTTCTGCATCTTCTTCAGCACAACTGAGAACTGGCTGGAACTATTGTCAAGACAGCCTGGAGATTACTTGTTACTAGTTAGAAAGAATCTTAGACCCTCTATTAGACACTGCTACAAAGTCAGTCCTCACTTCTGACTTACTGTTCCTGCCCGTTTTCCACTCGAGTTCCACATGTTGGGGATTGCTTAACCACAAGTACATATCTTTCTAAATAATAGAAAAATAATATTCAGGCATAGGGTCATTTTAATGCAGGCTCAGAAAAGTAAAAATCAAACTTAGTCATGAGAATGTTTCAATTCTGCTGATACCAGATTTAAAAAAATTGAGTCAAGAACCTTAAAAATGCCTGGTAAAGTGAAAATTTTCACAATTGGCACATTAAAAAAAAATCCACCATAGTAGCAATAATCAACACACACACACACACACACACACACACACACACACAGAGAGAGAGAGAGAGAGAGAGAGAGAGCACACACAAAATAACAATAGCCAACACTCTACATAGTAAAAACTGTGGTAAGTCAAACACAGATCAGAGTCACCTTAACATTATGCCTAAGAGAAAAAAAAAAAAGCCTTGATAGATATTAATTCATATGGACTGAAAATAAGCAAGATATCACACTGGAAAGATTGCTGAAGAATAATATCTGTTGAAAAATCAAAATATCTTCACAAATTTAGATTTTTTCAAATTTTTACACAGGAAGTTTGGACTTTGTAGAAATTATGACCATAAAAGAGATCTGTCAATTGCATATGAAGAAAATTTGATTTGAACAGAAATTTTTATCTTTATAAAATTTATTTTTAAAAACATTAATCCAGATGAAACAGTAGAGTAAAACAAAATTTTGAAAAATTTGAGATATATCTTCATATTTAACTCTGAATAGCAGATTGACAAAGGAATTAAATTATCATGCATATATGTGTGTGTGTGTAAGAGAGAGAGAGAGAGAGAGAGAGAGAGAGAGACACGAGGGATTTAACCGAGGAATGCTCTATGACCAAGCTATATCCCCAATTCTTTGCATTTTTAAAATTTTCAAATGCAGTCTTGCTAAATTGCCTGAGATGGCTGTGGTATCCTCCTGCCCCAACTTTTTGAATTGCTGGAATTATGGGAGTATGTCATTAAATTAGTGTAATGCCATTTACTCCAGGAAATGTATTTTTAATTATCAATGTTGATATGTGTAAATACAGTGTGAAAATATGCTCTGTCTAGAAAAAGCAGAGGCTGACATTTGAGGTATTTATGTCAAACACACTTCCCTGTGGAGTGAGGAGAGCTAACTCATGTAAACTGAGAGTCCAGACGTCTTCTACACACTTTATTCTGACTCAGTTGAAACTTCTTTCATGTCCTCTTGCATGTTTGTCACCACAGCCATTAATAGGGTCATTCTACTTTCATAGATCCCATCCCCAAAAAACATCCTTAAATGCCAAACTTTCTAGTATATTTAAGTCCTCCCTCTCTCTCTCTCAAACACACATACACACACACTCACATATAAATGTGGTGGTTGATGTGGGTAAACAAAGCAGCCTTCTGAGAAACATGGTGATTACTTATTCCTGGAAGCGGAGCCTCTCTTGGTGGGTCTCACACTCCGTGCCTCCAGTTGGATCCACCCATCTCCCTTTACATACAAGGAGTCCCTGGTGGACGGGGAAAGACTAGGCGATTCACGGTGAATGGCTAAACAAGTAGATAGGGAGTAGAAGAGAAACATTTAATATTTTGCTGGGACTTTCATGAAAAAGCAAATTATCATACTGAGTTACTCTTAATCAGTCCTGAAGGCAATTTAAAGACAAAAGATATTTTCCTTTACTGCCATCCATCTTTCTTCTCACAGCCTTCTGTCCTTTCTGTTCTGAAGTTGCCCTTGTCCCAGCATCAACCCAGACCTGTCTGCACCAGTAATGTGCAAATGTTACTCACTACACCCCCATTTCTCAGATCTATTCCTTATGTAATTCCCAGAGGGCCATTTAAAGCATTTTGATGCTGATTTATAATCACCACTAGATTTAGATGTATTTTACAATTTTCGTGTGCTAAATGTGTTTGCATTTCAATAGAAGACTCCAAGGAATATATGTCTTACTACCATGATTTTAAATGAATGCACTAAAAAAATTATTTTTGATATTCACTTTAATGACATACTGATAATATTTGTGGGTTATAAGAGGCAGAAAATGATTGATAGGTTTGGATGATAAAAGATCTAAAAAATAATTCTGGCAGAAAAGAGCAAATAAGTGTGTACACATGTATCTGAATATATTTTATAGAGAGAGGAGAGAGAGCATCATCCCTTCAATCTTATCAGCCAATCAAGCAACCAAGAGAATACATAATTTCAGGTGGAAGATTGCTGGTCTAAATGTTAAGGGTAAAAACAAAAAAAATTCTAGAATTCCTCTGTGGCTTTAGAATAGGCCAATATTTCTTAAGGAGGACACAGAATTGCTAAAGATAAAATTGATAACCATAGATAAATTAGAATTCAGTTTGTGAAAATACATAACTGGCTGGGGGTATAACTCAGTTGTAGAGTGCATGTTTAGCATAAGTGAGACCCTGAGTTCAATCCCCAGTGGCCAAACAACAGCATCAAAAAGACACAACTAAGTGAAATTATAATCCATGGTGTGGGAGAAAGTACTTAAAATAAACATATTTTTAAAGGGTTCCTATCTGAATTATATAAACAGCTCCAACAAATCAACAAGAAGATGACAAATTGCTTAATAGAAAAATGTTCAAAAGACTTGAGTAGACACTTCATAAAAGAGGACATCAAGATTACCAATAATCATGTGAATAAATTATTCAGCTTAATAAATTGAAACCACAATGTGATACCATATCCCATGAGCAACAATAACTAAAGGGGGGAAAAAGTAATATATCAAAGGTAGCAAAAATTTAGAGCATCTGGAATATGAAATACTAGTAGTGGGAGATTAATTGACTTATCCACATAAGAAATCCATATGGCAGTACGTACTGATACTACACAGATATGTAACCAAATACTCAGTGATACCATTTGTAACTATATATGCAAGAGAAATGCAAACTCAGTTTCACCAAAGAGGTGCTAGAATCTTCAGAATGGCATTATTCATAATAGCCAAAGCTGGAAATTACCCAAATGCCAACCAACAGTAGGATGGATAAATAAATTTTAATATATTTTAAAACATTTGCTCTGTGACAAATGTCATAAACATAACATCAAACAAAAGATTGACTGAGCTAGTAAATACTTATAATTCCACCTGTAGGTCCAAAGCGAGCAAAGCTAATGTTAGAAGTCATAATGGAAGCTGGGCGTGGTGGCGCACGCCTGTAATCCAAGCGACTTGGGAGGCTGAGGCAGGAGGATCAAGAGTTCAAAGTCAGCTTCAGCAACTTAGCGAGGCCCTAAGCAACTCAGTGAGACCCTGTCTCTAAATAAAATACAAAATAGGGCTGGGGATGTGGCTCAGTGGCCGAGTGTCCCTGAGTTCAATCCCTGGTTCAAAAAAACAAAAAAAGAAGTCATAATGGAGATTACCCATGGGAAGATAGGTGATGTCTCAAAGAGAGTTCAAGAGGAAGGTTCTTAGTGTGCTAGAAATATTCTGCTTTTTTTTTTTTTCTTTTTTTTTTTTTTTTTTTTTTTTTGCACTGTTGGGGATTGAACCCAAGGCCTTGTGCTTGTGAGGCAAGCACTCCACCCCTGAGTTATATCCCCAGCCAATATTTTGCTCTTTGACATCTGTTCTGGATGCACAATCATAATTGGTAAAAATTACCAAGTTGAAATATTTGAGATCTGTTAATTTATCCTTCTGCATTTGAATTCAATAATAATGTTTATAAATATTAAAATAAAGCATAAAAGGAAAAGTATAAAGTCCTTAGGAACAAAAACTCATGGCAGACTGGAGAGGTGCTGACTTGATAGTGACACACGGAAAAAAACCTACAGATTTTAACCAAATATGATCTCAATCTAAGTCAAGGTTGGAATGCAGATGCCAAAACTACTAAAAAAAAAAAAAAAAAAGTTTTTGCTGATACAATAATTAAATATACTGAGAATGTAAAAGTTCCTCAGGGATCATATAACTCCACCCTTTCATTTCACTCTGAAACTATGAAAGTTCGGAGAAATCTTGGCTCAATCAACTTTAGATGGATTTTTAGAAAGAGTCAGACCTGAGCATCACACTTTCTGACTTCCTTACTCAAAGCACATTTCCAAGCCTTGCTAGGCATAAAAATCTACTTTGGAGTTTTGGGAATCCCTAAGAAAATTCACTGTCCGTTCATTCTAGCACAAGAAGTCAGGTACTATGGCTTTGGTCTATTCCAGATGTCTGTGCCAGAAAAGAAAATGTAATGGTTTTGTTCTACCCTTCCCGTCATTCACAGTGATTGATTAATCAGGTTTAGTTTCCACTCCTGGCAGGGCAGATTGCTAACCAGTGATTAGGAAAAATGACAAATACGGAATTCCAAATTTCTGGCCAGAGCAAATTTTACCTTTGAATATTTAATGCTTTTAAATAATATTTCAAATGAAAAAGTACATATATAATATTTTTAAATGAGACAAACTTCACCATAGGCCAGAAAACAACTAAAATGCGCAGAAATGAGTTTGATTTTTATGGGATGATGGTGCTTAAAACAACCCATGCACTGAATGGGTCAAAAGCCAAAATCACTGGACCAGGTCTCAGTGGTAAGAGAGAAGGTCCAGCCCTGAGTTGACACAAACACCTGTCACTGAAGTGATGGTCTCTTGCCTCAGGCACTGGCTCCTGCTATTCCTGTCACCTCACAGAAAAGAAGACAAATTAAAATTAGATCATTACTGATGAAGGTGGCTAAGGGACCAGCGGGGCAAGGAGGAGAAGAGCAAGTATCCAGAGAAGGCATAGGGAAAATTTTTCCTCTTACAAGATGAGCTTCCATGCAGAAAATGACAATCAAACAAAACCAATTATTTCAGTAAGAAATTTACTTCAGAAAATATGAATGGAGTAGAAAAATTGTGAAATATCATTGAAATCTTTTGGATACTTTAAAAGATAAACAGGGGGTAATGTATAAAAAATAATATGGAACAAAACAGGTGGGCACTCAAAATACATAGATATAAAAACTAATTTGAAAAATGAAAAATATAGTAATTAAGATAAAAACTCAATAGATGGAATAACATCTAAATTGGACACAGGATGAAAAGAGAAATAGCAAATTCAAAGAATGGAGTATTTAGCAAATAATATGGGGATAACTGGCTATGTATATACATAATGTATATTTTATGTATATATTACACACAGTATATATGTGCAAATTATTACAACCACTTTAGAAAGCGGTATAGAGAGTCCTCAAAAGACTAGGAATGGAACCACTATATGGTCCATCTATCCAACTCCTTGGTATTTATCTCAAAGAACTAACATCAGCAAATTATAATGATACATGCATACCAATATTTATAGAAGCACAATTCACAATAGCCAAGTTATGGAACCAGCTGAGGTGTCTGTCACAAGTGGATAAAGAAAATGTGGTATATATACACAATGGAGTTCTACTCAGCCATAAATAAGAATGAAATTATGTCATTTGCTGGTGACTGAACAAAACTAGAGAACATCACGCTAAGTAAAATAAGCCAGACTCAGAAAGTCAAGGGTCAAATGTTGTGTCTCATATGTGGAAGCTAGAGAGAGAGAAAATAAAGGAATTTAAGGGGGAGCTTATGAAGACAGAAGGGAGACCAATGAGAGCAGAGGAAGGGGATTGAGGGGGAGGGAAAAGGCATGAAGATGTACTAAGGAATGAAATGTACCAATGTATGCTGTTTCCACGTACAATTATACCACAATGAATTCAACTCTCATATACAATTATAATGCACTAATTTATAATACTTATTATAGAAGACTGATCAGTACAATAGAGCAAGAAGGTCAGTGGGAGGTGGGAGGGAAGGAAATAGGAATGTACTAGGGAATGAGATTGATCAATTTATGCTATGTGAATATACAAATATGGGATAATGAATTTCACTATTATGTAGAATTATAATGCATCAATGAAAAATAAGAATGTCATGGAATTAGGACAAGGATATGTCACTACTTCATAATTTTACATGGAATATGTAATAGTTCAGAATTTGAACTCATAATGACAACACTTTATCTCCTATAAGATTTTCAGACTTAAAAAAAGATTGAGTTCAGTAGAATAATTACTAAGATTGAGAGGCAGTCCAATATTCTAGAAGCATAAAGATACTTGTTTTCATAACTCTGAGTCACTAAGAGGCTATACATATAAAATATCCCATTCCTTGAACATCCATTTAATCCTGCTGAGACAAAGATTTAAATGTATATATAACAGAGAAAATTTTGCTTTTTGTATTTAAAAATATTTCTTTGATATATGTATCATATATTCTTTCATGTTAGGAATGACAATTTTATCATTACAAAAATGCTTCATGCTTACTGTAAAAAATAAAATAAAATATACAAAAATGCAGTATATAAAAAATAAAGTTGGAAGAACTGGCTATCCATATATATAATATATTTTTGTGCATATATTGTATATGTAAATTGATTTATATAGATATCACATATTATAAATAAATTAAATTTTAATGGAAAAAGGAAAACTATTAAGAGAAAATATAGGTGCATATCAATCTTTTCCAAACAGGGAATGATTTATTATACAAGACATAAAATGTCAGAATTATAAAGAAAAGACTGATAAACGGGAACATTTTATACTTAAAACTTATGCATGAATAAGAGTATGTAAACAAAATTAAAGGTCACTGATAGGAATTAAGTTCAGTGTGTATAATTCTAATATATAGCCAAAATATAAAGAGATATATAAATAATAAAGAAAAATAGAAGAATGTAATATTAAATGAAATGCATCATTTCCATGTGTCATTTATGGAAAAAAATAAAATTGAAAACTGAATTGCAAAACACATTTGAAAACATGTTCAAATATGCAAATAATCAGAGATATTTAAAAACCAAGATACACTTTCAAGTGTACCAGATGGGCAAAAGAACCAATATTTGATTAAGAAGGCAGGAAAATAGAAATCATATTGATAGTGTGAATAGCAGAATCATGGTGAAAGGCAATGGCAATAAAAGAAAATGACCAACATCTTTGACCTCTCCATCGAAGGTGAGGATGTGTGTAAATGTATGTTTGCTCTAGAAAAAAAACTCTGTGCACACTCATAGAGTAATATATAATGATATGAAGGGTGTCAGATGCTACATTACTGTGGTAAAAAGAGGACATGATACAAATGTCCAGTGAAGTGGATGTACATACACAGATAGATATGCAGATGGACAGATTGTGATATATTGATATAATGACATATATTGTGGTTAAAAAGGAGTAAACTGTATATGTGTTATCAAGAATCTATTTTGAAAATAGAATATTGAATGAAAAAGCAAATCTGGAACTTTATACTGTATTTAACTTAAATAATACAAGTGAGGAAATTATATAGCTTTACCAACATACATAGAGTCAGCACATATATTTCAGATATACAGGTACATAATTCAAGAGTAAATAGGTGGATTGGATACACACCAAATTCTTGTCAATGACTAGCTCTAGAAGGGAAGGGAATGCAATTAAGGAGAGCATCATGGTTCTCATCATTTTTTCTATAAGATGTTTTCCCTTAGAAGAGTTTGGAAAAAATACATTGCTATTCCATCTCGATGATGAATAAGTGGTCATTTATTAATTAACATTTGTTTTCCTTTTTGTTTACTTTTAATTAAGAAAAAAATGAATAAATCCAAGGAGCATAGTGAGGACTACAGGGTTTCCAGACCTAGAAAATTTAAGAACTTTAAGAGACACCATATGTGCAAACAAAGAAGGGATTTCAGCAACATAAATACTTTTGGACCCTGAAAAGGCTGTCACTGACTTGTTTTCTTTGTCCCCAAGTGCTCTAACTAAAATCCATATATGGAAGTTAAAGGAAGGAGATTAGCCTCAAATTAAGAAAGAAGCCTCTAACAATTACAACTCTTGAAAAATTATTTGTCAACCCCAGGATATAGTATACTCCTATTGCTGAGTTGGTTAAGTTTAGGGTGGATAATACTTGTAAAAATATGGCTCACAGTGTTACTACCACATCCATAGGTGGAGGTTGGTTAATGGTAAGGATGGCAATAATGGTAATACTGTTGACTCTAATAATGGAGCATTTTGCTAAGCATTCAGTCACTACCTCATTTAAACCTTAAAATAATAGTGGAGATTGGTACCATTTTATTGTCCCCATTTACAGATCACACTATTGGTAAGGATTTGATTCCAGACTGTTCTGACTCCAAGGCAGCACTTCATTAAGTTCCTTACTACCATTAGCATGTCCAGATTTATGAAATCAGAAATTGATTTCTACTTGTAAAATTTAAGGCACCCTGGGATAAACATTTTGAAGATATCTGGGCCTATCCAGAGTCCCTGGAAGCAAAAGTGTACTTAAACTCAAAAGTGCCAGTTGAATGATCCCACTTCATTTCCTTCAGTGTAGGATGTGACTGTGTGAGTGTGTGTGTGTGTGTGTGTGTGTGTGTTTGTGTTTGGGTCTGTTGTTGTTGTTGTTGTTGTCGTTGTTGTTGTTGTTTTTGGTTTTCGTTTTGGCTTTGAATCAGGGATTAAACCCAAGGGACCCAGGGAAGCTTAACCACTGAGACACATCCCCAGCCTTTTTTTATTTTTACTTTATTTTTACATTTTAAAATTTGAGACAGGGTCTCACTAAGTTGCTTAGGGCCTTGCTAAGTTGCTGAGGCTGGCGTTGAATTTGGCAATCCTCATGCCTCAGCCTCCTGAGCCACTGGGATTATACATGTGCACCACCGAGTCCCACCTCTTAAGTCTATTGGTAAGTCTAGTTTTAATGCTGTTAATGTGACTGACTTTCAAACACAATACAAAGCAGCAAGAAAGTGAAAAATGATGGAGGGGGTATTCACAAAACAAGTGATGAGTACAAAGACTAGCATTTGAGACCTCTAATGTCTATGAATGTGATTCACCAATTAATGACCCAATGACCCTAATGCAAATTTTCAATGTCCCCACTCTACTCTTTATCACTTGCAAAATCTGTCATCTATTCTAGCCTCAACCCAACCCTTCCCACACAGCTAACTGCTGGCATTCATCTTATTTATCAGTGGAGAGGAGAGAGGTAGATGAGTCAAATAAGCCAGAACTTTAAACTGTGGTATGAAAGAAGTGTGGGTGTTTGCAAAACCATGTTTTGCTCACTCTCCCAGACTGGGGGACTTCTTGGGGATGATATGCAATTTGTCCACTTAACCCCATGCATATGCTGATTAAGAAGGACACTTGCCCAAGGACTCTGAATCAAAATCAAGGAGATGAATTATAAGGGAATTAACCCCCTTCAAGAAAGTATCTGTCACTGGAGAGAGAACTTAGATAATTAAATGGGTTCTGGCTCAAAGCACGAGGTCAAGGGTTAGACCCCCAACTGAAAGTGAAGTGTTTTGTAGAATAAGACATAAAACGGTTGGGAAGGTGGAATGGCACAATGGTGTGTGCTCAGTGGGGAACCTCTCATTAGTGCTCTGAGGAGTTCACTGGAGGACAAGGTAGGAGAGAGAACACCATCTCAAGCTAACCAGGAAGAAGGTCCATCTAGCACTATGCTTCCCTTCTTTCTCCCATGTCCACAAAGACCAAGAGACTTGAGAATGTCAGAGAACATTCAGATGGAGACTTTACTTCCCCAAATCTATGTATTTGGTCAGAGCTAAGTAGAGATATACATGTGCATGGAAATATAATCAGGATGGACATTACATCCTTAAATTTTATTTCAAAAAAGGATATTTCCAGACACCACCCAAAGAGACCACTTGGCCAGAACCCAGGAAGGGAGTCATGCAGTATTTAAGGCCATCTGCATCTTTGTCCCTTTTTCTGTCTGGAACCATGTTTGTTACTGTAATGTTCTAAAGAGGTCATTAAGCAGGGATTTGTGATGAGCAGAGAGAATCACCAGGGCAGAGGGGAGCAAGGGGACTTTATATATTTGGACAGGAAAGATGAAAGGAGAGAAGAACTCCTGGCAAGAGCTTAAATTGCCAAGCCTAGAAAAGGACCATACTCTAATTAATGAGCATTAGAAAATCATGAATGCAAATTTTTATTTGAATTATTTCCCATGTCTTCAATACAACTCATCTCTGAAGTCAGGGCCCCAGTAAGTGTCATTCGAAACCAGCATCGTGGTATTTGCATACCGAAGGAAAGTTCTGAGGCCAGACACATACTTGTGGCTACCTGAAAACATATTAACTAAATGGTCTAAAATCCCATTGGAAAAGCATTTATGTAGATTTCAACAAATACACAGCCTGTATATTTAGTCTGTAAAGGGAGACTATTGAGGTTGGAGGAGTATTCAAAGATACTTGCAGGCACTTGCCTTTAGTGTCTCTTAGAGCAAGTAAATCTCTTGAGCTTTAACTTTCTCATCTTTAAAACAAACAGTAGTACCTGTTCTATCCAACTAAGTAAGATGGTTATGAGAATCAAATAAGGCATTTGTCTTAGTCTGCTCTAGCTGCTATAACAAAATCCCATAGATAGGGTGGCTTAGACAAATACATTTATTTCCCATAATCCTGGAGGATGTAAAGTCCAAGATTAAGGTACCAGAGAATGGGTTCCTGATGAGTAAACTCTTGCTGAATTTCAGATGATTATCTTTTTTCTGTGTCTTTAAGTGGCAGAGAGAGAGAGGGAGAGAGAAGGAGAGAGAGAGAATGAGCAGTTTTCAGTCCTTTGCTCTTCTTGTAGGAACACTAATTGCATCATGCAGCTCCACTCTCCAGACCTTACCTAAACCTATTTGTCTACCAACTGCCCAACCTCCAAATCCCAACATCTTGGCAACCAGGGGTTCAACAGATGCATTTGGGAGGGGCACAAACATTCATCCTGGGGCTGTAATAAAATGAATGTTTTACAAATTACATAGAACTCTACAAATTCACTATAGTATGATTATGATCATTTTACACACACACACATACACACACACACACACACACACACACATGTTAAAGCCTTCCACAGTATTCTGTTTCTTTTTTCTTTAAGGATCTTGGAATTATAAGGAAATTTCAAAATGTGTTCTGTGATCCTTGTCCTCATCCCTGCTTTACATAGGAGCAAACAGATAAGACCAGGTAGAAATTCCACATATTAATTAATCTCTCGAAAGCTGTTTCTTCATTTGTAAAACAGATCATAATGATAATGTCTACTTCATCAGCATTGTAATGAAGTTTAAATCAGATAATGTGTGTTACATGCATACATTAGTTCATATTAACACAGAGTAAGAGCTTGATAAATATTGTTAGTGTTAAATGTTACTGAATGTTAAATGTTTCTGTCATGTTTTGTTATTATTATTAATCACAGAATTGGGATATGCACCCAAGTCTCCTGACATCTGGTGTTCTTCACAAAGATAAAGTGTTCCAGTCCTGCAAAGTCAATTAAGTTTAAGCACAGTTTCTTTATTAATGATAAATCTTATTAGTTTTTTCCAGCTGTGTTCATTGCATCTAAACAATAAAGTTGAGTGCCAGGGAAAACCAGTCCCTAGACGTATCCATCAGGAGGCAGAACAGGATCTAGACTTTAAAGCTCAGTAGGTTTTAGCTGAGTCTTTCTGCTGGAAGTACACCTGTACTTTCTGTAAATCAAAAGGAATATAAAGCTTGGTTTGAAGCCACAGGTGAAACTTCCTGTTCTAAACCATAACAGGATCCACTCTTCTGCAGATAACTTGGCCATGAAAGACTTTTCTCACTTGGTATTTACTCTCTATACTACATCTGTTTCTTAGTATTTGGAATTGCTACTTTACTTTCTTAAAACAACAAACCAAAGCACAAGTGCCCCACCAGAGCTGGCAGGATCAGGAGTCAGTGTTCAAGTACCAAGTTCTCTGGCAGAGGGAGGCTGGATGTTTGTTTCATATCCAGGCTCCTGGCTTAAGTAGAAAAAAAGTTAATGGATTAGCCCTGATGGATGAATGATGCTCTCAGCAGGCACGGGCTCCAAGCCAAAAGTCAGCCCGATGTACAGACAGCAGCCACGTCTGGGGGGTGCCGGACGGGCTGATAACCGGACCGGAAACCCATCAGAGACACCCACCTCCTTACCTCTGGGCCCCATCAAAATTACCTGCCAAAGAGACTCTGCTCCAGACCAGCACCTTGTCAGCCTGTTTTGTAATAGAAAACAGCTGCTCCCGGGAGGTGGAGGTGGGAGGAGTGAAAGAACAGGGGGAAAGCACCATTCATAACTTTTCTGGTTGTGCAGAACTGAAAGTCGTAATCACAGGGCAAGTAGGAATGGGAAATTCTAGGGCCCCTGTGGGAATGATGTTACCCTCCTCCAAGGAGACCGATAGGAAATCAAAGCTACTGAGTTTAAATCGCAGATGACTGTGGATCCTTAATAGTGGATTTAAAATAGGATCAGGATCCCAGGCATGGCAGGAGCAGTGTGGTACAGAGTTTGATCAGGAAATTTGGTGGAAGCAGAAGGAGGGGTCTACATTGTTACTTCCTTATCTTTGTTACTGTTCTCTAGTGCCTAAAAAGTACCAACCACTTGGCACATGCTCAATAAATACATGTTGAATAAATGATTCAAGAAATTCATGACCTGCATTTTCAAAGGCCAGACCAAGTGGATTTTTAACCTTAACAGATCAGGATTTGATTCCATGTTCTTTCACTTAGGAAATTTCCATGTTATGCTGTCTTAGGAAATTTTCTTAATATATCCAAACCTTAGTTCACTTATCTAGAAAGGGATGGTTGAACAGCTACCTTGTATAATTTGACAGATTTAATTAAATGTGATGTTTTCTTAAGTATATGCCATAAAACAGAAGCTCAGTCAATGACTAAAGTGGTTGTGGGCTGTGTGGTCATCAGATCACACAATAATGACCTTAATGTATCAATGTAAATAGATGATATTCAGATCTAATCAGAAAGGCTAGAAGTAACACCATGAACATGATGCTACTATTTGGAGAAGTATCCCTCAAAGGCCCATGTATTGAAGGCTTGGTCCCCTCCTGGAGCTATTGGGAGTCAGTGGAAACTTTGAGATGCAGAGCCTAGCAGAAAGTCTGCAAGTCATTAAAGGCATGTCCTTGAAGGAGATGGTGAAATCCCATTCCTCTTTTTTCTTTTGCTTCTAGGCCACGAGGAAAGGAGTCTTATTCTATCACCATGCTTTCACCAAGAGCAACAGGTCCAATCAATAATGGACTGAAACCTCCATAACTATGAGTCAAAATAAACCTTTCCATGTGATAAGTTGATTATCTCTAGGTATTCACTATAGTGTTGGAAAGCTAATGCAACTAAGAAATGCTTATAACAAAGTGCTTCCTTGCAAAAAGTAGCCAGTGGGGATAAGCCCAACTATGCTTCAGAGTTGTCCCAGTCATTTATATATGGAAGGGATGATCCCACATCCTTGGGCAAAAAAATTTCTCCAGAAACAGTGAATCTAAGAGGCCTGGCAAATCTAGCTAAAATCAGGGACAAGGATCATCTGGTTAAGCAGACACTGGTTATGAGTTTTCTATGAGTATCATTCTTCCTTTAATTTCTACAAAGCAATTTAGTTTTTAAATTAGATTTGATTTTCTTTAAGTAAGAAAATCATCTCTCTGTACAAACATATAAATACATATACGCGTGCAGATACACATAAACACAGAGGAAGAAAGAGTCTTAGAATAGAAAGGAATTTAATATTATTCAAATCAATGTTCTGAAAATTCAATTATATATATTGCACTTTTAACAGGAATGGGAAGATGTGTGTAAGAACAATTAAAACAAGGAAGAGGTTTTGGAAGTTAGAAACATGATTGTCCTGTCAGAACAGGACATTTAATTCCAGGTGATGGTTTACTCCCAAGTTAAAATTCTAGGAATCTAGCCCTCCTTGGATTGTCTCAGATGATGCATCATCTCTCTTTCAGGGTTTCTCAGTCCCCACCTGCAGTTCCATGTGGCTTCCTTTGTGGGGATCTGACATGCCATTTTTCTGATGGGATCTCAGGCTTGAGGATTTTTGGTGGTCAAGAGTGATGAAATTACCAAGGGAATGATTCATTATTGAGAGACTCACCGGGGCTTAATGAAAATCCACTTTCTGATGTGAAAAAGGAAACTTAGAAGTGAATCGGTACTTCATCCAGAAGACTTTGTATCTATAAAGGACAAAAAGTGCTCTGTGTTTTCTTAGGTTCCTCTGAAGCCCATAAAATAACACCCTCAGCTCTGCCTTCCTCTCAAAGCACTAGAATCTGTCTTATTCTCTGGGAGGACTGTGTGGTTTGAAAAAGTTCCACTCTGTGGCTCTGACCCACAACACCTACCCTGTCCAGGACAGGACTGAGAGCTGTGGGTCAAAAGTCACTCCAAACTGTGGATACAAGGTTTTCCTAGGTCCCACATCATAGAGCTTGGGGAAAATCAAGTTTGGAAATATTCAGTCCAGGATGAGAATTTGTGTGAAAGATTGTTCATCTTCAAAGAAACAACTCTTTCCTCTATCAGTTTCACTTGTTTGTCTTTATTATGGTCATCTGGGTATTCATAAGCAATACTACTCGTTAACATTTCAATTATTATGTGGCTTAAAAATTCTTATATTCCCTTTTAATCTTTGTCATCTCCAAACCTCCTATTTGACAATCACAAAGGAAATAGTACTAAAAACTCTTAGTTCTGTTGTGAGGATTCATTTAATTACATTAACAAGGTATCTAAAATAATAGAAGTTGTTTGATAAGTAAAAGCTCTGATGTTAGTTAATTTTTTGTCCCTTTGACCAAAATATCTAACAATAACAACTTAGAGGAGGAAAAGTTTATTGGGCTCACAACTTCAGAGATTTCAGTTCATGGTCAGCTGACTCCATTTCTCTAGGCCCAACATGAGACAGAACATCATGGCAGAAGAGCATGGTGGAGGAAAACTGATCAACTCAAGGCAGCAGGGAAATGGGGCAGAAGGGAACACATGCAAGGATCCAGGGACAAGCTATAATCCTCATGGGAATGCCCTCAAAAACCTACTACCTCTAACCATGCCCCACCTGCCTATAGTTATCACCTAGTACATGTTCACAATACTTTCCAATAGTCTGGGAAACATTCTGCAATGTTCTTAACGTTGGCATGATTCTTGGGTTTGGTTAAAAGAGTTTAGAAGAAATTCACAATGTGTTCAGTTTCTTTATTCTCCTGTTTGAACTTTTCCATTGTCTCTCCCTACAGTAAATCTGATTGTTAGGAAACAGTCTGTTGTGAAACATGTCTCCATATTATATTTATTTGCAGGGTCTTCAGCTTTACCCAGGATCTAGTCTAGCTTTCTCTGCTGAGACTAATGTAGTGCCAGACTGAGTCACTAGCTCCTTCCTTCTTCTAAGGAAAATAGAAGGGCAACTCCAGGGAAGATTTTTCTTTGTTAGCTTCTCAGTCTCCGATTTCATTCCTACCATAAATAGCATTGGTTATCTGATATGGAACTGGCAGGGCAGCCAGTTTGCCTCCAATGCACCATTTAGTTTAGCTGATTCAGCAAAAACCTTGCCTGTGAATGTGCTTGTGCATGTGTGTGTACAGACTGCAATGCCTGCATTTTTGTGTAAACTGGAAAAAGGCTCCATCTTGAGATTAATGATAAATGAGATTAAGAACACAATTGCAAAGCTGTACTTCATGTGGGGTTTCTCAAGCTACGTGTAGCAGATGATAAGTGATGATGGGCTTTTGGAAAATTCACAAGTTTCCAGGGGATCCAGATTATACTTTTCCCTGATTTGTAAAAAGCAGGTGCTAAAGAACATGAAGTCACAGGGCAATTAAAAATCCAGACTTTGCACAGTAAGTTATATACAGTAAAGAATGTATAAAAGAATGAATGAATGGCATGATTTTATGTTTAGAATGGCATCAAAGACCAACCAGGTCTTATGTATAATTTCCACTATGCTTGTGTTTCCATCATCACTAGAGACTACCATTGATCTCCTCACTTTGGTTTCCTTGACTCTGCCTAAACTCTGAGTCTCTCCTATCAAACCAACCAAGTTGTGAATTTTATTCAAGAAGGTGAATGAAAGGTGGTACATGCTTCATTATAATAAAAGAAGTTAAATGGATTGAGAGGTATATGGTATTAATATCAAATCAAAGGGCAAAAGGATGTTAACATCAGTATGAAAACCTCCCCTCCATGTGAATGTTTGTATCTGTTTGTGAAGTCAGTCATGAAGATCTCTAAGCAGATTTGAGTTACTTTATGTTCATCAATCAAAGTATCACAGAAGCACGTTTGCTGCATCAGGGTTTGTGTAAATTTTACTTTTAATGAATCAACTTTTAGTTTCCCTTAAAATAAAATCCTACACCAAAAATCAAATCCAGTAACACAAATGTGTATCTTGGTTGGCCAAACATTTTTATCATTTAGAAATGAAACATAGTGTTACAAAAATAATTGTAATATTTTGGCAATTATGTTCTGGTATTGTAATGCTCTGCTACCAGCATAGTTTGGACAGATTTTAGCACATTTCATTATAGTTCATTACATTAAAAAAAAACAACTTAGCAATACCATTTTTCTTATATCAACATTCTGAGTCCACATGTAATAAACATCATGAACTGATTTTTTGAACATTTACAATGTGCGGTCAATTTACATTTGTCATGTAGTCTTTGAGTATCCATGTAGAGTAAGTATATTAATTTTATTTTAATTTATAGATGAGCAAAGTGAGGTTTGCAGAGGTTAGATAAATGAACCCAAGTTGTGTTTTTTGTTTGTTTGTTGGTTGGTTTTTAGGCAATCCACATAATAATTTTGGGGATTGAGTGAAGTTATCCATGTATTCTCCGGCTGTGAACCCAAGTAGATATTATTACCTAAGATGCACACATAGGAATCTACACTTAGGAATAACCATATATCAAAGGGCTAAATGTTTCTAAGTATTTTGTCTGAGAATTTGAAGAAAGTGTGAGGTACCACCATCTTCATCATTCTCCCTCTCCCCATCACCCTCTTGTGTTTTGAGGACCATGTGCCAAACCACACCCTGGGTATGGTCCTGGACGTAAGACAGAGAGTCAAACCATAGAGCATGCGGAGGCTGTGTGCCAACTATTCAGCATTTTACATACTGTCTCAAAGGCCCTGCATGTAATTCCTGAAAATGAATGTGACCAACTTAGCAAAGTTGAAGTGTACAAATTTAGAGTAAGATCAAATTTGCTTAAAATTCTCTTTCTTTGATCATCTCCTTTTTAAAAATTGTGCTTGAAATATTAAAAGAATTCAAAGCCAGTGTTAAACAATTCCATACAAGTTTGTATCCAGGATGGGATCAGTGGCATGGCCAAAACATCCAAGTGGTCCAAAATGTGTCCCATTTGGGTATTCCTTCTCTTCAAATATTTTAAACCTCATGTATTTCAGAGGAAAACATTATATACTTACCTCAACAAAACAGTGCTGATCAAAACTTGTGGTTCTGTAAGTTTCTTCAATAAGTTTGATTTCAAGTCAAGAGGATACAAAATAAGAAATTATAAAAATTCAGCTTTTCGTAGAGGTCAATATTGCCAGATATGTTAAATATCATAGGAAGTGTCTTAAATAATGTTTCACTTTGCAAAATATGTTCAACTGAAAAAAACTAATAGAGAATATCTAAGTGTGGCTCCTTTTACAGCAGAGGAGAGGAACAGAGACTTTGTCATCACTAAATGGTCTGTGGAAATCATTCAGGCTTAGGTTCCAATAATAATGACTCCATAACTTCCTCCTATGAGACCTCTAATCGTCATTTACTCAAGAAATCAGCTTTTAAGGATGCTGAGATTAATTTTAGATAAGATTATAAAATGCCTAATACATAGATCATAGTAAATTAAATTTACTAAAATTATTATGAACTAGATTAATGGAAAGTGTGATAATAAAACAAAGTTTATTGAAGAGGACATATAGAAGAAGATTAATTTTGCAATCACTAAGATCTTTAGTTATAAAAGATAAAAGAGGTTGAATTGGAAAAACAAACAAACAAACAAACAAACAAACAAACAAACTGTAGAGCAGCATATGAGAGTTCAGCTTCCCATGAGAGGGTGTTGAACATGTTGCTCAGGAGGCAACCCCCACAGGCAAATGCTTCACCCACAGAAAGCGACAGTTGCAACTTTGAGGAAATGGACACTGCTCGTACTGCTTAGAGGGTGACATTTGTAACCTGGAAGGCATCTGTTCACAGAAAGAAAAATTCTTCTTAAAGTCTAGCT
Source organism: Glaucomys volans (assembly GCA_020662805.1). NCBI lineage: Eukaryota > Metazoa > Chordata > Mammalia > Rodentia > Sciuridae > Glaucomys > Glaucomys volans. The sequence goes on along the minus strand of JAJEJO010000626.1, from coordinate 531,698 downwards.
CATTTTTATTATGTTGGACACTACAATGGAAATAGATACTCTTGTAGATAAGAGCAGGAATTTTCAGTCCACATTGCCAAGATTCAAATCCTTGCTCTGTTACTCAGATCCAGCTATATAATTTAAAGACCCAGTCCAAATGAAATGCAAGGGGTCCCTTATCCAGTACTTGGGGAAAATGCCATGCAAGATACTTGCATTGAAAGTTTTCTCTTTTTTTTTTTTTTTTTTGCTCTGTCTTCTTCAATATTTCTTTCTCTCTCTCTCTCTCTCTCTCTCTCTCTCTCTCATCTCTCTCTCTTTCTCACACACACACACATGCATGTGTGCACACACATGCCCATGCACATGCCATGGTATTTGATTTGCTATTTAGTGAAATGATAACTGAAGAATTAAAATTGTAAATTATTTGCACATAATTTGCCATTCATCTTTAGATTATTCAATAATAGCTTGAATACAAATCTAAGAACATTTAACTTGTATGCAGAAACAATTTTCTTTTAATTTTGATTCATTGTACACAAATGGGGTATAATTTCCATTTCTCTCATTGTACACAAAATATAGTCACACCATTTGTGTAATCATACATGTACAGTTGGTAATGATGTTTGTCTCATTCTATTATTTTTCCTTCCCCCAACACCCTCCCCACCCCTCATTTTCCTCTATACAATTCATCCTTCTTCCATTCTTCCCTTATCTCCCCCCCACATTATGTATCATCATCCACTTATCAGAGAAATCATTCAGCCTTTGGTTTTATGGGATTGACTTATTCCACTTAGCATGATATTCTCCAACTCCAACCATTTACCTGCAAATGTCATAATTTTATTATTCTTTATGGCTGAATAATATTCCATTGTGTATATACACCACAGTTTCTTTAGCCATTCATCTATTGAAGGGCATTTAGATTGGTTCCAAAATCTAGCTATTGTAAATTGAGCTGCTATAAACATTGATATAGCTGCATCACTGTAGTATGCTGATTTTAAGTCCTTTGGGTATAGACCAACGAGTAGGATAGCTGGGTCAAATGGTGGTTCTATTCCAAGTGTTCGAAGGAATCTTCATACTGTTTTCTAGAGTGGCTGCACCAATTTTCAACTCCACCAGCAATGTATGAGTGTACCGTTTTCCCCACATCCTCACCAGCATCTACTGTTGCTTGTATTCTTGATAAAAGACATTCTAATCTACCCTAATCTTTTGATTTGTATTTCTCTTATTACTAGAGCAGATATGAACATTTTTTCATGTATCTGTTGATTGCTTATAGATCTTCTGTGAGGTGTATGCTCATTTCCTTGGCCCACTTATTGATTGGGTTATTTGTATTCTTGGTGTAAAGACTTTTGAGCACTTTGTGGATTCTGGAGGTTAGTGCTCGATCTGAAGTGTGTGTGGCAAATTTTCTTCCACACTGTAGGCTCTCTCTTCACATTGCTGATTGTTTCCTTTGCTGAGAAAAAGCTTTTTGCTTTGATTCTATCCCAATCATTGATTCCTGCTTTTATTTCTTGTGCTTTGGGAGTCATGTTAAGGAAGTCTAGTCCTAAGTGAACATGATGAAGATTCTGATCTACTTTTTCTTCTATTAGGTGTAGGGTCTCTGGTCTAATTCCTAGGTCCTTGATCCATTTTGAGTTGAGTTTGTACAGGGTGAGAGATAGGGGTTTAGTTTCATTTTGCTGCATATATATTTCCAGTTTTCCCAGCACCATTTGTTGAAGAGGCTACCTTTTCTCCACTGTATGTTTTTGGCACCTCTGTCTAGTATAAGATAACCATATTTATGTGGGTTTGTCTAGAATCACTGTTTTAGTTTGCTTTCTGTTGCCTTAATAGAATTTTACACACTGTCATTTACCAAGAAAAGTTTATTTGGGTCTTGATTCTGGGGGCTGGGAAGTCCAAGGGCATGGGGACAATGTTGGTATGGCAGGACTTTCTTGCTGCATTATTTCATGGTAGAAAAGCAGAAGGACAAAGCAAGTGTGTGCAGAGGATCCTTAATCCATTCATGAGTGTGGAGACTTTCATGATCTAAACACCTCCACTGGGCCTTATCTCTCAATGCCAAAAATGGGGATTAAGATTCCAATATCTGAACTCTAGGAGAACACATTCAAACCATAGCAATTACTGAAAGTACACAATTCCTATTCCTTAGCTCATATATTCATATTTATTTTATTCTTATTAGAAAGTGGAGACTGCACAAAACTTACTTGACTTTTTATTTCACTTCACAATATGTACAGATTCCACTCTCCCTCTACTTTTGGCTTACCAATGAATAAGGAAGGATGGAAGGACAATGTGTTCTGGCTTGTCCTGTCTTTCCCTTTACTTTGCTGTTATTAGAACAAGCATAAACAGTTGTGTTATCCAGGGGAGGGACATGAGGAAGAAGGGCTAGGCCAGGGCATCTGGAATTCTTGTTTCTTAGAATCCCATTACCTTCTTCCACATTCAGTGCAAGTTCTGATTTGAACTGAATGTGTGGGACTGCTGGTGCCTACAGTTACCTTGGACTTGCTCAATTTCTATAAACTCGCATGCATTGTAGATCCACCAGGATTTTGTACTCATGTGACTTGAGCAACAAGGTACAGAAGACATCAGCATTGCACACACTCTGCTCACACACAAACACACACTTGTCCAGTTGAACTTCAACTATAAGACACAAGAGATCAAGAATAAAATTGTTAAGGACTCTAAAATAGCAGCAGCAGAGCGCTAAAACAAAGATGGGGCCCTTCTGAGAATGGGGCCCTTGGCATTTGCACCATGAAAAGCCAGTCCTGCATTTACTGGCTGTGTGACCTTAGACTAAAGCTGTCTGCATCTCTCTTCCTTCTTCTTTAATTCAGCAAAACAATCTTTCTATCTTATAAGAGTTTGGTGCAAAACAAATTTATTAATGTGGACAGTGCTCAAATTTTTGCTTGATACATAGCACAAGATAACTAATAACTATTATAATCTCATCTTCATCTTCATAAAGATTTTTAGGGCACTTAGGATTTTGGAAATATGGCCTTAAAATGATATTCAAGAATGATCTTTGAATTTTGTATATCTATACCACCTTTGTCCTCAAATTATTACAAGGATTATGAATTTCATAATTGATATTCTGACCAGAAATTGCTGGGTACTGTCCTGTGGGTTGTATGATACCTCCAGCCTCTACCTAGGAAGATAGTAGTGATCCCTCCCAAGTTAGAACAACCAAAAATATCTTCAGATGTTGCCACATATTCCTCTTTAATCTCACCCTCCTATTGAGAGTCACTGATTTGTGATTAGTGTGACTTCCTCAAAGAACTTTTAAAGCTGTCTTGCCCAATGAGTTCAAGGGCCAAACAACACCCACCAAATGTAGTGCCAGCTCCGTACTCCCACATGCCAACACAGCAAGATCCAAAAATGGTAGCCTCCTTAGCTCCACTATATCCTATAGCTGTCTACTTCTTCCTCTTGCTTACTAAGGAGGGAAGATCAAGCTGCTCAAAAGAAGGAAAGAAAAATGGAAAGGCTCATTCAAATCTGGGAACTGTCAAATCTCTGATAAGCAGGTCCTAGAAGGAGACAGAAGTGAATTAACTCTCGTTCCCAGGCTGCAGAGAACTAGGGGGTATTATTGTCCAGACTGTGCTCTGGACCAGCTCCCTCCTCCCCCGCAGCAGACGCTCCTTGGCAGGTCTCTGCTCAGACAAAGCCCTTATGGAAAGTAACATGAGGACTGTGCTGACTCCAGTGAGTTTGATTTATCAGGACTACTGGCATTTGCAAAAGCAAGTGGTCTGTTTGGACGAGATGTTTCCCAGGCAAAAAGAAAGGGAAAAAATCTGGCTTGATGCTTCCTGCTCTTGGAACTTCTGAATGTCATTGGTTCTCAGCAGAGCAAAAACAATGGGGATTCCGTGTGCCGGAGACTCCAAGTGTCTTAGGCATACCTCACCCCCCACGCCCAACACCCTCTCAAGCACATTTATTTCCTTATACCAGGAATGTTAATAAACTCACCGGGATCTACACCGTTCTGACTGCTTTCTCTCTAACTCTCCTCCCCACACGCTCCTCACAACGCCTTCCCCTCCCCCTCCCCCTCCCCCAACTCCAGGTCTACTCTCATCTGTTTTCTGTTAGGAGTTCATTTTCAGAGTGCAGGCTGGTGGAATTCGGAGTTCAGACCCCCTCGAGTGATGAGAGTCCTGGGGCTGCCGAAGGTCCCTTCACGCGGTCCCTGCCACCTCCCCCTCCTTTCCCTCCCTATGCCCTGTTCGCCCTTGTGCAATAATATGCCTGAGCCCACATCTGTTTCCAATTCCATGTTCATTTGAACTGCTCTGGGAAAATGGAAGCTCTCACTAAAGGCTGGGATCTTAAAGCAACAGCATGAATACAAACAACTTTATTTGACCAACAAAGGAATGTGTGTGTGTGTGTGTGTGTGTGTGTGTGTGTGTACTTCCATATCCAAGCTGGAGCTATTTCATTGAATATATTTCCATCTACACTGGTTCCTGGATGAGACACTATATAATCATGGACTCTGAATTCCTTAATTTGGGGTTCTAATTGTCGCTCCTTCCCAATATCCAATCTGGGAATGTTGCCTGAATTCCACAATCAGAGTAAATAAGAGTAGATGTTCCCAGACTCCTATCTTAGTCTACAGTTTATTGTCAGAATACAATTGGAGATTTTTTTTTTCTCATTAAAGCAATAATGTAAGGGAGGGATTTTTTTGTATTCAGTTTATTGTCAAAGTAAAAGATGAATTATATATGATGTGTCTTCTAACATGAAAACTAGCAGTACATTTATCTTTCAGGGAGAACACACAAAATATCTTCCATAAAAAGGTGAAGCTTTGTCCCCAGCCAAATATTTTGTGCTTCTTGGAAAAAAGTGTATTTGACCATAATTGTGAAGCTATTAACCTATGGCTTACAGGTCACTGCAAATTTGTTGAGAGAATGAATGAAAGATCCTTCAGAATCTAGAAGTCTTAGAAAAACAAGATTTGTCATCATAAAAAAGAAAACTTTTGGTAGGAAATCGCCACAGGAAAGAGTGCACAAATGCAAAGAGCACTGGGAAATCAAAGGTTGCTTACTGGTAGTGATATAAATTATTCCATTTCATCATTTTTATAGTAACAACCTGAATGTATGTGTTTGTGAGTTGTTTGATTGGCATTAGAGTCACAGGTGAGAACTAAGTTGACCATAAGGATTGTGCAATCATTCAAGAATCATTAATTTTAATTTAATAATTATAAATTATATAAGATATAGCAATAATGTACTATTCACTCATTACATACCAAATATAACAATATAGAATATACTACCCTAACATATTTGAGGAATAACTACAAATTTATACATAATATATGTTTTATACATATGTGTATATTTAACAAATATTGAGACAGTGTATATGTTAGTAACCTTTATATATATATATGAATATGGATATGGTTATTACATGCACAATATAAGCAATAGAAATATGTTGAATTAATGCATATGATATATTTAAATACAGCATATTAACATAAACTATAGACATTCATTGAATCAGTTTCAATGAAGCAGTAGAGCCTACTGGTTTAGAATTTGGGCTCTGATACCAGATTCTAAGTTCCAATTTTGTTCAAATCCATTTAGTAGTTGAATGCCTTGGTAAGTAATTACCTGGGTCATGATTTCCTCATGTGTGATATAGCTATAATGATATTAGCTACCTGAAAAGGACCTTAAGGTGTTTTAATAAACTGATCCTCAAAAAGAGCTTCACAGCATACACTAGCATGTGGTTAGAGTTTGAGAAATGTTAGCTATTACATGCTCCATCCACACAATCCCTGGAGTTATGATCCTAGGAAGGGAGACAAGCAAAGAAATGAGGGGTCAAGCAAACAAAATAAGTGGTCAAGAAGTAGGTGTCCTTCATGGAGGAAGGCGATGAGATGCCTTCATCTCAGCCCTGACTCCTTTTCAAGACAGTTGAAGAAAAGTTCCTTATTTACTAAGTAGAGCTTATTTGACAACTAAAACCACTCGTATTATCAACTTCCTCTATTTTTCATTTTGTCTCACTTCAAATGTAGAATATAATTAGCTCATTTCTCACCAAAAGTTAGTGAATTTAGACAGAAAATAGATTTAGGTATTTAAAATATTACCCAGTAGATTTGCTACTTACACACACACACACACACACACACACACACACACATTCCTTACATGCAAGTCAGCTACAAAAAAAAATCTATATAGTGTCAACTCTTAAGGTGTAAAGCTAATTTTAAGTTAGTATTAAATTTGATGAGTGAGAACCTCCACAACCTTGATCCAACCTTTGGTTGGAACTTGGGTTTGATTAAAAGAAGCCTCTTTCTCTCTAAGAAGCCTTTAGGTAGGGTTTCTACAAATCTAGTGCTAATATAATTGCTGGTATAGGATTGCCAATTAATAATCTCAATTCTCCTTTTAGACCCAACTTGGTTTAACCTACAAGTGATCAAGAAGGTAAATAATCCAAAGACTTTCACATAAGAAACAAAACATTTGTCTACTCCAGGGCCTATTAGAATTTAGGGTACCTTATCACAAGACTCACACACATCCCAGACTTAATTAAAATGAATCCAATTCTGCACAATACAGTTTATAAGATTTTGAAATCCTGTGAGAACTTAGAAGTTTCCTTAATCAAGGACAAAATGACCTTGAAGAAACAGTAATTCTTTACTGAGCACTTTCAAGGAAAAAGCTTCCATATAATCTTTATATATATTTTTTTTTTTGAAAAGGCAAAGTTGTAAAAGATAATTCCCAGATTCATGAGAGAGGAAAATATTGGAGGACAAAATCATATTAATTCTGCCCAAGAAGGTAGGAAAATTAATCATAGGGGGAAATATGTGTACTCACACCCACAGCCCATAACTGCGGTAGGATTGGAGAAGATGAGATAGACAGGATTAAAACATTCTTGATGTGAGTAATGGAGCAAAAATTTAATGTGTGGGTTTTGAAAAAGAGCTTTGAGTTCAAATATCAGGCCTATCAGTTTTGAGCTATGTCACCTTTGGTAATTTGTGTATTAGAGCAAACTTTAGTTTCCCTACAGGATTGTTCTTACAGTGACTGCAATTGTGATCATTGATCTCTTTGTGATATACCCAACACATGGGAGTCAGGAAATCTGTGCCAACTGTCCTCACAGGGACTCATCATAGAAAGAGTTGAATACTGTGATAAGGTGAGTTTCAGAGATAAGCTAACAGATACGCTGTTCTGTAGTCTGACTCATTTGCCTCATTTTAAATAAAGGTTGGTTAATAATACTCACCATATATATAGCAACATGAATTAAATAAAAAAAAGTCTGTGGTTCCTAGTACCTGTTAAGTAGAGGTGGATATTTTCATCATTCCCATGGATGAGAACAGAGGATGAAGAGTGCTATGCTTCCCAGGCCTGACACTCAGCTTCCTCCCAGGACAACCATAGAATGCTGATACTTAAGAAACAGAAAACCTCACTCAGGTGAAGAGGTAGGAGGGCTTTAGAGAGGGAAATTTAAAATGATGAAACACTTTGCCAGTGAGCAGCAAATGTTCAGATACCCTATTTCCCAAAATAGCTCCGGACCCTGAGGCCCCAGGAAAAGCAGGCTAGCTTCCCACTTTAATAGTGCGTGACAGACAAATGGCTGCCCCGAACAGAGGAGCAAGAGAAATGTGTTTGTCTTCCAAGGAATACTTATAAAATAATTGGTGAGGGGGGTCTTCTAGGGTTACTTTGAATGTATAAACTGTTTATTTTTGCAGGACTGATTGGAACGGCATGGAGAAGGGCTAATGCACTTGGGTTCAATGTTTATTCCTTCTGAGAGGCTGAACCCAGAGTTCACGGCTGTGCAGTCATCCTCTTTCTGGAATAGATATTATTCCCCCATCTTCTGCCGATGGCACAAAGCCATATCATCTCACCCCGTTTCCTCCCTTTTGAACCCAGTGGGTACAAATAGAAATATCATTCTTGAAGCCCGTGCCGAGAAAGAATTTAAGGAGTACTCAGATACATGGATCCCAAAAGTTTCCCTCATACTCCCACTAATTGGTTGGGGGAAGGAGTTGACTGTTTTCAATCAACTTTGCATTAAATTGAACTTGTCCCTGCATGAAGACTAATTGTGGAATATTTTTCTCCAAAAACTTCATCATAATAACTGTTACCATAAAAAATATGTTCATTTTTTAGCATAAACACGTTGTGAAGTCTGCCCAATAGTGTTAATAATAATGGCTAACACCGAATGAGCACTGATTAGGTTTCGGGTCTCATTCTGAGTGCTTGATAAAGGTTAATTTATTAGTTCTTGCAATAATTGTTCTATGTGGCTAAGCATTACCAAGCCTACTTATAGATAAGGCAGCAGAGGTACAAAAAGGTTAAGTATCTTGCCCAACCTGTCTTTTGATCTCTATTGTAGGAGCTCACCTTTGTATTTTGACCATAGAAATCTATTAGACAGAGGAGCATCCTGGAAATGTTAGAAATGCTGTAAACTCATGAGACCTAGCTTCCTGCCCTTGGAGGAAGGTCTCTCACCTGGTTTGATCCTACTTTGGGTGAGTTGTTTCAGGCCTATGGAAAGGAGATGCTCTCCGGATCTATTTCTAAGTTACTTAGAGATCCCATTACCCCTTACTACTCAGTCCCCTATTACTCCCATCTCCTATTAGTTGAGTATCTCTATACCAGACACCTTCTCAGTTCAAATCACTGGTACTTCCTTTCTGCTGGCAGGACTGGGACAGACACTTCTCCTGGTCCTTTCACACTCCCCTTTCTGTGTTCTGCCTCAGCCTCCCTTGACCTTGCTGTTCCTCAAATCCTCCACTCATGTTCTCACCTTAGAGAATTTTCACTGCCTCTCTCTCTGCCTGCAAAGCCTTTCCCCCAGATATCCGAGTAGCTTTCTCTCTTACACCCTGAGAGTCATGAAATAAAAGCCACCTGTCCTTAAGCTCTTCTTTAAACATCACTGTCTCAGTGATGCCCCATGGGGCCATCCCTTCCCTATCTTCCTCCTTTTTAATTTTTCTCCAGAGCACTTTTCATCATCTGGTGTATTGTGTCTGTTAATCTCTTTGCTGTTGTTGATCTACTTTTCTCCCCTCACTACAGTACAAGCTTTGTGAAAGATTTTTAACTGCCTCCGTCACTGCTGTACCCTCAGACCTAACACAGAAGCTGACACAGTCTACACTAATAAATGCCTCAAGGATAAAAATAAACCACTGCTGTAGACATTCAGAGCTATTTTAATCCTGTGAACAGAGAAAAAATTTCTCCTGAATCCATAGATTCTCATAGGGAATATACTTTATTATCCTTTGAGGAATATCTTCAATAATATTTCAGTAAACACAGCAAGGAATTTCATGATGTATTTTAATAACATCTCTTAAATTAAATCATGAATGTTATACAAAAGTATTATTCAGTAAAAGCCATTAAGAACTATACTTTACATTTTTTAAAACTACTTTATTATATATCAATTATTAATAATCTCTTTTGGAACTGTTAAGAACTTATTTTCTCAGAAAATTCAACAAGATGTGCATAAATTTATTTCACTCCGTTTCAGTAATATGCACTATAAAATACTATTTTATTGCTTTTTTCCTCAAAATTCATTATGGCTCTGATTTTGTCGCCTGGAATGTTACCTCTTGAGTTCCCAGGGTCCTGGACCACAGAGTAACTTGTCTCAGATTGCATGAAGGACCACAGCCTTCGTTCTGCTCCTAGCAACACTTGTCATAGCACATACTCCACAGATGGGCTTTCCGACCTGGTGGATCAGACCCTCTTCCACTTACCTCAGATATCCTCAAACCACATTTTAAAATCACACTGAAATATAGTCTTGCAATGGCTTGGATCTGGACTGTCCCCCAATGCCCAGGTGAGAGACTCTGTCCCAGGCCTATGATGATATGGAAAGGTATTGGCAACGTTAAGAGGGAGAGCCTAGTGGGAGATCTTCCGATTGTTGGAATGTACCCTCCAAGAGGACAGTGGGACCTGGGCCTCTCCTCTTCCTTTCTCCTGTTGCTACCCTGTCTCAAGGTGAAAGGTCCTGCCACACATCGCCACCGCCGAGCATTGTTTCATCATAGACCCAAGAGCAATGGGTCAAATGATTATTGACTGAAATCTTCAAAACTGTGAGCCATAATCATTTCTTCTTTATAAGGCAATGTTCTCAGGTATTTGTTAGAATAACGGAAAGTTGACTAACACAGTTCTGTTGCTCAGTTTTATTTCACCACATTTTCCCTTAGCTATCCCAAGAATTCCTTGTAAAACCCACCCTTCTGCTCAAATGATTGCCAGCAGAAAGGACTCAGTCTGTGTATACACAAATGAAATAATTCTCAGAAAATATACAGAAGTAAATATTTATATCCTGAAACATTGGGTAAGAGTAATTGGCACTTTCGTAAGAATGAACATATTTACTATAGCTACAAAAAGATTTAGATTGTAGAGAAATGATGTCTGTTGTTAATGACCTAGAAATATGAAAAAGCCTTTTGGAGGAGATAAAAGAAAAATCGACATTTTTTAAACACAAAGGCATTTCAAGCTCTATACATCATCATTCTTCTCTTTCCAGTTTTTTGAATATCTTCTTTTTAGGTATACATGACAGTAGAATGTATTTTGACATGTTATACATACATGAAGTAAAACTTCCCATTCTGTGGTTGTACATGATGTGGTGTTACACTGGTCATGTATTCATATATGAACATAGGAAAGTTATGTCCAAGTCATTCCACTGTCTTTCCTAGTCCCATTCCCCCTTCTTTCCCCTCATTCCTCTTTGTCTAATCCAACGAACTTCTATTCTCTCCACCTCCCCCCTACAACCCTGCTTTATTGTGGGTTAGCATTTGCATATCAAAGAAAACATTCAACCTTTGGGTTTTGGGGATTGGTTTATTCCACTTAGCATGATAGTCTCCAGTTCCATTCATTTGTTGGCAAATACCATAATTTTATTCTTCTTTATGGATGGGTAATATTCCACTGTGTATATATACCACATATTCTTTATTCATTCATCTGTTGAAGGGCACCTAGGTTAGTTCCATAGCTTAGCTATTGTGAATTGACCTGCTATAAACATCTTTATGGTCGAGTCACTCTAGTATGTAAATTTTAAGTCCTTTGGTTATAAACTTAGGAGTGAGATATATGAGTTAAATGATGATTTCTTTCCAAGTTTTCTGAGGAATATCCATACCATTTCTGAGGAATATCTAGAGTGGTTGCACCAATTGCAGCCACACCAGCAATATCTGAGTCTACCTTTTTCCCCACATCCTCACCAACATTTATCATTATTTGTATTCTTGATAATTGCCATTCTGACTGGAGTGAGATGAACGCTCAGTCTAGTTTTAATTCTCATTTCTCCAATTGCTAGAGATGTTAAACAATTTTTCATATATTTGATGATCGATTGTATTTCTTCTTCTGTGAAGTGTCTGTTCAGTTCTTTTGCCATTTATTGATTCTTTGTTTTTTTGATGTTAAGTTTTTTGAATTCTTTATATATCCTGGAGATTAGTGCTCTATCTGAGGTGCTGGTGGAAAAGATTTTCTCCCATTCTATATGCTCTCTGTTCATGTTCTTGATTGTTTTCTTTGCTGCAAAGAAGCTTTTTAGTTTGAGTCCATACCATTTATTGATTCTTGATTTTACTTCTTGCACTTTAGTAGTGTTTTTGAAGAATTCAGTTCCAAAGCCAATATGTTGGAGATTTGGGCCTACTTTTTTCTTCTAGTAGGCACAAGGTCTCTGCTCTAGTGCCTAGGTCCTTGATACACTCTGAGTTGAGTTTTGTGCAGGGTGAGAGATAGGGGTCTAATTTCATTTGGTTATGAATGGATTTCCAGTTTTCTCAGCACCTTTTGGTGAAAAGGCTATCTTTTCTCTAATGCTTGTTTCTGGAGTCTTTGTCTAGTATGAGATAACCATTTTTATGTGGGTTTGTCTTTGTGTCTTCTATTCTGTACTATTGGTCTTTATGTCTGTTTTGGTGCCAATACCATGCCATTTTTGTTACTATGACTCTCTAGTATAATTTAAGTTCTGGTATTGTGATACTTCCTGCTTCACTTTTCTCACTGAGTATTGCTTTGGCTATTCTGGGCCTCTTATTTTTCTTAATGAAATTCATTAATTCTTTTTTATATTTCTATGAAGAACATCATTGGGATTTTAATATGAATTGCATTAAATCTTTATAGTACTTTTGGAACTTGGCCATTTTGACTATATTAATTTTGCCTATCCAAGAGCATCATAGGTCTTACCATCTTCTAAGGTCTTCTTCAATTTCTGTCATTAGTGTTCAGTAGTTTTCATTGTAGAGGTCTTTCACCTCTTATTAGATTGATTCCTAAATATTTTATTTTTTTTAGTCTGGGAGTGGGATAATTTTTCTAATTTCTTTTTCAGTTGATTTATCCCTGATGTATAAGAACTCAATTGATTTATACGCATTAATTTAATATCCTGCTACTTTTCTGAATTCTTTCATGAATTCTAGAAGCTTTCTGGTGGAGTTTTATGGGTCTTCTAAATACAGAATCACATCATTGACAAATAGTGACAGTTTGAGTTCTTCTTTTCCTATTCATATCACTTTAATTTCTTTTTTTAACCTTTTTTAATTTTGATTCATTGTACACAAATGGAGTACAGTTATCATTTTTCTGGTTGTACACAATGTAGAATCATACCATTTGCATAGTCATACATGTACATAAGGTAATGATGCTTGTCTCATTCTATTATCTATCTTTCCTTTCCTGCCCCCCCTTCCCTCATTTCAGTCTACAGAATCCATCCTTCTTCCATTCTTCCCTTACCTCTTCCAACCCCATTATGTATCATCAACCACTTATCAGAGAAATCATTCAGCCTTTGGTTTGGGGGGATTGGCCTATTTCACTTAGCATGATATTCTCCAATTCCATCCATTTACTTGCAAAGTTCGTAATTCTATATTCTTTATGGCTGAATAATATTCCATTGTGTGTAGATACCACAGTTTCTTTATCCATTCATCTATTGAAGGGCATCTAGGTTGGTTCCATAATCTAGTTATTGTGAATTGAGTTTCTATAAACATTGATGTGACTGCGTCACTATAGTAGGTTGATTTTAAGTCCTTTAGGTATAGGCCAAGGAGTGAGATAGCTGGGTCAAATGGTGGTTCCATTCTAAGTTTTCTAATTAATCTCCATACTGCTTTCCAGAGTGGCTGTACCAATTGGTAATCCCACCAGCAATGTATGAGGGTACTTTCCCACATCCTCACCAACACATATTGTTGCTTGTATTCTTGATAATAGACATTCTAATTGGGGTGAGGCGAAATCTTAGGGTAGTTTTGATTTGCATTTCTCTTATTACTAGAGATGTTGAACATTTTTTCATATATCTGTTAATCCATATGCAGCAAAATAAAACTAAACTCCCATCTCTCACCCTGCACAAAACTCAAGATGGATCAAGGACCTAAGAATTAGACCAGAGACCCTGCACCTAATAGAAGAAAAAGTAGGTCCAAATTTTCATCATATCAGCTTAGGATCAGACTTCCTTAACATGACTCCCAAAGCACAAGAAATAAAAGCAGGAATCAACAACTGGGGTAGATTCAAACTGAAAAGTTTTTTCTCAGTAAAGGAAACAATCAGCAATGTGAAGAGAGAGCCTACAGAGTGGGAGAAAATCTTTGCCATACACACTTCAGATAGAGCACTAATATTCAAAATTTAAAAAGAGTTCCAAAAACTTTACACCAAGAATACAAATAATCCAATCAATAAATGGGCTAAGGAAGTGAGCAGACACTTCACAGAAGAAGAGCTTTAATTTCTTTCTTCTGTTGAATTGCTCTGGCTAGAGTTTCTAGGAAAATATTGAATAGAAGAGGTAAAAAAGGGCATCCCTGTCTTGTGCCAGTTTTTAGAGGGAATGCTTTCAAGTTTTCTCCATTTAGGATGATGTTGGCCTTGGGTTTAGCATATATACCTTTGAAAATGTTGAGATATGTTCCTACTATCCCTAGTTTTTCTAGTGTTTTGAACATGAAGGGGTGTTATATTTTGTCAAATGCTTTTTCTGCACCTATTGAGATAATCTGTGATTCTTGTCTTCAAGTCTATTAATGTGATGTATTACATTTATTGATTTTTGTATCTTGAAGAAACCTTGCATCCCTGGGATGAATCCCACTTGATTGTGGTGCATTATCTTTTTAATATATTTTTGTATGTGATTTGGTGGTACTTTATTAATAATGTTTACATCTATGTTCATTAGGAATATTGGTCTGAAGTTTTCTTTCCTTGATGTGTCTTGGTCTGGTTCTGGCGTCAGGGTGATGCTAGCTTCATAGAATGAGCCTGGAAGGGTTCCCTCCTTTGCTATTTCTATACCATCATTCTTCTGACTCCAAAATAAGAATGTCTTCAAAAAGCCCAGAGAGGTCTTTTCTTATTCACACAGACTCCAATGTAAAAGACCAAATTACATGCTCAGTTGGAGACTAGGTGGACCATATGCGAGTGAATGAAGAAGCAATCAAAGAATTGTTATCTTTTGATTAAAGCCAGGACCAATAGGTATAGGAATCACAGAGAGTCAAATGATGGCTTACAAAGTCTCCACAGAGCTTTCTTGCTGAAATTATTTTCTTTCTCTGTCTAAAGACACTGTTGGTTCACTTGGGAAAAGTCCGAGCACTTCATATTTTTCTTCTTTAAGAGATCTATTTGATATGAGTTCAATGCTCCCTTCGAATTCCATTAATCAAGTAGTGATTAAGTTTGGCATTTCCCAAGTACATGTGACTTCTACAGTAATTAGAAGCATGAGTCACTCCTACTGTCTTGCCAATGAAATGTTGGACAGGAGAAAGATGGCAGATGCAGCAAGACTGATTTCAAGCTAACACACCTTGTTGGAATTTCTATTGTGCACAAACACCATGTTATGTCATCAAAACTGTTCCTGTGTTATTACCCCTTTTCTCTCCTGGCAGGAAATTTACAGAGCAATCAGAAGACTGGTGACTTCAGACAATAATTATTTTAATCTACTTAGAGAATGTTTTTGAGGAATTGTCCAGAAAGCTTTATCTAGTGGCAAAGGAGCATATACCTATAAAGAGAATTTGGGGGAATTCACTTGCATTGTAAAAACATGGGGTTCACTTTCCCTGGAAATAACCAATTTAGAATAAAGTAAAATTGAAATCAACTATCATCACTAGAAATAAGTTTCATGGCAACAAATTTGTGGGTAAGAGTTTCTTACATTGTAGGGGAAGAGTAACTTCAAAGCTAGAAGTAAATCTCAAGTAGAGGAACATAGACTCACCAAACTATCATCATTGAAAGCTCTCTGTACAGGTAAAAAACTGTCATTCCTTTTTATTGAACCATGTTGACTTGGATTTTGCACACATACCCTTTTCTAGGTTACATAGGAGTACTCTATTACCACTAGAAAAATTTTTAATAATATTGGGAGTTTGACCATGTGATTTTGTGATTTACTGTAACCAATGAAATAATAGTATATGTCATACTGGAAGATGTCTTAAATGCATTTCTGTAGTCCAGAAAAGAACAAAAAACAAAAACAACAAGAACAAAAAAACACCAAAAAACAAAAGCAAAATGCCCTAAATAATCTTTACTCTTCACCCAGAAACTCATAAAAGCCACACAAAGTAGAACTTGACCTAACTCAAAGTGTGCAGTGTGAAATGGGGCTGTACCTGTTTATTTCTAATCCATGGGCAAGAAAACAAAGGCTTTTTTGTTGTAAGCCACACAGAGTTTCTCATTGAGTAAATGAAATCCCAAACTTGGTTATAACTTTTTGGCCTGCAATTTTTTGGCCCTAGCAATTTCCAAGTTCCTGAATTCACATCAAAAAGAAATGACTTGTTAAGGCAGTGAAACTGCTCTTTCCTAATGTCCCTTCATTGTGGCCAAGGTGCACATTGGATAAGAGAGAGCCTCCCAGAGATTAGAACTGGGCAACATTTGAGTTCCTAGGCAATCACGGAACTTTCTACATGAAAAGGCCAGGAACCCTTGCTATACATTTTTAGGGGAAAAAAAAAAAAAACCCTTATGATTTGAACAAATATTTGAGTCACATCTCTATGTTACTTGCAACTGAAATGCCTTAACATTCTAAATGACCATACATTAGTAGGTACTTGGGAATAGTGAAATTGTTGTAGAGGAAAAATATAAAGTAATTTGAAATCATATTTAAGAACTGACAAGAACTTCACCATGTAAAGTAGATAAGGACCAGGCAGTTCAGGCAGAGGAAATGGTGCTTGTGAGGGCCTGGGTCATTTGGGGGCAGTGGTCAGAAGACCCAAATAAAAGACAATGTGACTTTAAGACAGAGTAAAGTTCATGGAAGAAGAATGAAGTGAGACCAGAGGTATAAAAGAGGCAAAAATGTCTTTATCCTGAAAGCAAAGCTATGCCCGGAACAAATTGTGTAGTCAGGATTTTTTAAAAGACAGATAAATAATTAATTGATAATGGCTCAAACCCACAGGATGAAATCAACCTACCTAATTTCATAAACAATTAACTTATCCAAAGTAACTTCTGAAGTTAAGAGAGTGGCAGTCCTGCTTTGATGGTTAATGTGTCTGCGGGGTCTGGCAGAGCAGTGGCAATACAGCAGGGCCCCGACACTGTTGGCTGAATGAGCAAGGGAGGAAAACAGAGCATGACTGTGGTTTTAGTGTTCAGTTCTACCAAATTTAGAATCTATAGCTAAGTTTCTTTTATCTGGTAGCTTATATTTTGTGGGGGTTTTTTTATTTTAAATTTACCACGGAAGATTTTCTGATTGAAGAAAATAATTGTTCTCATGTACTAAAATTTTTATTATCAACTATAGGCTTTTTTAAATGTTCCCACAGGCAAGTACTCAAAATTTAAGACTTTGTTTAAAAAAGTTTCAATGCACACTTTAATGATGCTAGACTACAGACTTTTAGAATTATAATAATCTAATTCTCCTTTGAAACATGCTTCACAATCCATATTAAGAGTTGCCATGGGAATGGTAATTTGTTTGTACTGTGTCACTGTTGCTTATATTTTTGAGTCTGAAAGAGTAGAGAGATTCTACATCTTTAGAAGGAAGAGAATAAACTTTTAATTTTAAAATCAAATCAAAATTCTTAAATCTTGAGGGTGGACAACATCTCTAGGTGAATTCTCAGAAGCATCCTTTCTTCTTCTTCTTTCCACCACGTTGACCCTAAATAGATGAGACCTTGCCACATCCCTCCATCCCCATCTCTGCCTGTTAGAAATAAAAATAAATTCACAAAGAAGGAATACATCCAAAATTGCCAAAGAATTCTCATTTTTAAAAAAGAAAAAAATTTTAATGTGAAATATTAACCAAAAACATTAATGTAGTTAGGAGGCACAACATTAAAGAGATGAAATAACATCTAAAAAATACAAGAAAATGCTGAGAAATTAAAAAAAAAAATCTTGCAGATTTAACAAAGAAAAACTAGAAGTTCCAGAAATTGAAAATAGTCATTGAAAAACACTCAATGTCTTAAAAAGCAGACTGGACTAACTAAAAGAAATATAGAATTAATCACCTATATGATAAGTACTAACAAGTTAAGCATAGTGGGACAGTAAAAGATGAAGAACGTGAAAATATGAAAGAAGAAAGGGAGACAAGGGGAAAAGTTGGGACTTGCAGCCCTGGCTCCATGGTCTAGGGATTCCAAGAGAAAATGTAAAGGGGGAGAAGAGATATTCACCAACACAACAACAGAGAAATGTTTACAAATGATGGCACATCTGAATGGTCAGGTTCTCAAAGTATAAGAAACCTGAATCCTGGCAAACAAATGAAATAAAGCAAAAATAAATTAGTTCAAAGATGTGTCAAGGTAAACTGCAATTACATAAGGAAAATGAATGACTACAAAAGGAGACTGAAAGTTGATTTACCCAGAAATAGCAAATAAAGAGCAGGAAGTTTTCTTCACAATGAAAATTAAAAGCAACACTCAATTTAGAACCCTATCTCCACTCACACTACCATCCAAAGGTAAAGGTAGAATGAACACATATTTAGAAATGAACAATCTTACTGAAAGGGTGTTTCTGTACATTTCAAGAATAAAATTGAATCCAGAACAAAATAATGTGAAAAGAAAATAATGATAAAGGGGGAAAGATAAAAAGTAAATAGCAAACTGACTGTGAAATTCAATAAAGGAATGTAGATAGATCAGGATTAAAATGTACTAAGATTCTTACACCGTTTAGTAAGAAGATAATGATATTAACTTCAGATTTTGAGGTGCACTGTGCATGTGAGAAATTAAAACATAATGACTAAGTAAATAAAGATGGAATGTGCTACTTCCAAAGTCACAGAGGGAGTTTTAAAAAGTAAGGAAAACAAACAGAACAAAAAGATAATGAAAGTATAAAGAGAATGCTAAATGATGTGATAATAATCCAACTACATAATTTATGGAAACAAATTGATTAGACTTTCTGATTAAAACACAAAGATGTCCAAATTCGGTTTTAAAAGAGAAGTTATAAATTCTTTATCTATTGTGGCCAAACAAAATGATCATCTTGCTCATTGACATCTTAAACCTGAAGGAATCACAAGGGAGAGGAAAAATAAACAAAAACATCTGACAGCAGAATTCGAAAGGGAACCAAAATCAAAACTTGAAAGAAGAGAGCAGAATGGAGGCCCTTTTTGTGTGGTTCAAGGTTGAGGATAGTTTCTGTTGGAACAACATGTTGGGAAACTTCAATGCCTGTACAAAATGTGCTGTGTTTGTGACCTGATGAACAAGAAGACCAAATTATAGAGCTAATATAAAGCGGGGAAATTGCAGAAAGGAAATTGCAGATAGGGAAAATCCAAGATTTAGATTTAGAGACCCCAAGTTTCCTGGATTACTTTTTAAATATGCACATGTAGAGCACAAAGGAAACAATTCAGCATATGATAACTAACTGGACTGACATTTGAACTGACTCCCAGGAGCCAAATTGTACAGTCTGGGTTCACCCAGTGATACCTTTGCAAATAAAAATGTTTAAACTTCTCAAGAAAAAGTCTCATGATCCAGAGACTCCACAGTATGACATTCACATTATCCAGGCACCCAACTGAGTTACTCAGCATATAGGGAATCAGCAAACTGAGATCCATTCCTAGAGAATTACTAGAAGCCAATTCCAAGATGACACAGATTGTTTGAACGAATGGGCAGATGTAATGTAGCTCCACAGCTCTGTCACATAAGATGAGGGAAAATATGAGCATAATGAATTAAAATATTCATTAAAACATTAAACAGGATGATTAAAACATCCTGTGCTGAAACAGAAGTGAATGAAAATTTTAGAAATAAAAAATATAATAGCCAAATAAATACTTAATGGATAATCTCAACCAAATAATAAAGATGACACAGACCATCAAGGTAAGAAATTTGATCTGAAGAACAGAGAAAAAAAGTGGAAAGGGGAAGCTTCAGAGGTCTGTCAGAAAATATTAAATATTTTAAAATATAATGAATTTGAATCTAAGAGGATGAGGAGGGAAATAAAACAGAAAATATTTGAAGAACTATAATGTTAAAGAAAAATGAAGGAATTTAGAAATTTAAAGAATCAAGAAAGTCAGCCAACCCAAGAAGCTGAACACGGAAATGACCATAGTTCAACACTTCACACACAAAGTGCTATAAAGCAAATACAATGAGAACATCTTAAAATCAGCTAAAGAAAAATGATACATTGCACACACAGAGAAAATGATTCGACTGTTAACTCCTTGTAAGAAACAATGGATATGAGTCAAGAGTGGAAAAACATTTATTTCAGTAATGATGGCTTAAACAAATTTTACAAATTCATGGGTATGAGAACCACACAACACAATATGTTTAATCTTAATCCTAGCTTGTTCACATCATATTACAATAAAGTTATCAAATCTGATAAAGATGGTCAACTACATTCTCATCCTTACCTTATGTATTTGATGTTTGTTTGTTATTAGATATTTTCAAGTAATTCATGGGTCAAAGCATAAATTCTGTTAGAAATAAAAAATATTTAGAAATGAATTACAATGAAAATGCTAGTAAAATTTTAAAGGGAAATTCATATTCATATTTACTTTAGGAAGTAGGAAATACTAAAAATAATTTCTCAAGAATTCAGAAAAAAATAATTTCAAGACAAAAATAGATGAAAGAGATTAATAGAGATAATAACATGCACTAATGAAATAAAACAAACAAAAAACCCAAAAGCAACAAAAAAATTGATAAAATAAAATACATAAAATTTGGGTTGGTCAATATAAAATGCAACTTGTAATGGCACATAAAATAGACTTTATATTAAAGAAAAAGGGGAATATTAAGGACATTACATAATAAATATGAAAACATCAAGGTAGTAATTTTCCTAAAAAATTATGAAAAAGTACTGAAAAATTTTAGAAGCCAAAGCAAATACATATTTAATATAATATTAAAGAAAATAAATTAATGCAGAGTCCACTTTCAACCAAGAAGTAACCAGAAACCATATTTACCTAGCCACCTGAAACAAATAAAAATAATGGATGAAATACTGTATATCAGGTAAAGAAAATAACATGAACCCTCAGAAAGATCTAAAAAAGAAATGAGATAAGGCCTAAGAATTTCCCAGATGTTTAGAGAGAATATACAGGATATAATTCTGGAAGCAGCAATCCAGGACAAACCTGAAAAATCCCTGAGTTAAGGAGACAAAGCTGTAAATCTGGGGTAATCAAGGGGGCTGGACTTTCCAGGACAGAATAGCATAAAGGAGAGAGACACAGAGGGAACACTAAGAGACAAGCAGAGGATTATTCTTCAGTAAGTATCCAATGTGTGTGTGTGTGTGTGTGTGTGTGTGTGTGTGTGTATAAACTACAGGAGACAAGGGAAAGAACATCCCAAATGATTTATGAGAACAGTAGTTGACATACACACAGGTACTGGAATGCTGCCTGGATTGTACCAGTGTAATGGACAGGAAAATTGCATAAGTTATAGAGCATTGGGTAGAGGATTTGGAAGGGTCTTACCTCAAAAGTGGGATGTAATTAGACATAGACTAAATGCTGTTCTGACCCCACGTAAGAAGTCTTCAAAAGATCCAAGAAACAAGAAGATCAAACTGTTTGCAATTGCTGTTATAAAATCCCAATATAAAACTCAGGAATATTTGAAGAAAATATCCAACATCCAACAATGTAAACGTCAATGTGTGGAATCTAATTAAAGTTTACCAGAAAACAAAAGGAACACATCATCATAGTGAACCAAATGGGAAAAATATTAATCAAACAGAACCCAGAAAATTGGCATAAATATTAGAATCACCAGACAAGAATAACTGCATTTTATGTTTTCAAAAATTAAGTAGCTACCTGGGAAAAGTAAAGATAAAATCACACTTCTAAAACTGAAAACTGCAATGTTAAGATTAACAATACACTGAGTGGGATTAACACAAATTAAATGTAAACATGTGAACTTGAAGAGGCACTAACTATCTAAATGATTCCCAGGGAGGGAAGAAATAATTTAGCAAATGGAAAAAGCACCAATGAGCTAGGGAACAATTTCAGATGACCAAACACATGGACCATAAATCCCTAAAAATGGAGAAAAGAAAGTAGAAAAATAAATATTTAAAGAAATAATGGTCAAAATGTTTCAATTTTTTATGAAAACTATAAACTGATAAATCTAAGAAACTGTTAAGATTGTGGGGACTCTTGGACATGGACTGAATGTATTTTGCATTGTGAGATGGACACAAGCTTCTGGGGCCCGGGGGCACAATGCTATGGTTTCAGTATTAGTTGTCCCCCAAAAGCTCATGTGTGAGAGAATGCAAGAAAGTTTAGAGGTGAAATGATTGGGTTGTGAGGGCCTTAACGGAATCAGTGCCTTAATCTACTGATAAGGATTAACTGTGTGGTGACTGTAGGCAGGTAGGGTGTGGCCAAAGTAGGTGGATCATTTCAGTGTATGCTCTTTTTTTTGTTTTGTTTTTTTGTTTTTTGTTTTTTTTTTTGCCATGCTGGGGATTGAACCCAGGGCCTTGTGCTTGGAAGGCAAGTACTCAACCAACTGAGCTATATCCCCAGCCCCTGTGGGGTATACTTTTGGAGTATATATTTGTCTTTGTTGAAGGGAGCTCAGCTCGCTCTCTCTTTTTTTGCTTCCTGGTAACATATCCTCAGGTTCTTTCCTCCGCCACACATTTCCATCATGATGTTCTGCCTGACCTCAGTCCCCAAGGAATGGAGTTGGCTGTCTAGAGGCTGAGACATCTGAAATCATGAGCCCCAAATTAAAATTTCCCTCTTTAAAATTGTTCTTTTCAGGTCTTTTGGTCACATCAGTGAAAAAGGGGACTAAAACACACCTTTAGCTTAAATCCCTAAAAATGAAGAAGAAAAGGTAACAAAATAAATATGTAAAGAAATAATAGTCAATAGATACATGGATTAATAAATTATGGTGCATATATATATGTACATATATAATGGAGTTCTCAGCCATAAAAAGAATAAAATTATGGTATTTGCTGGTAAATGGATGGAAATGCAAAATACCATACTAAATGAAATTAGCCAAACTCAAAAACTCAAAGGTTGAATGTTTACTCTCATATGTGGAAGCTAGAGTAAAATAAAGAAAAGAAGGAGGGAAGGATAGGATAACATAAAGAACTAATCAAATATAAATTAAAGGACAAGTGAAAAGAAGTCTAGTAAAGTAGAGGATGGATAATAGGAGAAGGAAGGGAAGACGGAAGGCAAAAGTGGGGGATTAATAGCTGAAATACATTTCTATGCCAGCATGAGTTTGTTGAGATGAATCCAAATACTATGTATGACTATAAAGCTCTAAATTAAAAAAGAAGGGGCCAAATAAATTAAAAAAGGAAAGAATGGTCAAAATGTTTCAAATTTTGATGAAAATTAAACCCATAAATCTAATAAGCCTAATCAACCCCAAGCACATGAAACATGGAGAAAACTATACCAGGACATTATAATTAAATTCATCACTGTCCATGGTAAAGAAAAAATCCTACAAGAAACCTGAAGAAAATGAGCTTAACATGAAACAGAAGGAATGACAGCAGACTTATTATCTAAAACAATGCCAGAATAAAGACAAGGTAGCACCATCTAAATGCTGAAAGAAGAAACTCTAATCCTAGAATATTGAACCAAGTGAAAATATCTTTCCACAGTGACATAAAAAAGTTGAAATAATGCATCTCTTGAAGACCAAAGTTATAATATACTATGGAAATCCTTAAGGTAGATGAAGAAGTGATCCCATACAGATGCATAGGTATACCCAACGCTGTGAATACCACTCATTTACCTAAGTAAGCATATTAGATTTTTATTATTTGAATATATTTGCAAAATAATTTTTTGTGGAAGAATAAAATATAACATGAAGTTTATAATATTATGTATAGTATATATACATATATGTGTAATATATATGATATATATTACAAACGCAAATAAAATACAAATTTTGATAGGATAAAGCTGTTGAGTCCCTCTCTGAGGCTTAGGTTGGTGTAAAGGTTTAACAAAACAAAGAGAGAAATTACAAAGTTATAGGAAATTTTTGGAGATTCTGGATACTTCCATTATCTCGATCATTATCATGGTCTTATGGGTATAAACACAAATCATACATTCAGAGCTAAAAGCCTACAAATGAAGTTACTTTAAGTTTTTAAAGTGTATCCAATCCAACTATCCAATAATAAATAATCTACTTTATAAATTGTTCAGGAAATAGAAAATGAGGTAACAGTCTCAAGTCGTTTAACAAGACCAATATTACCTTGAAAGCAAACTAAAATATGTAGCATGAGTAGGGTAAAAGATAGGTTATGTTGAGCTTTAGGGCAGATCCAATACCTTGGTTTTAGGTCCTATGCTGAGGCAAAGGACTAGAAGAGCATTCAATTGCACCTCTATGCACTTATATTTACAAGGGTCCCTGAAATCCATTGCTGGCTACAGGGGAAGGACAGACTTCTGCTCCCCCAACCTACATGTGCTCCCGCTGTTCTGCTCTTGAAGTTTACCAAGAAAGCAACTGTTTAGAGACAATTTAATTGTAATGAGCCCTCATAGCTAAGTGGTCTTTTATTAGCCCAAATGGAGTCCCATGAGTCAGGAGGGGCCACCTTCCCTTGACTCCCTCCCAGTCCTTCCCCATTAAAGTGAAATATGGCTTTAATATAGTCACACCTGGGGGAAGTGCTCTCTTGGTCAGCAGCCATGGATGCCCACCCTCCCCCATTTAAGGGTTGCCTCTTATTTCTTTATTTCTCAGGGCTGGGTTTGGCAGTTTTTTTGAGTGATCAGATTAGTTTTAAAGTCAATAGAAACATAGCATATAAAATGCAAAGTCATTGCATATATATGCTTTGGAGCTGGCTTCACTCATAATTTAAAAAAGAAAAAAGTCAGGAGGAGAAACAGAACAAACAGACCATGAATGCTGTTTTAGAATTCCGTTATTCAGTATGTGTTTGGGGAAATCACAGGATGCAGGACTCCATCAAATCTGGGTTTTAATGTCTCTTGGTCTCCTGAAGCATGGGAAAGCTACAAAGGACCAAACCATGCAGGCCCCAATCTCTGTGGGGACTGCCTGGGGTGGGGTTAGAAAGATGGTTATAAAGAAAACAGTCTGAAACTCCCCTTTGATTCCTCATGTACAGTAAGCAGCAGGACACGGATCTCATTCCAGGTGTGAACCTCAGATGGACTGTTTCACCAGCTCCCTGAGTAGCTCTCCCAACATTCTCACACTAGAACACATCTAGCCACCTATGGACCCACAGAACTCTGTGGCACTGGGACAACAAACCATGCAGTTGTGTCTGGTATATCCTTCAAAAGCTCTTGGGTTTAAGACTTGCCCCTAATTCAGGAATGTCCAGAGGTAGGGCTTTTGGGAAGTAATTGGACATGGGGGCCATAATCTCATCAATGGATTAATACATCTGATGGATTAATAATTTGGAAGGACTACTTAGAGGAGGTGGAAACTGTACATAGGTGAGGCGTCATTGGAGGAAGTAGGTCACTGGGGATGTGCCCTTGGGGGACTGTATCTTGTCCCTGCATTCTCATTCTCTTCTTCCCTCCCTCTCCCTCTCCCTTTCCTCCTGCCTCCCTCTTTCCTGGCTGCCATGGACTGAGCTTTCCTCTGCCCCGCCCTTCTGCCATGATGTTCCACATCACCTCATACCCAAAGCAATGGAAGCAGCCAACTATGAACTGAAAACTCTGAAATCATGAGCCAAAATAAGTCTCGTACTCTACATTGTTTATGTTGGGTATTTTCAGTCACAGAAACGAAAAGGCTGACTCATGCAACATTCAAGTTTAATCTATTTTTAATCTTCATTCTCCATCATGTTAGCAAAGGCTCAGAGTGCAGTTGATAACTTTGGCAAAGTCACACAACTCTGATCTCTTACTTCAGATTCTGTACTCTTCATGGTCTTACTTCTGCAGTCAGTGTGTGAGGATATGTTCCTCATTTGTCAGAATTTCTTGACAAGTACTTAATCTGGAACTTCCTTTGAATTCTCAGCCTCTTCCTTTTGAAATAAGTCAACAAAAGGGCCTGACTGTGCCACTTAGTATTGTCCCCTCCAGTCACGGGTGATCAAATATCCCTTAACATAATCTGACATATCTGTATTCCTGAGGAAGTTGTGTCCACATCTACAGTCAAGTGTAACTGTTACATTTGCAAAGTTCTAAAGCTCTCCCACTGTCACATTAAAGCAATCCAGATCTTTCTGGGGATACAAGGTCCACAGGGACCAGCAAGTGTATTTTAAGCCGTGCCTTGCGGAATCTAGTCTAGCTGGTTTCTCCTCTAAGTAGCTTGAATGCTCCTGCTACAGAGAAAAGCCACAAAGCAAACAGGAAAAAAATCATGACTGATGAAATTTCATTATCTAATTCCAACAGAAAAGAGAAAGAGATAGAAACAGAGTCCGAGACAGATGGAGCATCTCAATTGACCATCTTGGGAGTCCCAGAAATTCTTTTGGCTTCTTATGAGACTGAAGGTGAAATTCAACACTCCATTTTCACACATTCAATGCATGATTTTTCTTTTATCCTCTCAGTCCACCTTGATCTTCGATCTGTGGCATCATGGAGTACTGTATTCCTCCTTTGCCTTAAAAGGGTCACTTACTTTGTATCTTGGTAAAAAGTGCAAGTGCTCCATAATTCAGGCCTGGTCTAGCTTAATGGTGTGAGAGTGAAAGAGGTATTGGGAGAGTTTATTGTTTTTCTAATGATATTCATACGAGCTGCTGTGTTCCCATTAAAACAGGTCCAGGGCATGCTTAGATTTTATAAGAAAGGTATAATGGCCAAGCAATACAACTATATTCTTACCCCTAACACAGCTCCCTGGAAATGTTCCAGTGCACCATAGCACATTAGGAATATTTTAGGTCTAAGATTTGGACACTCCCCTTAGCATTTATGCAAAGAAAAATAAGAGACCCAGAATAGCCAAAGCAATACTCAGAGAGAAAAGTAAAGCAGGAGGTATCACAATACCAGAACTTAAATTATACTAGAAAGTCATAGGAACAAGTAAAAGCATAATTCAGATGATTAAGCTTACCCCAAAAATATAGAATTTAGGATATAGATGGAAGGACTTCCTAATAAGAAGTACTGTCGGTAGGATAGGAAATTGTCTTTCCAGAAAAACTTCAAAAAATGCACACTACCCAACAGGATATCCGTCAGGACATAAAACTTCCCAAGAAGTGAGTGACAGGAGGCATTCCCTGGACACTGAGAGAGGCCCCAGCACTGTCCACTGCAGCCCCACACCTGCCGGCCAATAGGTGGTATGTGTGTATTGAAAACATCAGCATCAGCTCATGCCTCGTTACAGCAGTGGGTCTCAGTGGGAAGGAATAGAGCCAGGAATCAAAGGAAGGCTTTAGAAAAGTTGGCAAGAAACTTTCCACTTTAATACTGATATACCTTCTCCATTTCTTGCTGAATTTCTCTCTTCTGAAAGGAAAGTTTGTGATTTGGACATGGTTGTTCTGGCTTAGGAAACATAAGAAAACTCTGCTTCCCATTCTTTTTCTTGCCCACGCACTCCCACTTATTTTCTGATTAGAAATTCCAGCCTCAAGGAATTAGCAAACATTAGAAAATGAGGTAGAACAAAGTGGTTGGTCTGAGAGATGGGTGGGAGAGAACAGTAACACCAAATTTCAACAGCAGGAATCATTAAAATGATTCCATTTCCATCTCCCTTTATCCTTACAGGCAACTGCTTACAGTTTGGTTTCTTTGGCACTCAACCCAAAAGTTCGAGTCCTCGTGGAAATGATCAGCTTGTTCTGAATTACACTCGCATTCTCTTTTGTGTGAAACACCTCAGTCCTGACCTAAAAGATCTATCACACCACTCCTCTTTTTTTTTAGCCCCAACTTCCGTAGCCCAGATGAGTCTTTATACCCAACACCTCCATACCTTATCACTGTTTTCTCTCTCTCTGTATCATCTCATCTGTTGAACTCCGATCACTAACTCCTGACTGTCCTGGACAGCAGAAATTCTAGACTGTGATGGCCACATTAGTATGATCATCCCACGATACCTCTGAGTGTTGTGGAGCAGGGCAGAGGTGGTAAGGAGGACTGGGATGGGGAGGAGTGCAGGGCTACGTGAAGGAAGTCTAATAGCAGTGAATAGGGAGGGCACAGCTCAAGGAAGCTCTTCAGAGTCAGTACATTCCAGATCCCAAGATTTGAGTTCTCAGAAAAGGTTTGTACAATCACCTACCTAAACTTTAACACTTCTTAGAAACAGATTTCTAACTCAAAGATTGATTTTATTTTTTTAAATTCGTTTATTTATTTAGTTGTAGATGGACACAAAACCTTTATTTTAGTTCTTTATTTTCTTATGTGGTACAGAGGATCCAACCCAGTGCCTCACACATGCAAGGCAAATGCTCTACCACTAAGCTACAGCTATAGCCCTAGAAAGGTTGATTTTAGACTGACAGTGTTCCTTCATCTCAAGGAAGAGATGAAGAAGAATGGAAGGGAAAGAGAATAGGAGAAGAAAATATTGGTGAAGTCACAGAAAGTTATGTGGAAAAGAAGTAATCATGAGAATTTTATCTGATGAGAAAACTATTATTCTGTCCTGCCCTAGGGAATCCCAGTTTCCTCAGTACTACTTGGTACTACTATGTAATCGTGCAGAGCAAAGTGCCCTAAAGGGGCAGCCTCAGTCTACCCAGAACAGAGCTCAGATGTTGCAGTAAGCTGAGACCAGATATTCTTTTTCAGTGGGTTTAAAATTTCACTTCATTATCAAAGGGGCTCCTTATTTGGTCACTTTTACTAATTGCACGTAAAGATATATTACCTGTTCATAGAGGGAACATTATTGATAATATTGTTCACTTAAAAATATCACAACACAGACCCCATAATCCACCAACAATCAACCTTGAATATATATTTAGTCAGGAGTAATGTCACATGCCTGTAATCCAAGCCACTTGGGAGACTAAGGCAGGAGGATCACAAGTTCAAAGCCTCAGCAATTTAGTGACACTCTCAGCAACTTAGTGAGACTGTCTCAAAGTGAAAAATAAAAAGGACTGGAGATGTGGCTTAGTGGGTTCAATCCCACTCCAATAAAAAAAAAAGGTAGATAGATGATAGGTAGATAGGTAGGTAGGTAGGTAATCTCATATTAGAAAAAATCTTCCTCTTTTGCTTCCTGTCCAAGATAACAAAATAATATCCTATATTTTTCTTTATGTTTATGAATTTTTCCATTTAAATATTAAGCCATCTGAAATTTTGTTTATTTATTTATTTTTTTTTTGAACCGGGAATTGAACTCAGGGGCACTTGGCCACTGAGTCACATCCTCAGCCCTATTTTGTATTTTATTTAGAGACAGGGTCTCACTGAGTTGCTTAGGACCTCACTGAGTTGCTTAGAGCCTCACTAAGTTGCTGAGGCTGGCTTTGAACTTGTGACCCTCCTGCCTCAGCCTCCCAAGTCACTGGGATTATAGGCATGCGCCACCGTGCCCAGCTGAAATTTTATTTTTGTATGTAGCATTAAATTCAGAAACTTAATGGTATATCCTATATTTATAACCAATTTTTCCAAAATTATTTAATATAAATATATATTTCCAGTGATTTTAAGAAACACATTTTGTCACATATGAATTTCCTATGTACTTTTAGATCTGTTTTTAGACTCTTTTCCATTACCTCCATTATTTGCATTTTCTAGGCCCAAAATGTTTGCATTCAATCCCTTACTTACTACAGATAAAAGAAAGACTTCTCTAACTAGATTTTTAAAAATATTTTTTGCAAATCTTCCACATTTTACTCTCCCTGTTGACTTTTTAAAATTAATTTGTATGATCCTCAATATTCACTCCCCTGCGGGGGGAAATAATTGCCATCCTATCGGAGTTTCATCACATTTCCACTTAAGTTTAGAAAGGAAGTCAGAAGAAACCTATTGAAACATCAATATATGTAAGGGCATTTCATCTCAGAGATCATAATAAGGAATGGACCTCCCAAGTCCCTGGAATCCCAATATATTTAAACCTCTTTTTTGGTTTTGAAGTTGGGAACATCTGTATTCAGATTCCAATTCTGTCATTCAGAATGTAAACATAGGTAAGTTTCTTGATTTTTTAGTTTTTACACCTTGTAAAATCAGGACAATAATACCTTTAGGGTGGTTGTTAAAAATCTGATGTATATCTGGCAGAGTCTGTGCAAAAATAGCTAATCCTTTTCTCTATTTCTTATAAAAGTTAGTTCTCTGTCACTTGTCCTACTTTCTTTATTCACTTGTGTGATTCAACACTTTTGTGAGCATATTTTGCTTGGATTTAGTACTGGATTTGGTATAACAGGGCCAGGGATGGGGAGAGAAGATGATGAGCAATATACAACCCTCACCTCAAGGAGCTTGTAGTCTAGTGGGTGAACAAACAATTCCAACCTTTTTCAATAAAAAAAAAATTCAACAAAGTGTTTTTTATTGAATTCCTATATATTTTTAGGAATTATGAATTGGTAAAACTTTTTCTTCTTTGAGAGAATTTTAGTGGGGAAGGAAAAGCAAGAAAGGTTTCCTTTAAAAGATGAGACTCCATAGTTACAGTCAAAAGAAAGTCAATGAGCAGATTTGTTATTTTGTGGGGAGGTTATATTTATTTAGTTGGTTATTTTATTTATTTTTACATATATATGGAGTTGAATATTTAACCACTGAGCTACAGTCCCAGCCACTGTTTTTTTTTTTATTTTTTATTTTTTAATTTGAGACACCATCTTGCTAAGTTGTTGCTTAGGGCCTCACTAAGTTGCTGAGGCTGACTTTGAACTTGCAATCCTCCTGCCTCAGCCTCCTGAGCCACTGGGGTTACAGGCATACACCACCACACCTGTCAGATCTATAGTTTCTTATACTTGGACTCTAAGTATTGGCCAACCAATGAGGAAATGGAGATGAAGGTATATTAGTTATTCCTGTGATAGGGTCACATAATAAAACACTCCACAACTCCTGCACACAGTTTCTGTTTGAACTCGCACACCAGTGGACAAAGCCACACTCGTGGTTTTGAGTTTAGAGACAAACCCAGATATTTCTATCCCTCAGTAAGGGCCTCAGGGCTCAGCTCATCTTCTTCACAATTATAGGGCAACACTGACAATTTTTGCCTTACCTTCCACACTACATGCTTGCTAAATCTTCACAATTACTGGAAATGCATTCCTCGTCGGAAAAATAATGCACACAGAAGGCACTTGTAAGAGCCTTGAGGAGTAAACTGCTCGATGTTATCTCCACCTAAGGTTCATTTTCTTGCATTTGGGTATGAAATTTAGATTTGTCTAACCTGCAGCTTTCCAGGTTACTATAGTCTCAATGAATTCATATGGCAGATCCATGGGCAAAAGAGGACACTTATTTTAAAAGGCCATATTTTTTCTTGATGGTTTTAGTTTCCTCAGAATTCCACAAATTGGCAAGTAGCAACCACCACTGCAACATATTACTAATTTCCTGCTGTACAGCTCACTGCTACGGCCCTGGAAAGTCAAATTTAAGGAAGGAACAATAGTCCACAGATAAATTTGTACTTTGATTTTCATGTAATATGAATTGTATACCTATCATAGAGGTTTATTATTGATTTCAACCCCACTTCCTTGACTAAAACCAATTCTCACTTCTGCTTTCATTAATGATAATGCCCCACTTCTAGCACTAAATTATATTAAAGTTACTATTCTTTTGTTTGCCATTACAACCATGATACATACTGATATTTCATTCAATGGTGAATCACATATACAACAGTGGTCCCATAAGATTATAGCAGAAAATTTATTTTTCCATATTGATATCAGAGCTATCATTAAGTCTTACTGCCATGCATGATGTATAATCTCACATATAATGCCATATATAATCTCAAAAAAATGCTGACTCCACATGCAGCGTGATTCATTAATGAAGATGTGAATTTTTTCTGCCTTATTGGCTTTACCAAAAATGCTTCCCTTTAAAGTCATAAGTTGACCACAATAGGGCCCAGGGAGACAAATGTTTTACACCCATCTCTGTACAAATGTGAACCTTACCTAATCATGAGCAACACATGTCTAGAAGTTCACTCTTTAAAACAACTTAGATCATATCTCCATACTGTTACCGACTCCTGTGTCCCAGGAATGGGCTGTACTGCCTGGTGTATTCTAGGTCACATCATTCATCCCTGGATGGAGAAGTACAGTCAAGCTCCCAGAAATGCAGGCCAACAGGAGATCTGAGATTTTTACTCTTCCATCCTAATGGGTGCAAAGGGGTGACTCACTGACGACAGTTTAGATTTGCATTTTCCTGATAACTAATGATGTTGAACACCTTTGCATGTGCTCATCAGTCATTTGTATAATTTTCTTAGATAAATGTCTATTCAGATCCTTTGTCCATTTTTAATTGGGTTATTTGTCTTATTGAGTTGTAAGAGGCTTTTAAAATATATTCTAGATTCAAATACTTTATTAAATAAATTATTATCTTTCCCCATTCTGTGAATTTTCCTTTCACTTTCTCAGTAACACCCTTTGATGCACAATTTTTTCATTTTGATCAAATTAGATTTACCTACATCTTTTGTTACTCATGCATTTGGTGTCATACTTAAGAATTCTTTGCAAATCCAAAGTCATGAAGATTAACCTCCATATCTTCTTCTAAAAGTTCTATAATTTTTGCTTCTACTTTTAGGCCTAGAATTCATTTTGAGTCAATTTTTACATATGGTTTAAACAAGGATACAACTTTATCCTATTGTATGTGGGCTATCCATTTGTCCCAGTACCAATTGTGGGGGAAAACATCTTGGTGCCCTTGTTGTCACCCTTGTTGGGAATCAGCAAATCAGGAATTCACAGATTTATTTCTGGATGCTTACTTATATTCTATTCACATATCTGTCTATCTTATTAGCGGTACCATACTCTCTTGATGACTGTTGTACCATACTGAGCTTTGAAATCAGGAAATAAAAGTCTTATTTTATTCTTCTTTTTCCATAATTGTTTTCACTTTTCTGCAATTTTCCATATGGATTTCAGAATCAGATTGTCCATCTCTACAGAGAAGTCAGTTGAGATTCTGGTAGAAATTGTTTTTGATTTCATTAATAAGTTGGAGGTAATTGGTAATGTTCTTATCAATGCTGTCTTCCAGTCTGGGAACATGGTATATTTTTCCAATTTTTTGCCTTTAATTTGTTTCAGCAAGGTTTATAGTTTACAGAATACAAGTTTTGGGGGCTGGGGATATAGCTCAGTTGGTAGAGTGCTTGCCTCACTTGCACAAGGCCCTCGGTTCAATCCCCAGCACACACACAAAAAAAGGTTTTGCATTACTTTGTTAAATATATTTCTGACTATTTATGCTATTGTTCATTGAATTGTTTTCTTTATTTTTATTTACTATTTATAGCAAGTATATAAAAACAAAATTAATTTTTTTTGAATTAGCCTTATATTCTGCAAACTTGCTTAACCCATTAGTTCTAATATTCATTGCATAATTTTATCTATACAAGATTATACATTCTGTTAGTAAAGATAATTTTTTATTTAAATGCTTTTTGTGTCTTTTTCTTGCTTAATTTTACTTACTAAAACCTCCAGCATGTCAAATAAACTGCTAAGAGCAAACATCCTTGTCTTTGATTCGTAAACGATTCAGTCTTTCAATGGTAAGCCTGTTAGCTGTGGGTTCTTCTTAAATGTTCTTTATCAGGTTGAGGAAGTTCCCTTCTATTCTTTGTTTATGGTTTTTAAGAAAGATCTTTGATTTTTTTCACATCTTTGGCTGCTATTGAGATAATCATGTGATTTGTGTTTCATTCTATTGATGGTATATTTTCCAGTAATGATTTTCAGATGTTAAGCAAAACTTGTATCCTAGGATAAATCCCACATGGTCACGGTGCATAATTCTTTTTCTGTGATATTGGACTCAGTTTGTGAGTATTTTGTTGAGGATGTTTGCCTCCATATTCATGAGCTATTATTCTTCTATACTTCTCTTGTTATGTCTTTGGTTTTGTTATAAGAGTAATAAAATGAGCTGGGAAGTGTTCTGTTCTGTTTCTTTAATGCCTTTATGGATAATTGTCATTAATTCTTTTAACCTGGTGGAATTTAGTGGCAACCCCTGTGGCACAAGGATTTACATTATGGGTACTTTTTGTTAGTTTTGTCTTTAATGCTTTGATCTCTTCAACTGATATTTATTCATCTATGACTTAGCCTCAGTGACAGAGAGCCAGTAGCATAACAAGAAGCTGAATTTCTACTCCTCTGGTAACAAAGCTCCCTTGCTAATTGCTGGGTTAAAAAAAAAAAAAAGAAAAGAAAAAAAGCTGTGTTGTTGACCTAAGCAGTTAGAAATGGAGTCCCTGTTTCACTGAGGTAGAAAAAAGAGAGGGAAAAATATTGGTTCAAATATGACAGAATTTTATCTTTCTCACAGAATTTTCATAGATTGTTCTTAAACCTATGTACTTTGTCATTTATTGTTTGCCATTAAGACCTGTAACAGAGGCTTTAAATACTTCTCAGAGTTTTCACACTTTTCATAGTCAGTGAAAATATTCATTTTATTATAATAAAAATCTATTTCCCATTTCATCATCTTACCTCATTAATAGCACCTGTCACTATTGAATTAAAAACCTAAAGGATCACATATTTTCTCATATTCTGAATATTATTTTGTTTATTGTTCATCCCTACACATCATACACCAAGAACACTATGAATTTAAAACCAAAAATCTAGGGTAGAAAATTTATTCAGCAACTTGGTTGAAGTGTCAAATCCTTGAAACAAGAACAGAATACTATAAAACAAGAACTATCAGGGAACATTTACATACAAATTAAAAACAAAAATATCATGGAAAAATAGTTAAAGGGGAGTTTGCTATTAAGCAAGTTTTGCTATTAAGCAAACTGATGGAACATGGAAAATGAAAGATGAGGAAAACATAGAGTATCAGTGTACATATCTTATTTACAATCAAAAAGACTTCCAAAGTAAAATGGAGGATTCATTAAAGAGGTAATAAAATGTTTTTATTATAATTGAGGGACATTTTTCCATTGATTGAAAAGAAATATCAAATGCGTAGAGAATGGATTTTTAAAAGATGGCCAAATTAATATATATCCTTGTAAAATTTCAAAATGGCAGCAATAAAGACAAGTTCTAACATCTTAGAGAAAAAGGAAATCAATTTTAAAAAAGAACCATAATGTGAAAATCACAAATAAAAATGTTATCAGACTTCTCAGTAGCATTATTGGAAGCTAAAAGGGATTACAAGTCTCTCAAAGTTTTACAGAAAACTAATTTTTAATCTAAAATTCTGTAATCAAAATTCAATACACTTAAAGGCAAAAATACTCAATGTTTTACATATGAAAAATTCTAAAAACAAAATAAAAATTTAAACCAGAAAACCTAATTTGTGTTTCTATTTTCCTGCAAAAGTTGCTGGAGACTAAAGCAAAAGAATGTATCAAGAAAATGAACAAGTATTTCCATTCAACCAGATGAGCTTTATAAGGGGGTGTCAACATGATTGACGTGATGTAATCCCATCTAATGATAACAGAGATGCAGTCCAGTCCAAATTGAAACTGGATGATTATGATTTCCGTGAAGGAAATCTTCAAGAGAGAAATTAAAAGTATAACATTTTCAATTATGACTGACCATGTGGAAAAATGTACTGTTATTTTTCAAAAAATACTCAAAGCAATGTAAAATACTAAGTATGGTTGATGGGCTGGAGGTGTACTTCAGGGATCAATCCTTTGCCTAATATGTTTGAGGCCCTGGTTTACAGTAAATAAATAAATAATGAAAAGAGAGGAGTATCGATTGCTATTTTTAAAGACAGAATACCTACCAAGCTCTCTTAATCTAGTCCATCTTTATTCCTGTCCCCTTTTCTAAGTTGAAATTGTTCTTCTTTCAGTTCTCAAACGTGTCAAACTCTCTCTCCTTCTTTGTTCTTTGAGTATGTCATCTAAAATCTGTAGTATTTTTCCCATTGTTTCTCCATATGCTCCAAGGCTTTTTATTTGATAACTCAAGATACCTCCTCATTCTGAGGTGCCTACTGCAGACATTCATAGCACCTTGTCATTCAAATGTATTCATGGTTAATTATTATTTACTATTTTATTTTTATACATTGATTATACTATAAATATTATATTTGTAGTATATAAAATTAGTATATACATGGTTATTATCTTCTCCAGTGAAAGCCTGGATTCATGAGCAAGTATTCACACATTATCTGGCATATTACAGATGATCAACAAGTATTTACTGAGCATATGAATAAATATATGAAGTAAGCATGGTGTTCAGTGCCCTATAAAGTTAGTCAACACACTGGGAATTTCATCAGTAAATACTAATTGTATACCAATGATTTCCAAAGTGATGCAATACAGTAGATTAGAAAAAAAAATTCTAAGTTCTTTTTTTTTTTCAAAAAAGTTTCATACAGTGGGGGATGGTGTACAGAAATACAGTTAAAGATAGAAAAAGTCAAGGGTGAAATGAGTCAGAACTAGCAAACCTCAGGGTTCTGCACTGGCACCTGGAGGTTATGATGCACAGGGGCCCTTAAAGTTCTTTAAGTAGCATTCTAAATGTTAGAGTCCCATGTAGTGGCCCTAGATCAGGAGAGTAGGTCTACTCTGAAATGAATATGCAAATTTTCATAGGAAACCAAAGATAGAAGCAGAGAGAATACTTTCTGATTCTGTGAGATCAATATCACTCTAAAGACAGTTTGGCAGTCTCTTACAAAACTATGGATACAATCCAGTAGTTACACTCCTCAATACTTACCAAAAGGAGTCAAAACTTAATCTCCACACAAAATCAGGTATACAGATGTACTTAACAGATTTTTACAAAATTACCAACCCTGAGAAGTAACCAAGATGTCCTTGTCTGCACATGTTGGACAATATTGGACCATTACCTAGGTAAATAGACCAGTTATTGTGGTATATCCAGAAAATGGAATATTATTCGGCACTGAAAAGAGATGAGCTATCAATCTGCAAAATGATATGAAGAAAAGTCAATAATTAATAAGAAAAAGAAGCCAATCTGAAAAGGCTACATATTCCTACATTGCAACTAACTGATATCCTAGAAAAGAAAACCATGGCAACAATAAACAGATCAGTGCTTGCCAGAGGGTAAGGAGAGCAAGGGAGGGTTGAGTAGGCAGTACACAGAGGATTTTTATGGAAGTGAAAATACCCTCTAAGATACCCTAATTGTGGATATGTGTCATTACGAATGTGTCCAAATACACAGAATGTACGCCAAAATGAGCCCTCATGTAAACCTCAGGCACTGGGTGCTGATAATATGTTGATGGAGGCTCAGTTGTAACAAATGTACCACTCGGGGGAAGGATGCTGCTGAGGGAGACTGTGTTCTGTTCACAGCAGTACATGGGAAATCTCTGTACTGTTCTTTCAATTTTCCATTGAACCTACACCTGCTATAAAAAATATATCTTTTAAAAGAATTTATTTAAGACAAATGACTTACCCCCTATGCATTTCACTGGAAGATTACAGGTCTGTCCCAATAAAAAGAACAAAGCAATATAGTTTAAAAGGCACATCTTAGTGAAAATATTTAGGCTCCAACATCGTTCAGATTTTAAGAGTTAATAAGAGAAGTCTGAAGCACCACAGAGTCGACCTTGTTAAGGTCCTTTGAGGAGATAAGCTGATAGACAAGTACCTCTTTGGTCTTTGTTTTGTCAGAATAAACTTCCTTCCTAGGCAGATGGCAGTTTGCTAAATATCAGGTTAACTTAGGGACAGATTAATTCAGATGGTGTCAACATAAATAGCTGTTGGAAAACCAAACCACTCCAAAACAAACCCCAAATATTTTATTATAGGGAATTTTGCTTTCAGATCATATTTCCTGTGTTATTCTTGCACCCTGTTTCTTTTTGTTGTTACCACCAATATTTGCATGTAAACAGAATCTCTGTTGCTTAGCAATTCATTACTTCTGTTTTTTTCTTTGCTGAAATTCACTTATTTCTTCAATAGGGAAGAGAGCTATCTCATTTCTCACCCATCTACAAAGTTTATCCCATTTTCAAATCTTAACATTGAGTATATTTTTGGACCAAGTGACTCAACTGTTCTTTACACTTTTTTTTTTACTCCAATTCTCACTGGAAAGGGTTCAGAAGGTCAATGCTGGACCTCCGGATGGTTGTTGCTTTCCACCATGTTTGTAATTACTCTGATACCTGCTTCGGTCAGTGAATGTCCCTGAGAGGATATTCACTGAAGTGTTCTAAATAATTGAGAAAATTTGAAAGATAACAGGTTCCATCAATAAGAGCTGACTGAATTCATCACTGAATTTACAATACAACCATACAATGGAACCGCTGTAGCAGTGTAGCTGTGAGATGGACCCCCTACACTGAAGTGGAAAGAATGACCAGGACACATACAAAGAAGAGGTGGAGAGTGTGGAAATGCAGCTGTGTAACACAATCTCATTGATACGTAAAAACTGGGTGTCAGAAGGACCTGAAGAGACCTTCTGTGCTTTGTTTTAGATTCTCTGTCCTGTTAGTTGTTTTATTTCCCTTTATGATTTTACATAGCTGTCAGGATAGCAAGAATATTAAAGTATAAAGTGTGGGGAAATATTCTTAGCATCCTACCTACAAAATGACAGGCCTCAAGAGGCTTCCTTGTCTTTCAATGATCTCACACATGAGTATCTGATCCCTAAGATCCCCCAGAAGGTGAGAAGCCAGGCTGAGATCGTCACCTCTTAGCTTATGGAATATCCTCCCAAAGGGTCATGGACAGTGACCTCGGTGCCAGCAATTGTGAGTATAAAACCCAGGCACTTGCATTTTAATGACTATATGTGACCACATTTTTCCTTTCTTCTTCTAAAGAAAAAACATTTTAGATATATTAGATAATATGCGAAAATCAATTCCTCTACCACCTGAAAATAAATTATCCTACCCTGCCCGCCCCCACACACACACAAAAAAAAATCAAAAAAATCACGTTGGCTATGATCTGAAAGCTTGTATCTCCCCAAAAATTCATATTAAAATCTAACTCCCAATCTTGTGGTATTTGGACACTGGGGATTGAAGAGATAATTTGGCCATGATAATTTGGCTCCCCCCTCCTATGTTAGATCAGTGCCTTAGCAAAAGGGACCCAGGCCTTGTTCATCCCTTCTGCTGTGTGAGGACACATTGAAGGCACTGTCCATGAGAACCAGCCCTCCACAGATGTCACATCTGCCATGACCTTCACTATGAACCTCCCAGACTCCAAGAACTATGAGCAAGGGATTTCTATGGCTTATCAATTATCCAGCCTAACATGTTTCTGTTACAACAGCCCAAGTGAACTTAGACAGTGTTTAAGCAGAAAGCTCTCTAACCTATGCAAATGAGTTTACCTCAGCTAAACATAGATTCTTATCTACCAAAGCAGGACTGCTGACTTCCCATGTTATCTTCCCCTACATCAGTCTTTTCTGGGTTGTATGATGACAAAATTCTTTGAAAAATAAAAACTACTTTGTTGTAAAACTCTTTGCATTTTGACAAAAAAAAAACTGTAGTTATTGTTCACAGTTGTTTTGAGATCCATAAAATAATTTGATCATTGAGCATCTACTGAAGAGAAGGAAGGCATGGATGACCTAAGACAAAGAACTCTGGACCAACAGAGAGTTAAGTTCTTGTCCTGACCTCACTATCCTGAGTGATCATGAACTATATTTTCCTGGGCCTTAATTATTTCTCATTTGAAAAAAAAAATGTGGAGTTAGAGCAGATCTTGTATTAAGTTCTTCAAAATTCTTTGGAAACTTGGTTCATGATAATTTCACTGGGGTTTTGTTGGCTGCCCCAAATCCCATACTCAGATCTTGTCTCCCTGGACAGGGTGCTGACGGGATTCAGGGTACTGCTCACCAAAGTACAGTAGCTTGGCATTTAAGAAAACAGCAGAAAAAGGAAGGTCACTCCCACCTTCTCTTTGCCCTTCTTCCCTAAAGCAGGGCATCAGACCCTCATTCTAGTGGTACCCTCCGTTTATCCAAAGGAAGTGAAATTCCTTATCTCTAAACACACAAGGACACTGAGAGGAATCTGGACAAACAGGCCTAGCTAAGGTCTCCCAGTTCATAACCATTAGATCACATCCTTTTGTAGTCTCATTGTTTTTCTCCAGGACTCCTCACTCTTCATCAAACTTAGCATAAAGATAAACAGGTTTATCTTAAACAGATTTATATAAAATAGATTCGCATGCTTTTTTTTCTTGTTAATCTGACTCTTGCTACAGGGGCCTCTGTTATGAACCTAGTAATGGGAAAGAAAGACATTTCTTCAACAGTACTAAGCTCTGAACTATACCTCACACCCATACCCTCACACTCTTCTTGACATTAAACTGTCATCTTCACTTATATTCAGTCAACTACCTTGCGAATTTATTCAACTAAACCAGTTTGTGATGATTTGCCACCCAGTTTGGGACAGAGTAATTTCTTATCTAAAAATTAAATTGAAGTAGATCAATTTTTTTAAACCTCATTTTCTAATATGTGTCTATTGATGAATTTTATGTACTCAATCCATAGGAATGAATTTCAGATCTAATAGTAGACATTGGATGGGGCAGTGCATAATGGAGTCACTGACAACTCTGCATTATGGAACATTTACCCAACTTTGGAGACTTGGAGCAAGACAGGAATTAAGAGATATTATAGAAAAATCAATCACTTACAAGCAACAATGACAAACAACAAAGATACTCACCTGAGTCAGCTTGATGATGAATTCTGGGGCCAGCGTGTTGCCATTGCTGCCATAAGCAAGCCATGTGAGCTGCCACAGGGAGGTTATTTGATGTGCACAGAGTGAGAAAAGTGGAGGGGCCCACTCTAGCCCTATGGTTTGCCTTTTTTCCCTTTATACTTCATCAGTCTTCACAAACCTTTCTGCATCTAAACCCTCAGAGAGCACTTACAAAGAGGTGAGCTCAGTTTTTATCTCCCTACCTCCTACCCCCCTCACCTCCTTGATCAACTATGAGACTCCACACTCAGTTTTTCTTCCCTCCATCAGGAAATGGTACAAAGAAGGTGGTTGCTGAATGTTTTGCAGTGGCATCTAAAATCTTATTAGCAATTTGGTAAAGAGTGATTTTTACTCTTTTTTCCCTGAACAACAATGAAAAGTAGTGCCCGTTGTTGTTCTCAGTTTCAATAAGAGATCATTGATTGCTCTTCAGATGCTGTGGTAGGGATGAGATGAATTATCTAAGCACTAGGATCCAAATGTTTGTAATAGGTACAGCTACATAACTATCCAGAGAACTTGCATGTGTGTCTGTGTTTACCCTTAGGGATGCACAGAGCATGCCACCTTGTCCCTTGGGAAGTCACCTTATCATTTGCCATGAGCTTCCGTTGACTTGTAACTTTCACAGGAACCATCTCCACAGTAACTTCTAGTAACACAGTTATGCTATACAAGTATATGCTACACTATCGGAGATGCCATCTTTGTTTACAAGGTCATGAAAGGCGGGGAGATAATCTATCTGATCACCACAGTAATTGAATTTAGCCTGCCAGACTTGGCAAAGGAACAGGAATTATCCCGTGGCTGACTACATTTTCCCCAGAAGACACAGCACTAAACCACTAAATTCAACTTAAGGTTTTATGGTCAGCTCATGTTACATTTAAATTTTGAATGTTATGATAGACTGAATGCCTTATAGAGTGATCAAACTTACCATGAAATCTCTCCAATAAAAATGTTTCATATTCAGAAATACACATTATTACATAAGTGGTAAATTCAGTAAGTTGATGTTAGGAGGAAATGTTGGAAGATATTCCTTGGGGGTGAGCTTTTTGAAACCTCCAAATTAGAATAAATTTGTTGTACCCAGACAAATTGATTGTTTTGAACTGAGCACTTATTGCAGTAAGAGCAAGATGTTGGGAGCAAACCAAAGTGCACACACGCACGCGCGCACACACACACACACAATCTTACTTCATTCATTGCTCTTTGAATTAACTAAGACAATTGACATTCCCAGTAACCAAATGTTTTATATTTTAGAATATTGAGCATTTCTGAATTTTAAAAAAGTCATATCATTATTTTGCTTTTAAACTAATCAGTTTGATGATACCAAAGAAGTCAGCAAGCATTGCCAAGTAGGAAGGTTTCATTGCATTAGAAAACTATTCATGAGTCATGATGCAATTAGAAATTAGTAACCTCTGGGAAGAGATCAGAGAATTTTGTTGCATGGTGATCTCACTTTGTGTATTCTGTACATACCCTAAGTAATGCTGAGTCCCAGAGTCACAAAAATATAGTTGATAAGGAAAGCCTTTGCTTTATCAAGTATTGTTGTTACACAAATAGAGTGCTATTTTAGTGGTCACTGGCACAATGTAAGAAAGTTAAAAATAGACATTTTTTCCCATTCCTTTTTTTTCTTTACTAGACCACTTCCAAATGCTTTTATTTAAAAAAAAATTAAATCTGATATCAAAGTCTGAAGTTTTATTTAAAAGAAAGGCAGGTCAAATGTGTTTGGAAGCTTTCTTAAGTGAAAAGACTGCAAGATATTTGAAAAGAGGTGATAATAATCAATATGTATATCACTTCATAAAAAATTCAGGTTTTAAAAGTATACTCACCCATTCCAGAAGAAGTACAGAATCATGAACCATGTTAAATCATGTTATTGCATCAAAAACTGATAACAATAGAATCAAGGTTAAGGTCAAAGAAAACAAAAAGGATGTTTTAAGCTATTTTTGGAACAGGAAGCTGAATGTGGAAGGTAACTACTTGGTGGTAGTCATATAACATTATCCAAGGGCAGAAGAAAGGCAAAACTCTATAAATAACACTTAACTTCCTTTTTTGCTTCCAGAAGATGGGTGCTTTGTCAGAGAAGGATACTTAAACAAATCAGGAAGAGGGATTAGAAATGTAAGAGATAAGG
The DNA here is from genome assembly GCA_020662805.1 of Glaucomys volans. NCBI lineage: Eukaryota > Metazoa > Chordata > Mammalia > Rodentia > Sciuridae > Glaucomys > Glaucomys volans. The sequence continues at coordinate 488,641 of JAJEJO010000626.1, read as the reverse complement.
GGATAGAGACGCTTATAGCCACTTTCAATTAATCCATGCCTACGATAATTTCTTCTCAGTGAATACACAGCCTTTGGGGTGTGATTGCTGAAATACAACCTGTAATCTTGTAAAAACCACAGAGAATAAGAATGTCCCTAGAAGGTTAGGGGCAGAGACAGATGCCATTTTCACAAAAGGGAAAAGAATTTCTGAAACAATAGACTTGCCATCAGCCATACAGAACAAAGTTGTACATTAATTTCCACACCTCTACTATGATTGTAAATATCCATGATACTAAATAAACTTTAAAAGAGAAAACTTACAAAAATAAGGCTATTATCCTATCAAAATAAGTGTTTCTGGTTTTGTTCATGTTCTCTGATCCTACAAGCGTGAATGTGCACATTTATCTACACTCACAGGTCAGAATCATCATTTTTAAATGTTGCTCTTTAATTTACCAGAATAAAAATGTCTGGTGTTTTTTTTTTCTGTTCTTTTGTGTTTTTAGATTTCATAAGCATAATTTTAAATGAATTTGTAATAATTTAATATAATATTCGATCATGTAGATGTATAACAAATCAGTTATTTCTCATAAAAAAGATACCTACTTCAACATAAGTGTCAAGTGATTGAATGAAAATATACATACTATGCCAATACTCAGGGAAACGTTAAAAGCTGACTTTAAAAACAGACCTTATCAGAGATGAAGAGGAATTTTCAAAATGACAAAATATTCAATTCAACAGGCATAAAACAGTGTTTCAAAGGCTTCCCAAGGAATTTGCTAAAATTAATATCACATTGATATGCACATCTTTGTTGCATTCTTTTAATAAAGTTCAGGGTGGTAAATTTACTCTTCCCCAAATTATCTGCAGAACCAATGGAGTTCTAAACAAATACCAACAGGAATTCTATGGAACTTGAAAATAAATCATATCAAAATCATTAAAAAATAAAATGTCCAGAATAGAAAATTTGCTCATTGAGAAGAAACAAATAATTCTAAATGGAGAAAAACTGAAAGCATTCCCTCTAAAAATTGGAACAAGACAAGGATGTCTTTTTTCACCACTTTTATCCAATATTGTCCTTGAAACTCTAGCCAGAGCAATCAGAAGAAAGAAATTAAAGGGATACAAATAGGTAAAGAAGAACTCAAAATATCACTATCTCCAATGACATGATTCTATATTTAGAAGATCCAAAAAATTCCACCAAAATCTTCTAGAACTTATAAATGAATTCAGCAAAGTAGCAAGATATAAAATTAACACCCATAAATCAAACATATTCCTATACATCAGTAATGAATTCACTGAAAGAGAAATTAAGAAAACTACCCCATTCACAGTGGCCTCAAAAAAAAAACATACTTGGGAATCTATCTAACAAAAAAAGTGAAAGATCTCTACAATGAAAACTGCAGAACACTAAAGAAAGAAATTGAAGAAGACCTTAGGAGATGGAAAGATCTCCTATGCTCCTGGATCAGCAGAATTAATATTGTCAAAATGGCTGTACTACAAAAATCATTATGAAAATTCAATGCAATTCCTATTAAAATCCCAATGACATTCTTCATAGAACTAGAAAAAGTGATCACAAAATTCATTTGGAAAAATAAGAGACCCAGATCAGCCAAAGCAATCCTTAGCAAGAAAAGTGAAGCAGGAGGCATCACAATACCAAACCTCAAACTACTCTACAGAGCTGTCGTAATAAAACAGCATGGTATTGACACCAAAGCAGACATAGACAATGGTACAGAATAGAAGATGCAGAGAAAAACTGAGATAAATACAATTATCTTATACTATACAAAAGCACCAAAAACATTCACTGGAGAAAAGATAGCCTATTGAACAAATGGTGCTGGGAAAAATGGAAAGCCACATGTAACAAAATAAAGTTAAACCTTTATCTCTCACCCTGCATGAAACTCAACTCAGAGTGGATCAAAAACTTAGACACTAGAACAGAGACCCTTCACCTACTAGAAGAAAAAAATAGGCCTAAATCTTCATCATGTTGGCCTAGGATCTGACATCCTTAACAAGACACCTACAGCACAAGAAGTTAAATCAAGAATTAATAAAATGGATGGAATCAAACTGAAAAGCTTCTTCTCAGCAAAATAAACAATCAATGATGTGAAGAGAGAGCCTACAGATTGGGAGAAAAATCTTTACCACATGAACTTCAGATAAAGCATTAATCTCTCAGATATATAAAGAATTCAAAAAACTTAACACTGATAAACAAACAAATAAATAGGCAAAGCAACTGAACAGACACCTCACAGAAGAAGAAATATGAATGGTCAACAAATACAGGAAAAAATGTTCAACATCTCTAGCAATTAGAGTAATGAAAATCAAAGCTACACTAAGATTTCATCTCACTCCAATCAGAATGTCAATTATCAAGAATACAAGCAACAATAAATTTTGGCAAGGATGTGGGGAAAAAGGTACACTCATACATCACTGGAGGGAATGCAAAATGGTGCAGCCATAATGGAAAGCAGTATAGAGATTCCACAGAAAACTTGGAATGGAACCACCATTTGACCCAGCTATCCCATTCCTCCATTTGTACTCAAAGGACAATGCTCGAATCAGCATACTACAGTGATGCAGCCACATCAATGTTTACAGCAGCTCAATTCACAATAGCTAAACTATGAAACCAACCGAGGTGCCCTTCAACAGATGAGTGGATAAAGAAAATGTGATATATATATATACATATATACATATATATATATAAAAGAAAATGTGATATATATATATACATACATATGTGTGTGTGTGTGTGTGTGTGTGTGTGTGTGTGTGATGGAATGTTACTCAGCTTTAAAGAAGAATGAAATTATGGCATTTCTGGTAAATGGATGGAGTTGGAGAATATCATGCTAACTGAAATAAGCCAAACCCCCCCAAAACAAAGGCTGAATGTTTTCTCTTATATGCGGATGCTAATTCACAATAAGGGGAATAGAGTTACTTTATATTAGGTAGAGGGGAGTAAAGGGGGGAAAGAAGGGGTATGTGGGGAGAAAGGATAGTAGACTGAACCAGACACTATAACCTCATGTACCTATATGACTGCATGACCAATGTGATCCTACAATACGTACAATCAGAAAAATGAGAAATTACACTCTATTTATGAATGATTTATCAAAATGCACAAGTACATTCCACTGTCATGTGTAACTAATTAGAACATAAAAAAGTTATAAAAAAAGTTTAAAAAGAAGAAGAAAAAGAAACAAGACTAGGGGAATTGCACCTGTGGATGTAAAGATGCAAAGTTAATTATAAAGATAAACAAGTAAGGTAAATAGATAAAAATAGGCAATGAAACAGAATAAGGTCTCCAAAACACATCATATGAACACAAATACAACCAAAAGAATATAACAGATATTTGAGTAAATTTTGGACAATTACAATTAATGGGGCCCAGATAACTCCTTTTTTCATAAAGGAGAAAAAACTGGATACCAGCTTCACATTTGTGGGAATGCATACCCGAATTCTTTTTGTTGACGAAGCAACCTTAGATTACAAATGAATGTCAAATGCTTCATCATGGAGTTCTTTCCATAATTTTGATAATTTTGCCAATTTATCAGAAATCAAGAATAATTTTATGATTGCCAGAAAACATAAAAGATGTGTGTGTATACTAAGAATAGCCACTCTACCAAATAACACACTTACAACTTGAAGAAAGTATGACTAATCTGTAAAACATGGACTTTTAGAGACAAATCATGCATTTTTTTAATGAATAAGTGACTTTCAAACATACAATGGTAGAAATCCTCATTTCAGGAAAAATAGATACATACTCTTAGAAGTTCTTAGTAAGTGCTCACACCATTTAGAGTTAAAAGACTATTTTATATGAATACTGCTGTCTTAACTCTAAGCTTCATTCCACCAGGTAGGTAGAAAATCAACCTCAATCATTTGTGAGGTTTCTTCCCACATCTTGGATCATACAAAGACTTTGGGGCCTTAGGGCAGGGTGACATTAAAACCTCCTTACCCATTTAACCATACCTTTCTCTCAGAGCTCCCATTTTTCCTATATGCATATTCCCTTTAAGTTTGTGTGTTCTGACTTTCATGCCAAATTGGAGCATTGGAGTGTTTATCTGGGAAGATATATTTAAATTGTATGACTATAAGGATTTCATTCGTGTCCATTTTTAAGTACATTTTTACTAAGTGAGAATTCTAGAATAGTAAAATTTTTGTTCTTTGTTTCTTTCCTTCCAGCACTTTAAAGATGTCACTTCATTGTCTTCTGGGTTTTATTGCTCGTCTGGCATGTTAGCCATTTTGCTTACTGCTGCTCCTCTGAATGTAATACACACATTTCTAATCTCTGTCTGCTTTTGAAATTTTATCCTGGTCTTTAGAGAAATTTGTTTCTGTTTTTTGTTTTTTGTGAGGGTTTTTGTTTGTTTGTTTTGGTTTGGGTTTGGTATTGGGGATTGGAGTCAGGGGCACTCAACCACTGAGCCACATCCCCAGCTCTATATTGCATTTTATTTAGAGACAGGGTCTCAATGAGTTGCTTAGCACCTCCCTTTTGCTGAGGCTGACTTTGAGCTTGTGATTCTCCTGCCTCAACCTTTGCAGCAGCTGGTATTACAGGCATGTGCCACTGTGCCCAGCTTTACAGAAGTTTTATATATGCACAGAAAACATTATGAGTGTGATTGATAAGTTTCTGAAATCTATGATTTGATGTCTTTGGTCAATTGTAGAAAATCCTCTTCCAATATTTCTTCAAATATTACTTCTGTTCCATACTCTCCCTCCTTTCCTTCTGGGACTCTGAATACTGGTATGTCAGGCTTATAAATCCAATACCCCATGTATTTCTCATGTTGTTTTCCCTAGTTCTCATCCTGTCTTCTGTTTGAACTGCAAACTTTCAACTGTTTTGTATTCCAGATCACAAATCTTCTGTTTTCTTGCGTCTAATTTTCTATCACACTTATCTATTGCATTCTTTTTTTTATTTACTTATTGATTCATTGAACACAAATGGAGTATACAGCTATTGTTTCTCTGGCTGTACACAAATTAGAGTCACACCATCTGTGCATTCATACATGTACACAGGGCAATGGTGTCTGCCACACATTCTGTTATTATTCTTACCCCCCCATCCCTACCTCACCCTTTATTGCATTCTTATTTTCAGTTATTATATCTATCAGTTCTAGGATTTACATTAGGTCCTTATTCACAGATTCAGCACTCTGCTGAAATTCTCCATTTTAGTCTCCATTTTTCTTTAACATAATAATCATAGTTATTTTATAGTCCCTGTCTAATAACCAACAGTTGAGTCTCTTTGGGTCTGCTTCTGTTGCTCTAGATGGTGTTACCTTCCTCTAAAGAGGTTTTGTTTTGTTTTGTTTCTGTTCTTGTTTTTTGTTGTTGCTTTTCTTTCTGCTGGTACCATACATACTGATCACTTTAGTCCTTTTTGTAATGCTAGGCAAACACAATGTGAGGTGGGCTGATAAGCTTAGCTGGAGACTTGATATTTCATGTAGTAAGACTCAGTCTACTCCTAGTTTACCTCTTTCCTATTGTTTCTAAGCCAGGGCTTTCAATCAAGAGCTTGTATTTTTACCAGTTCTCTTCCCCTGATAGATCTTTGTCTCTTCAGATTAGCTAAGATGGAAAATCCACTTCTATTAGAGGTTTCTGGTTTAGCCCTTTAGTCTCACCTACTCCACATATCAGAATTCGGATGAATAGAGTAGATGTGCATTTTAGGCATCATTAAGTCTTCCATTTTGTCACTGGAGCCAAAATAATGTGCTGTTTCTTCTGAAACCAAGAATATATCTCTTCCCTGAGTTAAATCTAGCTTTCCCAGAAAAAATATAAAACACCTGAGTTAAACTTAAATTTAAGCTAAGGAATAAATTTATCTGCACCAGATTCAGGAACGATTTCTCAGAACAAGCTGCAGGTGATCTGTGTACCTCTCTGCATTCCTCCTTTCTGGAACCTTTTTCTTTCACAGCTTTGCTGTATGCACAGCTCCCTGATATTTTTAAGTACTTAATTTTTTATCATTTTTTAATTTGTTTAATTAGTTGTACATGACAGTTAATGCATTTACACACTTTGATAAAGCATCCATAAATGGGGTGCAATTTCACATTTTTCTGATTGTACATTATTGTAGGATCTCATCGGTCATGCAGTCATATATGTACGTGAGGTAATAATGTCTGTTTCACTCTGTTTTTTAGTCTGACTTTCTAGTTATACTCTTTTAAAAATATTGTTTCCCCATAAAAAACTTCATCTTACATGAAAGGGAAAATTTACCCTTAAAATTTAACTTATAACAACAGAAATATATATTTTTTCCTAACCAGATTCTAGTTTTTGATATTTCTAGACTTCTCTGGACATACCAGAAAAATTAGCACTCTTCATATTCCCCCTCCATAGTCATGATCTATTGTGCATTAGTCTGAAATTTAAGTCTATGTGACCCCTAGGCTCTCTCTCAAGAACCCTATCTTCAATTAGCAGTTCATGCATGCTGTTCCAATATGACACTGATGAAGTTTACAGTGTAGTGGATCAATCAGCAGATATCCGTTCCTTGTATCAAATTAGTGATTGCTCTATCCAAGCTCCAACAAATGGAGCTACTTTTACTTTACTCCTTCTTTCATGAATTTCACCAAAACACCTGCTACTATATCATAAACAAGTGTCTGGAGCCCACAATATCTGGTGCAGTTATAATCCCCCAATACTATAAAGGAATTTGAAAAACCATGAAAAATGTTTCCCACCTCACTCCAGGCCATCAGGCCCTTCAGGTCAAAGACTTCAGCCCAGTCACTGCTCATTGGTTTATTTTCTCATTAATTTCTAACTCATCTTTAATCATATTTACTCAGCTTTCTCTCATTCTAAGCTAAGTTTAGCTATCATTGCTGAGTGATAGAAACACAGAAGTCTTCTCAAATTATGAAATAATAGTACATCCTGACTAGAGGGCCAATAGAATTTTTCATTTTCTTTTTTTTTCTGTTACTGACTTGAAAGGTATGCATTCTATTTTCATTCTACAGGAATTTACATTTAAAACATTAACAATCAGGTCATAAACTTTTTTCTAATAAAAAAGTATTTGTTATCTTCTTCATAAAAAATAATGAACTTATAGCATATTAACTTTCTTACTGAATCCTCTTTATGTCTTCTGTTATATCTATCTAAATGCTTTCTTCCTAAACTGATTTTAAACACTCCACCATGTTTTTATAGTCTATGCTAGTTTAGATTCATTAATATGCTTTACAAATATTTATGTTTAGCATTTTTCTATGCAGTCTGTTGAGTTTTTTTTTCTTGCTGACAGAAGATGATTAGTAGTTATTTCATTGAAGCTTTATGTATTAGCAAGGCACAGAATTTTAGTTTCATAGCTATTAATGCATTAAATATATTGTTTAATTTTCTTCTATCATCCGGAGTTCTTTATGATTTTTTTTCTTTGTAAGTAACATTTTTGTTTTCTCCATGGTAACTTTTATACTTCTTTTGTCCTGGGTATTCTTGTGTCTTATTACAATGTATGCAGCTATGGCTGAGATGTTGTTTGTCCCCCAAAGTTTATGTTTTTGAGGTTTGATCCTTAGTTTGACAGGGTTTGGATGTGGGCCCTTTAAGAAGTGGAGCCTAGGCAAAGTTCATTAGGTCCATTGAGAGTGTGTCCTTGGAAAGAAGACCCCAGTAAGACCCCAGTCTCCCTCTGTTTTGCAGCATGATCTTTACCTCTCACATGCACTCTGCCATGAGATGACCCAACCAAGACCAGCCTTCATCAAAGCCTGCACTACAATGTTTGTTTTTCAACCCCAAAGCTATGACCTAAAGAAACCTTTTTCTTTATAAGTTTAGCCTGCCTCAGGTATTTCACTATGATAATGAATAACTAACTAATATATATCTAGTGTTATTTATCTAAATTTGTCCCTATACTTTGTGCACTTCTTCAATATGAGTACTCTTTCTTAAAGTCTGGAAAATTATCGTTAATCATCTTTTTAAATATTGGCTCTTCCTTATTCCCTACACTCTCTTTTTGGAGTATCTATGATAAAATATTGGGTCTTTTTGCTATTTCTTACCTTCTATTTCATTTTTAAATTTATAATACACATTTTGAATGATTTCCTAAAAATCTCTTTTAACTTCATTTTTTTTTCTATAGAAAATTCTCCATTTTCTAATCCATGTGCTGAGTTCTTATTTTCAATGACAGATTTTTCAACTTTAATGTCTTTTTTGATTCTCTTCTATGTTAGTTTACTTATTCCTTTTTTTAAATCTTGTTATTATTTTAAGAATTCTATTTCTTGGAGTGATGTTGGAAAAATTATATTGTTATGTTGTGAATTGTGTGCATGTACATATATGTAACAACAATTCCCATCTGTATATACAACCATAATACATCAATAAAAAATATGGGAAAGATTTTTTAAAAGAATTTTCTTTCTGTATTTTTGGCCTATAGCAAAGTCTCATGTCTCTAGGACTTCGAAAGTAAATCATTCTCTTTATTAGATCTGTAATCTGTAATTGTAAGTACAGTCAGTTCTCATTATTTGTGGATTCATATTTGTGAACTTACCAATTTGTTAAAATTTGTAGCACCAAAATCAATATTCAAGGAAGATTTTCAGCAATTCATAGAAATATGTACATACAAAGTAGCAAAAAGTTTGAATATCCTGACATCTTGGTCCCTGGCTGAAGTCAAAGGGACTCCGCATTCTTGTTTGAACTCACATAATGTAAACACATATCCTTTTTGCAATATATTTGATTCCATGCTGTTCACCTTTCTGCATTTGTTGTTGGTGATTTCACTTTTTAAATGGCCCCCAAAGTCTGCTGGGGAACTGTCTCCTGTTCTTATACCAAGAAGGCAGTAGGAGAGGAATGCGTGAACTAGATAAGCTTCCTTCAGGTACGAATTATAGTGCTGTTGACCATGAATTCAATGTTAAATAATTAACAATCAAGATTAAGTAAGGCATGTTTAACTAGAAATACACATGAGCTTAGGTTATTCATTGATCAATTGACAAAAATTATATGATAGCAACTCACGGGATCTATTCCCCCTAGGTCCTCTAAGGGTCATTGTTCAATATTGAATCATTTTTCGATATTCTCTAATTGTGGTGACTTCATGAAACACAGCATGATTGACAAGAATTGACTGTGTCAAATTTTTCTATATGTGTTAGAGATTTTTGCCTAAGTATTCATCCCTGTTGGTGCCATCTTCCATAGGACCCTATGAAGTTCCAGATTGTGAAGATTCTTATGGGAAACTTGTGGATTTTTGCATGCCTGGCTCCTTTGTATTTCTGGACACATAGACCAGTATTTATGTGACTTTTTAAGTGACATTTTATTCACCTAAATATTATGAATTTGGACCTCAAATGTTCTCATAGTAAGAAAAACAAATTCTGATTTCTTATGAATGATTCTGTTTCCATCCACAGCCTAGAATGATTGGCTTGCTTCTTATTTATGTATTTATTTATTGCACTGGGGATTGAACCCATGGCCACTTTACCACTGGGGTAGCTTGCTTCTCAGCTAAGTTTCCCTTCAGGTCTTAAATATTTTCCTTTCTCAGTTTAGACATAGGCCAGTATTTTTTCTGGTTTTAGTCATAGAGTCAAATTCAGAATTCTTGCTACGTATCTATGACAGTAATAAAGCACTTGCCTGTCATGGTCAAGGACCTGGGTTTGATCCCCAGCACTATAAGAAGGAAAAAAAAAAGAAAAGAAAGAAAAGAAGGAAGGAAGGGAGGGAGGGAGGGAGGGAGGGAGGGAAAAAAAAGAAAAAAGAAAACTCATGGCCTTAGTTTTATTTTCTGATGTCATTTTTGTATTGTTATTACCCACTCATACATTTGCTTTCCTGAGAAATTATGAATACCTGTAAGGCCAGGGCTTTGTTTCATCACCTTGTATTGGCAGTGGTCATAACAGTGCATGGCATAAAATGGGTCTTTGTGAATGTGTACTAGATTCTTCTAGAGAAGAAGCTTACCAAGCCATTTTTTCAACCATATTGAATTATTTTGATTTTGATAGTTTTTATGCAGTTTTGTGTCTGGGTATCAATGTAATATTTTTATATAGCAGTTCAATTGCATTGTTAGAAAAAACACCAAGGAGTTTTGAAATCAGGTTATCCTATATTTACATTAATTTTTGCTACATTTCTGAGAGGCATGGATTTGGATAAGTTAAAACTTTCACTATTAGTTTCCCATCTGCCAAATGAGATTCATATGACTTATTCTATGTGGTGGTCTGTCTATAAGATGGTCCCAAATGGACCTTCCTTCTGATATTCACACCCTGTATATTTCTTGTTAGATGGACTTGCTAATATATTTCTAGTGAACCGAACACTGGAGCTGTAATGGGATGTCACATCTGATATTTGATTACAAGAAGACTCTGGCTTCCACCTTAGTCCCCCTCCCTCACATCTCTCTTGGATCACTTCAGTTTGGGGAAAGCTAGCTACCATGTCTTGAGGTAGCCCTGTGGATACAGCATGGAACTGAGGTCAGCCACCAACCACTGTGTAATCTTGGAAGTGAATATCCTCCCTGAGTTGAGCCTCAGGAGGAGAGCCACACCAGCCAACAACTGATCACAGCCTTTTGATAATCTCTACGTCATTTCATGTATCTTGGTGTCATACATTGTGGACACATTTGGATTCCTGACTCACAGAAACCTATGGAAAAGAAGCATTGGTTGTTTCAAGCAGCTAAGTTTGGGGTAGTTTGTTGCACTATTTATCCATCACTAATATATCATGCCAATGTATTACTATTCAAAATCCACATGTTAGACCTTTGCAAAAGACTAAGAAAAAAAAAACTAAACTAAATGTAGAAAATGGCAGGCCTGGGGAAACTGAGAAATTAAGAAAGAATGCAAACAGATTTATGTCAATTAGAAACATACTTATTACAACTTGATTGTAGCTCATCAGTGAGTGAAATGCCTCCCCACCTTATGTGTGGTGTTTTAAGAGGAAAGGCAGCTTATCTATTAAGATCTGCATGAGAAATGGAGTTGAGAAGAACACCTAGCCACACTGTTGGCGGTCCTTGTGCATTTACTGAGACCTTGTGCATTTATTGAGAGGATTGATTGCCTCAAAGGGTTACCCAGAAGGTCATCTGAGGCCCGTGTTTGAATCTCTCTTAATTTTATTTCCACTTTTAAACTTACATGAATAGTTCTGATGATAATTACCAAATGTTGATATGTATGGAAAATCAGCATTCCACAAATATCTGAGTTGGGCAGCTTTCATACACGTGTGGCTGTTTGAAATTCAGCAAATTTCATTAGAATCACATGTTTGCATAGAGAAATATTAGCCCAGAACTGATCTTGGAGCACACACATGAGCAGATGCAGAAAGGAAGAATCTTAGGTTGAACTTGTAAGAATTAAAGCTCAAGGTTGGATCTTCTGAGTCCTCTGCTATGTTCTATTTGTAACATCCTTGCTCTCTTAATACTCTGTCAATAGAATGCTATATTTAATGGCTAGCAAAACTTTAAGCTAATGCAGCATCTATCAGTGCCTACACATTTTACTCTTTTATGTATTCTATGTTAATAAGCATCTTTAGTTAATTGCCGAGATATCACTGTACTTATTGTCAATTAAGCATATTTAATCCTCATCAATTTGCTTCCGTTAGATTGTGTATATGCCCTACCTCCATGTCCTTCTCCCATCCTTTATACTTTAGGATGTCATTAGGAAAACCAGTTCATTCCTTGAAATTTCATTTCAAGGTGCTTTTTGTTGATGTTCATTTATCCTATAACATCCCATTAGAGATGATATTGACTGTCCATATTGCAACTTAAGGCTCTTTACTTTTAAGATTCTCTGAACTTAAACCTCACAGATTTCCATCCATGTTTTCTTCTTGCTTAAAATCATCTTCAGGATGACATTTTGACGTCTTAAATTGAACGTGGCAAAACAGAATTCATTATATAACAACCCTCACCCCTTTCAAGACCTACTCTTCTGGAATCTTCCTCATCTGAGGAAAAAAAGTTACTAGTTGTTTGAATCAAAAATTTTTAAGCTGCTCTTGATGTCTCTCTCCCTTTTATCTCCACTCCCAGAGCACAACAGTGACTTGAGAACTCTTATCACAGAGGGACCCTATCTGGTCACTCGGGTCTCACCTGCAATGTTTTTTACTCTGAGAACTTCCTTTCCCACTTGGAGCATGGTACCCACAGCTGCCTGCAATCACATCCCTCTACGTATCGTCATCCCACCTAGTATTTTCCCTGCACATTCTCTTTATTTCATGTCTCTCCTTGCCTTCTTCTCCTGTGCATAGATCCATGAGGTCAGGGACCTTGCTGCTCCATTAACCATTGCAATCATAATGATTAAGAACAAAGTTGATGTGAAATCATGCTTCATTTGGGCCTCATCCCTTCTGATCAGAGTAAAGTCACAGCAGTGTTCCTCACTGAACATGGAACATGCTCTTCCCTTCACTGTGACCTGCTGTCCCTCAATTATTTTTTTCCCATTTGTCCAGATCCACTCTGGTTCTGTAGTGGCTGTGTCAAGGCCTCTCTCCAAAACTCTGGACTCATATCTGTGGCTTTTCTTGCCTTTACAGCTAATTTCTGATTCCAATTTGCTCTTTTTCTATTCCCCAGTAGCCAAGTCTAACTTAAAAACTTCACAACACTGTGCCAATTTGACCCACAATAAGTATATATATCATCTGAAGCCAGTAGACCCCTCACCCCTAAGGGTGCTTTCTCAGCTCTTATTTCCACAGGGCTGTTCCAAACTGTTTCATTCTTCACAGTTCCCTGCTTCTGTCTTATAGCAGGTCGCTCTGGTCGTCTGTAGGAGCTTCTTGCTCAGCTCTTCTCTTCACCTGTGACCATTATCTTCTTGCCACCTTGATACCTCAGCATCTTCATCCACACAATGATCCTTCCGTCTCTTAAGAGAGAGGCAATCCCTTCAACATCAAAATCAATCCCTCTACCTCCTCACCCAGGTTCCTTCACATCTCCACCCAGGTTCCGAGTTTTGTTGCATCTGTTTCTTTTTCTCAGGTGACAGGAATTTCTCTCCTAGTTATAAATGTATTTCGATTGCCATTATTCAAAAAAAAAAAGAAGATTCCCCCTATCATACTAACATAGAAAATATCTTCAGTCCTTCCCTTTGTCTTACTAACAAATAAAGTATCCTTCCTTTTACAATTACCCAAAAGGAGGATGTTAATAGTTTGGCCTCAGTGTTCTACCCACCAACTTCCTGAATTACTTTATTCCCTAACATCTGGCTGCTCCAATTTGTTAAACCCTTTGACTGTTTTAGGCTTCCTCTATCCTTTGGGTTCTGGTAACTCTTGCCTGACACTTTTGTCTGATGGTCTGACTCTAGTTTACTCTCCTCTCCCGTTCTCCCCTTGAGATTATGCCCACTGTACAGCTTCAATTATTTTCATTGGAACAATTCCAAAATCTATATTTATCATCCTCTTATCCTTAATCTCATTATTATGCCTACAGCTGCTCATCAGACATCTTATCAGGGATGGTTCTCAGATGTCTTGAATTTATCAGTTTTCAGTCCAGATGTACTGCCCTTAATTCATAGTTCTCTCTTCTTCTCTCTGGGGTTTTATTGTTATTGTTATTGTTGTTCTTGTTCTTATTAATGATTCACTCAAAAACTTGCTCATCTAAGTAGACCCTTTGGACTCTACTTTTTTCATCTGGACACATAGCCTACTGTGTTTTCAGGTAAGCTTGGAACCCACAGGTTATGAAATACTGCTCTTAGAATAGCATAAGACCTGCATATGACAGTTGCTGGTTCAGGATGCCTTGAGAAAATAAGGCAGTCCGGTGAGGATGTGTACACAAAGCTGCAAGTCCTCAACCTAGCAGGATGCCCTTCATTCTGGGGTGTGCTCTGTCTGCCTTTCCATGCAGTTCTTTTTTCTCGCACAGTAGATTCAGAGGTGATGGTTTGTTTTAATGTTGATATGTGGCAAACTTCCACAGGTTTTATTTCTTTAATGATCATTCAATTTAGAAGGGTTGGGCTGTAGCTCAGAGGTAAAGCACTTACCCAGCATTCATGAGGCCCTGAGTTCCATCCCCAACATCAAAAGCACAAAAATAAAAGTAAATAGATAAATAAATACCATGCAGTCTCCCCTGTGAATTCCTTAAGTGCACTTTTCCTCATTCTATTTTCACTGCCACAAAATAGTTCAGTATTTTATTTTCTCTTTCCTTGGTAATTACAATTCCTGAATAATTTGCTGTCTTCCAAGGCTTTGCTATTTTTTCAGATATCCTTATATATTGATGACTGTCAGAGAAAATTTCTATAGCCATGTCCATGTCCCTCTCTTTCTTGATAGCACCACCCCCACCACTAACACCAACAGTGATCCTTTATCTACTGAGATTCCAGATCGCATCTACCAAGATGCAATACCTACCACTGAGAGCTCTCCGTGGTCCCTGTACTGTGTTGTCCAACCTGACTTGGTTACCATGGCTCACTATGTTGATTTATGGTCTTCACAGTGTTCTTCAACATTTGGAATCCTACTAATGCATTTATTTCTGTGTTCACTATCTTTTCCCCACACATATGCTGGAATAGAAGTTACCTGAAAAAATAAATTTAATCTTTGTTCACCATGGATTTCTATGGGACTATTCCACAATTATAGGTTCTCTGTAACTGTTGAAAAAAAAAAACAGAAGATTAAATATTTCTCATTCCAAAAATCTCTCCTTAAGACAGTGGTTTTCAACTAGAGATGATTTTTGCCTCCCAAGTCAGATAGTGTGTATGTTTCCATTCTATGGCAGCAAAGGTAAACAGACCAATTACATGCAGGAAAATTAGCACCAAAATATTCTCTTTAAAGGAAAAAAATTTATCACTTGATAATCATAGACCATGGGGAAGGAGTCTTCTGGTCTCCCCAACAGCAGTCTCTAGAAGTTTGATAATCTATAAGGAAAAATATGCAAAAACAGTGAATGAGAATACAGAGAAAGGGACAAAGAAGAGACTGCTACTCTGGAAAAGCAAATCTTCAGCAAAAGAACTCATAATGAATCAATTGTCAGTTTAGCTGAAGTATTTGTGAATGGAATGCTTTCTACTCAATGAACGAGCACAATTCCATCACTTACAAAGTCTGACTCAAAATGGGCTGAGAGATATGAGCATGATCTAACTGATCAAGGACTGCACACATTTTCCCTCTTGTCACCCACAGTCGTTTTGGTTTTACTCTGTCTAATCAGACATTAGTAAGCCACAGGTCGTAGGAGAAATCCAGTCACTTATAATCTGACTAGATCTTTGTCCACCAGCTATTTTCCACACTGATGAGCTTTTTGATCGTAAGACTAAGGTCTCCAGGTCAATGAAAATTCTTTCACTTTTAGAGTCCAAGGAATCTTATGGCACTTGGTTATAGAATCCTAGAATTCACTGGTCTAGAAAAAAATAACAGGTTTTTTTTTCTGTTTCCTTTTTAAAGATGAACCAAATTCACCAAGACACAAAGATTAAGAAATATTACTAAAACTTTCAGAGAGAGACACCCTTTGGTGTCACTTAGTAATGTGTTGTCTGGTCCCTCAAGTCTTATAATCAGAAAGTTCCATGACTGTTCCTTCTTTCTGTTTTCCCCTCAACATTAGACCCGTGAGACCCCCCCTCTAACTTGTCCTCTTATCTCCTCTGAGCAGCTGGCAGTATTGCTGGCCCTTATATTAGAAAGAAAGACATAGTACAAAATGTACCCTAACCGTGCCTTCTATCACATGCAGATTCTTTCTTAGGGAACAAATTTTATTTAAACAAAGATATCCAGAATTTCACTTTAGCCTCAGTCTCAAAATAGAGTTCTATTTACTCATCACTCTTTCCAGGGATAAGAAAAAGATGCAGAGAAAATTCTCTACTATTATTAACACACTTTGTACTCACGAAATTAGGATTGACTCCATCTTTACTTGTCATCAAACTAGAAGCATCCATGTAGAGTAAAACTCAGTTCTCTCGAAAACTCAGTTCCTGAGTCTCACCTGGATCAAGGCACCATACTGTCTTCTTACATCCTGCCGCTAGAGGGAGTAAAACCCAGCAATCTGCAAACTGATCCCCAGGCCAAAACAGCAAGGTTGGGTAGTTCACCTTTCTCTTTAAACAAATGCTCCTCAGCTCAGTTGCCCCAGAAAAACACCAGCATCTGGTGTGCTGTGTTTATTCTGAGGTTACTAGTTCTAAAAATAGTTTTCTGAAAAATTGCCTTAGTCGGTTGGGAAGCACGCAGGCAGAGTGGTGAACCAGCGAGTGGGAGGCTCTCCTGCCTCGGGGGACCCTGGAGGCCAAGTGTGTGGGACGAGAATGCACTCCAAGAACTCACAGCGGGTTTGCATGGGAGGGCCACAGGTGTCCATGAGGACCATGGCAGGCTAGCTCAATGATCCCTGTAGAAGTTGGCTGGAGCTGTAAGAATTCTTGCTCAGCCCCCAAAGTGAGGAACTATGATATCAGAAGATAGCTCCTCTCTTGAAGCTGTGAGGCCCTCACCCTGGTGACATGGGAGGCATACCATGTCAGCTCTGGATGAGAGATTTGCTTCAAGATGGTGGCATTTGAAGGAGTCCTTACTAACTTCTGTTGGTCTTCCAGAGAGCGCAGGTGTTAAATGGGGGAGACCCACATGCATATTCCAGAGTTGGAGAGTAGAAAAAGTCAAGATTTGGGGACTCATTTCCTTCTCCAAGTTCCATTTTAACCACATTTCCAATTCCCATCAGACTATTACTATTTTGAATGTCATTTTCATTTTTTTTTATATTATTCTCTAAAATCCCCTAAGGATTTAAAGTAAGAAACTTCCCCAGGAGAATTTCTGTTCCTCGGAAGGGTGTTTTGGACACTCTTTCAGATATCCCCAAACTGAACAGAGTTAGGAGCAGCATACTCTTCTTCCTCAGGAACCGGGACCTGTCTCCAGTGGCCTTTCCTCTGTTATCTTATGGTAAAGAGTGCAACTTGACCAGCCTCTAAGAGGAGACCGTCTTCACTATTCAAGTCCTCGATAATGGTGTGCACAGGCCACAGGCCCCATTCTGGAAAGAACCAGCTGCTTCTCTTTCACTCAGACCCCAAATCATACAGGGAGCATTTCCTGCAGACACCCTGCAAGGCAGGATGGAGGAGGACAAGCTTTTCTGTGTTTCCCTGAGGAATTTATGGGAGATTTTGATCTACTTGGACACTGGAGATGTCCACTGTGTGAACTTCCAGTGTTATTGCTAAAATATATAATTTTCAAGCCTTTGTGTTAAGACAGAAAGAATATCAGCCTGAGTATTAAGAAAATTTTGGTTTGGGGTACCTGTTCTGTCCCTATTTAGCTCAAATTTTGGAAGTTTTCCAGGCCTCAATTTCTTTACTTATAAAATGAGAATGTTAGAGATTTTCTGTTAGATCTTTCTGGTACAAAGTTCATGATTTCTATCTAGAAAAATGCATGAATTCCTCTACCCTGTCTAGGTCACTACCTCAAAGTCAAAAGAGAGCCATCTGGGGTAAAGTGCATGCAACCCCGGGGTGCATAGCCCTACTGTGTAGGAGGAAGCAAATTTAGAAGGAAGCAAGCTTCATTTATTCTGCCTGATATGGTTATCTCTCCGAAGCTTATGCCCATGCAAGCGAGATGAAGGTGCAAAGGAAGGGGAGGGGGACACGCTGTCAAATGTCAAATGTCTAGCAAAGGCTTTGAACTCTGACAATGGAGACTTCCGGTACCTTTTGTCCTTATTCTAACAAAAGGGAAAGGGAGAGAAAAGAGGGGGAGAGAAAAAAAACAGCAGAGAGAGAAAGAGAGACCATCACCATGTAAGTTTCATGCAAACATGAGGCAATTAATATCTAAATGACTTGCTTACCAGTAATCAGGACTCTCTTATTTGGCTGTCTTTTAGAAATCTGTGGTTATAACTCTGAACTAATGCTGAGTTTCAGGACCTCATGATACCCTTGTGTGGCCATTATGCTTTGTCTACCTGGTGGGATGAAGCACAAATGGTCCAACCTGCTGAGAATTATGCCAGCATAGGATGAGAGCGTTCCTGAAGCTTCTGTCCTCAAGGACTAAATACTTGCTAGAAGGAAATAAGCCATACGCATGAACTAAGGAGCAACAATAAAATGCAGCTGTACAAAATAAGATGCAGGGCAATGTTCTATAAAGGTGAAATACATGGAAGGAAAACACATCTGTGAGTTACATTAGTCTAGGAAGGCTGATGAGCAAGGTGCAAATGAACATTGAGGGGGTTGTGAGTTTACATATGAATGGCTGTATTTTGAGTCATGAAAAAAACACATTTAGTTTTCAAACCACCTTCTCTTCTACATGTGACATCGATAGAGTGCATAAGATCTGCCATTCCGTGCTCCAAATCTTCATAGTATAGGGAGAAGGCCCAGTAAATTCTTGTTCATTTGAATTCTAATAATCAAGTGCGGGAAATTGGTGAGATGGGAAATTGATTAAGAATGAAGCCTCCACATTTTCCCTGGGTGTGACAGCTACTAATGGCAAATGTTTAGGGCAAACTTTGTAGCTTATCTCTGTAAACATAATGCTAAGGATATATAGGCAATTTCAAGACCACCAACTCTGGAATTGCTTAATTGGCATTGAGTTAGTTGTTTTCTCCATCAAGAATGTAAATTCAAAGGACAAGACCGTATTGTAAAAGAAGAGCTGGTGCCAGGAAGAACCTCTGGAACACCAACCAGGCTTGGACAAACTTTGGCATCACAAAAGAAAGCTTGTCAGAATCTGAGGATCACCAACAGGGAGGGCCTCATTTGAGACCATCAAGGACCCGCCAACTGTTGTGGTTCAGGACACCTCACTTCAAGGAAATTGACCCTCCCAGACTGCATGATTGAGAAAAAGGTTCTGAACCATTTCCCCTTGGAAATCACCACTGAATTCTTGCCAGGCTATTATAGAATCTCATTTCTCTGATACTTGCGTATTGGATAGATTAGAAGGGAAGTGCAGGTCTGAATTAAAAAAAAAAAAAATGGCAGAGACCTTGGTTATTCTCCTAAACACTACATTTGTCTGCCAATGAATGATGGCCCTGTGTCAGATCCTGTAAGTTCACAAGGATTTCTCATTCCAGGTAGGCAAGAAAAGAAATCCCTGATGAAATGCTGGAAGAGGGGGTTTCCAATGTGGTGGGACTTCTGGGACCCCTTGAACCCTGTCAAAATATTTCACAGTCTCCCAAATTGTCCTTCAAAAAGCAAGAGAAATGGAAGAAATACCCTTTTCTGGTTTTGTCCAGGCTGCCTATAGATTAAAAAATCCATGAGAAAAGTCTTAGAACTTCAGTTTTCTATTCTTGTCTTTATCCTGCTACTTTACCCACCTCTCAACCCCATAAAGAAAAAAAAAATGAATAATTCACAAGCAAAGGATGAGAATGAGGTGACTAGAGAGCAGGTTTGCTGTCTGTAGAGAGGGTCCACGTGCCATGGTTGGGAGGTGAGCAGGAGGCCATGGTTCCTCCGGAGCCCACAGCTCCATCCAGAGGTGGGAGTGAAAGAAGGCCACAACGACTCATGAAGACAGCGGGCGAATCCTCCAACTACAGGGCCCTTAGGAGCCAGAGCTGGACTCCTGGCCCCAGGGAGCTCCAGTCACATGGACTCTGTCCTTGCTCTTTGTCTTCTGCTCCTGTGCCCGCCCTGCCTGCTTCCAGCTCTGCCTTCATCCTGGGGAGCAGCTGCAGCATGTAGGGGAAACGGGCCCTGTCACGGCTGTCTCTAGTGTGTTATTGTTAGTGTTACGTTACAAATCCCGTTTCCATGCCAGGGTCCCTCGGGGGTCATAACCAGGAGAGGCCATGACCCTGTCAATAAACAGAACCCCAATCCTTAATGTAACCAGTTTGCGTTCACTGGAACTGCTCCATGGGTTTATATATCAGACTGCTCTCCTAGGCAGAATCATTTCAGAGAGGCGCCCTTGGAAGGGCAAAGTACGGGGCACATGGAAGCAGATCAGATGCTGATCCTGGTGGCAGGTGAGAGTCAAGTGTAGCATGGGGCCCCCAAAAGTCCCCCATTTGTCTAACCATGGTGTCTTAGGAATGTTACCACCCATCCAAAGTTTCTTTGATTACTTCTTCGTTGACTTGTTTCCTTTAGAAGATCCTCTATAACAGAGAGGCCTGTGTTGATTTGTCAGATGTTGAGAGCACATGAGTGGAAGAAGACTGAGCAAAGGGAAGCAGCGCGTGAAATATCCTGGCACAAACCGCTCCACTGGGAGATGTGTTGATTTCAACCCATTCTTAATCATTTTTGCAGATTAATCTATCCAAACTAGTGTGTTTTTCTTTCCGAAGAACAGCCAGCTGGTGAATGGTGAATAGAACCAAGAGAAAGAAGGAAAAGGAAAGAGAGAGAAAGAAATAGAGAGAGAGAGGATGGACAAGTGAGCTGGGTGCTGTGGTGCTCCCTAGTAACTCAAGAGGCTGAGGCAGGAGGATTGCAAATTCAAGACCAGCCTCTGCAACTTAGAGAGTCCCTCAGCAACTTAACAAGACAGTCTCAAATTTTTTAAAATAAAGATAACTGGGAATGTAGCACAGAGGGGGAGCCCCCCTGGGTTCAATCCCTAGTATGAAGGAAGAAAGGAAAGAAAGGAAGGAGAGAAGGAAGGGAGGGAGGGGAAAGTAAGCATGAAGTATCTATTCATTCATTTGACATGTTTTCTCAGCATCTATCCTATGTCAGGAACACAGGTCATATCTTGTACACAAATGTCAGGCAAGTAAAATAAATATAGGAGAGTTTTGCCAGGGCTAGAGATAGGGGGCATTTTCTGTTTTCTGTCCTGCATTTAACATCCATGTATCTTAGACCATTTGTTTTTTGTTTTTTTTTTTAATTCAGGGGTGTCTAACCACTGAGCAACATCCCCAGTCCTCTCTATTTATTTATTTATTTTTTATTTTGAGACAGGTTCTCTCTGAGTTACTGAGACTGGTTTTGAACCTGCGATCCTCTTCCCTCAGCCTCCTGAGCCACTGGGATTACAGGAGTGCACCACTGTGTCCAGGAGACACTCTTGATAGTAACACTTGGGCCTCCATAGCTGTCATCCTCCACATAT
>JAJEJO010000626.1:451716-467245 GCA_020662805.1 Glaucomys volans | reverse complement strand
ACCTTTTCACAAAATCATTAATACTCTAATCTGCCTTTTGTGTTGTAACCTAATAATCCTACATGATTTAGTGAAATGGAGTGATCACTGTTTGCTTATATATTATCTGGCATCATCTTCAGAACTTGCTATGATTAAAAAAGAATGTTTGTGTCCATCTACAACTAAAAACATTTTTTAAAAAAGAAAAAAGTAAAGAATGTTCTATTCTAGATCTCATTCTTCTACTTACATGTATCCTGGTAGAAAATATCAACAACAAGGATCTTTAAGATTTGACTTACGTGATATTCTCCAATTTCAAAAGTTGTACCCCATTTGTATACAATGGACCAAAATGCAGTCTGTAAAAATAAAAAAATAAATAAATTTAAAAATTTTTTTTAAAAAAGCTTTGACTTACATTTTTTATGTAGAAAATACTTCCACACTCATGGTGTTGCTTGTCCTCACAAACATCATAGATGGGTGTTTTCAGCATCCCTAATTTAAAGATGAGCAGACAAATCTCGAAGAGATTCTTTGTCTAAGTGCAGAGATGAGTAAGCACAGAGCTCCAACTTGAACCCAAGACCTGTGCCCTCGGAGCCAATGCTTTTGGAAGTGCTTCTCATTTCCAAACTGGAAATGAGGTTCGGCCCAGGGACGAGCAACTCCCCTGGATGGCCAAGCTTGTTCTGATGAACTGAGTTAGGGTTGAGTGTTCAGGCTGCTTTTTATTTTCCTTCTGGAAGTGCTGGCCTTTCACAAGCTCTCATCCATCTCCCTGACTACTCTGGCAATCATTCTGGCTGAAAATGGAGTGTTAAGTTGTCTCATTTACTCTCAGGGAGGAAGTCAGACATAGCTAAGAAGAGGCAGCACCTGACAAACATGTTAGAAAAGAGATTTTGAATTCCCAACTGTGTTATCTAATGTAAAGGGATTCTTTCCAATTGAATTACTAAGGTCACCATAAATCTAGGAATAATATGTTGTTAAACATACTTGGAATGGCCGTTAGGGAATGGTTGGTTAGGACAGCATATGGCAGGTGGGCTGGGAATTATCAGATGCATCGAGGTGGGTCTATAACTAAGATGATCCATTGTTCTGTCTCATGCTGTGGCTTTGATAGGCAGGTTTCCACGCTCCAAGCAACACCATGGTCCAATCCCCGCTTTAAAAGCATCCCGTGCTTCATCCAGAGCCTGGAATTAGGAAAATCACCCTGCCTGACACAAGGGAACAGCTCACCCTGGTTAGGAGCAGGGGCTCCTTTAAGTGGCTGTGGGAATTGTGTGTGCACATGTGTTCACATGCTTGTGGCCTGCTCATTTAGTCATAGAAGGAAGGGGGGAGCTGGCAGCCCAGGGTATTAACAGTATGGGCTGAATAGCACAAACTGGTCTGTTGCTGATTTCTACTCTGCTCTGCTTTCTTGACCCAACTGCCATGCATGTTTCTTATTATTCTGTGGATTTGTTTTGCACTGATGGGTGGGAAAAGACTGGTGAAGCAATAATCGTGTAAGTGAAAGCAATGACTCTCTGGTGTCCTCTACCAATTTCCCACACTCTTTGCTAATGCCTCGGGGCCCTGCAGGGTTTAGAATTACAGCTTTCAGTAAATATTCTTAGACTTGCACTCACATAGCGAAACAGGACCAAGTCTGTCATGACAATCGTGTACAAAGCCAAAACCAGGCTGTGTATCCAAACAGTCTGAGCTGAGGAATAACATTAGCAGCTAGCATTTGCTGAGGGAGTAGCCTGTGGCAGACACTATGCTAACCCCTTGCAAGTATTCACTGATTTAATCCTCACAACAATCCACTAGGAGGTAAGTGCCAAAGTTATGCATTTCTGACAAACGAGGAAACTGAGGCATGGAGCAGTTCAGTGACTTGCTGAGGTCACACAGCTAGTAAACAGAGGAGCTGAGACTCACCCCTGAATAGTAAGGTCGCAAAACCATTAAGCGCTTCCTTTTTTTCAGGAAGCCGTGAATGAAAAAAAGGACAGAGTTGGGAGTTATTATATCCCCCAACCAACACATCATGAATTAAAGAAAATGAGACATTCCTTAAATAAGAGTGAGTGTCCCTGCTTTTAGCAGTAGGGGCTGCCAGAATCATGCTGTTTTTGTCCCAATATGGTTGCCAGCCATAAGCTTATGGCATGTTTATCGTATTTCAGAGTATTTTCATGAAGAGGAAAAGCCCAGGGGGAAAATTGACCATGTCTTTTCTGTCATGATGAAGCTACTGACCCAGTATAGGCTTCCTAACTGTCAAGCAGTTTTTCTAGTTGTGGTGACAAGTAGTCCCCAGCCATTCAATCCTCATCTTTTCTTCCCATTGTCCAGCTGGGAGAGAGAGACCGGTAGTTTCAGTCTAGGGAGGAGGGCTTTGTTTCTCTCTACCCAAAGTTCAATGACCCAAATGAGACAGCTCTGCCCTCACTGTTTCCGTACTCACACCAGCCGAACCACCATCTTGGCTTCCGAAGGAGAAGAGTAATTTTGAGGTGGTCGCCAGGAGAATCTCCTGAACGTGCAACACGAGCACAATGCTCATGGGGACATTTGGAGACAGAGAACAGAACGGAAAACCCTGTCAAAGGACCCAATTGTAAGGCAGAAGTCACTCTCTGGAGACAGTCTTGTGTTGACATTTTTAGCTAGGTCCTCTGTGATCTCCTTTTAGAATAATTAATAATAATAGTAATAATAATAATAATAATAATACATTGTTTTAAGGGATTTATTTTTCACCACGCAGGTGATAATGCTTATTTAAATCATCTTGATGTAAATATCTCCTGAATAATTATTCTAACCTGATTCCAGACATTATGTAAAACAATAAATGTTTCAGTGTTAAGCAGCCTACTTTGTGGATGTAATTCAATGGATATAGTTCCAATGAATAAATTAACTCCCCTTATCCCTTATTTTTACATAGTAAAATTATTAGGAAGGTATGTGTCGTCATCTTTCAACTCCAGCCACATTTCCTCCTTTTTAAAAAAAAAAAAATACTTTATAGGACTAATAATTTTCACATTCCCTCTTAATTTAAAAGAAGTTAAAAAGTCCATGTATCAAGTCAATTGCCATGAACTTCCCCTGAGAACAATATGAAGAGAAGCCTTAAAGACAAGCATTCTTAAGGAAAAGAATACACAACAAAAACTTGAACTCAGCCTTAAGTGTCTGTTAATCCATGACATGTATAATATAAGCATGTGATAGAATAGTATCTAACCATGAAAAACAAAATTTAACATAGACATGTGGCCTGCTACACTATCCAGTGAAATAGCCAGTTACAAAACACCATGGATATGTGAGTCCATTTTTAAAAACAAGGATGCATGTGTGACTGAATGAGTGATGTGTGTTTTGATGTAGGAAGAGTAGAACAAACTCAAAGGACACATACACAGCATAGAATGCAGAAACATTTCTTTTTTAATTTTTTAAAATTTGTTCTAATTAGTTGTACATGATTGTATGACTGTGATATCCTTTATTTTGTCTCTTCACTTGTATGTGTTGTGTAAGTTTCTGACAATAAAATATGAAATCCTTAGATTAATACTTAGAAATTTACTTTGATGTCCCTACCTGTACTGCCAGAAAGCTGGTTCAACTTTACCACCATAATTAATCTGGACATTCTGTTCCCCTCTCATCTCCATTTAACAATTCTTATCCTGACCAGAACATTAAATAAGCTGACTGCTGTCTGTACCCTTCAATTTGGATTTTTTCTTTTGCTGTGCATAATTAAGTTTCACAAACCAATACTCATCATTGGCCTTTATGATTCTTTTTTTATTTTCTCAAGGAAATTTATGTCATTAATCAGCCCATCTTTGTAGCATGTGTTCTCATATCCTGAGCCATGTGGCTTTAGTTTAGCAGCAGTGTCTTAGATCCACACCTCCTCAGAGCAACACAGTGACTCAATTCAACTACCTTTTCTTGACTGTCTACAGGTTCAGAATGTGAGATTAGGGGAAGTGGGAATGACACCAATGAACAGGACAACTGAGCCCCTGATGTTAAGGAG
Organism: Glaucomys volans; assembly: GCA_020662805.1. Classification (NCBI taxonomy): domain Eukaryota; kingdom Metazoa; phylum Chordata; class Mammalia; order Rodentia; family Sciuridae; genus Glaucomys; species Glaucomys volans. The sequence continues at coordinate 463,188 of JAJEJO010000626.1, read as the reverse complement.
GTCAAACTCCATCAAGTGAGGAAAACAAAATCAGTAACGGCAATGCAATCATTTGAAGACAGTAGACAAGCAACCATTCCAGTTCCTGGATCTGTCCTGTACCTATGCCAACTTCCTATAAATGCTCATTTGCCTTATTCTTGTTAAAGTGTCACAAGTTGGAAATATCTCAAAAAGAGAAAGTAAATATTAAATATCTTTAATAGACATAAAGCTCAGAAAACAAGGAGTGGTTGTATTTTCCCATCATGGTGATTTTTTAACTAAACTCCAACCCACTTGTTAGAAAGCCAAATTAGATAAATTATCTCCTTGTGTCATCCAAGTTCACTCTGGCTATCACACAGTCACCATATAAACACTTTGTTTTATTTTTCAGGTGAGGAAAGTGGGACACAGTAAGGAGCTGTATCTTGTCCCCTTCTCCCCAGAAGTCCATTAAAGTCCACGTTAGATCACAGAATTGCCGTCAGTGGTGGACTCCAGATCCTTCAGTACTGTTAAAACTGCAGGATCCCTCCAAGACAGTTGGAGGTTAGAGTTTGAGGCTGGACGTGGGCTGGGTTCTTGAGCCAGAGCTGACTCCACCTGCTATAACACTGTTGAGTACATGAGAAAAACAGACTCAATGTTTGTCACCAATGTGTCTTTTTGTCTCTTGCATGTGTGATGATGATCACTATCTTGTTGCCATAGAGAATGTCAGACCTGGCATCTCTGTTTATCTGCAGAACACTCGGTGGTTTCTGAAAACAGGTGTGGCCTGGTTAAGCAGAGTGAAGCCACAACTTTTTTAAAGAAGTTGCTTTGACTGTGGCGGCTTTTACCAACTTTCCAAATGTCACTCAGACTATCTGTCAGGGGCTATTTGTCAAAGTCACTGGTAAACTAGTCTCTTACCTGTTATTATCTCTATATTTTAAGAGATGCAATACCAGATAGACAAAAAGCTTACTGAGGCAAAAACTAGTTTGAGTGGCAATTGTGTGAGTTGTGGCTTGTACATTGACAATGAGTTCTGGTCCTATGCTGATGGCGTGGTTTCTGAGGTCAATTACATGAAGAAAACCAATTCTCATTTGGTAAATTCCAGTGAGTTATGAAAACTGAAGGAACTAACACTGTTACCAGCCACCACAGATATGGCCTAAGTAGAATTGAGTCAAGGCCAGTAAAGGTATTCACATTAGGTCAGATTAGAAAGGAAGAATGAATAGGCTCTCTTAGGCTATGGATATTTTGCAAAAATAAGAGAGTCCAAACAAATGAATCCTGAAAATCAGTGAATGTGGGAGGAGTTGGAAAAGCTGAACATATTTTACTGAAGAAGGGATATTTTAAGAAAGTCAAGAACATTTTAAGTGAATGCACAAGTAACCAGATCAAGGCTGCAGAGGGCAGAACTAGGTCAGAAAAGTAGACTTCCAGCTTAAAAGAGAGAAATTCTTGCCTTTCTGAATTGCGGTGATGATGATGATATAATGAAAATGATGGTGATGGATTTGATCCAAGCATACTTCCAGATCCAAATAAATATAGGAGCTCCAAAGAATCAGATAGTGAAGATATGGAAAATAAAATTAGTGATACCAAGAAGAAGCAAGGAATGAAGAAAAGGGACAACAGTGAAGTGGAAGATGTGGGACCAACAAGTCATCATAGAAAGAAGGCCAAATGGGAAAACTAAGAGCCTTTGATTCAGGCCTGTCTTTAGCAGAGGAAGAAGAACTGGTATTATATCTACTCAAAAGTCAAAGCTAAATACTTCTCATGCCTGTCTGCTCCTTAATACTTCTGGACATCGTTATGTTGAGAAGAAGTTAGAGTACAGTTGACTTTGGGTCCCCTAGGTACCATGTATCCCATTCCCAGAGGATACATTCTTCAGACAGAAGCAATTACATCTCTGAGCCCCTTCACAGGCCATGCTTTGCACCATCATGGAACATATTTAGAGTAGGGGTGGGATATACAGTTTCCTGATCTCATTTTGCAACTTGTGCTCTGTTAGATTTTACGTGTGGGTTCCTACCTCTTCTCACTGGAAATGCTGCTTTGTTTTACTGGCAATTTCTGGAGCCCTGTTTCATTGTTGGAAATTTATGTATCACTAAACAGAAGTTTCAGTGTAACTTCTAAAATGGCTTTTAATTTTAAGGCTTATTTCCAAAGAGACAAAGTATGATGGATCAGCCTTGAAAAAGGAGTATTTTTCAATTGAAATGATCATTAATAAATAAATTTCCTATTTTTAAAATGGGGAAATTCTTGATTCAATGGAGGCAAAATGGTCTAACAATAAAAGACTGATGACCAACAGCAACAGCCACTTCAAGACAATGAAAATCCCCAGCTCAGGAGGCCAGGCCATGACTATTGTCAAGCCTGCTGCGGAAGAACTCCTGGAGGGAGATTGGATTGGACCTCTAAGATCCTTCCCAAATGTAAGATGCTATCTGTCTAATTAATTGCCAGTCACTCTTAGGTATTGTCTTGGCTCTCATCTCTGTGTCATTGAAATTTGGATTCCTTCTGCCTAACTGTTAGATAATCGAGAGCATTCATGGTAATCGAGAGCATTCATATCTTTAAATCAGCAGTCAGCAGAAGTAGTGATGGAGGAGAGATAAATTCCTGGACTTTTAATCTGATTTATTAGCAGCCCAGAGTCTTGGTTTAGGAAGATGGAGAAGACCATGATGCCCTTCAGAGTGAAATGTGAATTAATACCAGTGAAATCAGCTAGGTGCCCATCTGAACTTGCTTCCTCAAAAGAAAAAAGAAATTTCCTTTTTTTTTCTGGCTGTTCAAGTTTAAGAATTGCTTGATCTCATGTGCTTTTGTTTTGGGGGGTTTTTTGTTTGTTTGTTTGCATTGCTTTGCTGTTTGGCCTGAAGTTTCATAATGAATCATAATAAACACATGGAGACCAACCCACCTTTGTTTCTCTTCTTGGTGACAGTTTAAAGTATAGAGTCTAGAGCTAGGGATGTACTCAGTGGTTGAGTGCTCACCTAGTATGAAAGATGCCCTAGATTTGATTCCCAGCACCACAGAAAATAAAAATTAAAAAATCAAAAATAAACTATACAATTTGCAAATAAGTTTTGATGTCAGCTCAGATATCTCCATATTGTGTGGCCCCAGGCATGCTGCTTCACTCTTACAGATCTCTCCTTTCTCATTTCTAAAATGGAATAAGCATGAATTGGCAAGTCTAGAGGACTCCAATGAGAAAATACATGGGAAAGTGCTTTATGTTCTTTGAAGCAACTTTCTAATTTTTGCTAGTTATTTAACTTTCCTCAGTAGCATGTTGTGGTTTGTGAAGATAGAAAAAGCTCATTCTTCAATCCTCCCATTAGAAATTTTTCCCTCAGAAGCAATACTTCTTGATTTTCCAGTAGGTTCTATAGAAAGACAAATGATGGAAAAGAACCATTGTTATGAGTCTGTATTTGTAAGTGAAACAGAGCTCATGGTGAGCACCTGGGGATTTATATTTTTCTAAAAATCTCAACTCTGGATTGGCAGAAGATGACAAAATAGAGATGTAGCAGGAACTTTTGGGTTTTAATAGGCAAAGCTGACAAGTCAGGTGATAAGTGTGGAAATTCACAGGAGAGGACCATTCTGTTGAGGGCCATGCTTCAGTTATTTGTGTTTATTAATTCCAAGGATTTGACATTCCATCACTACTTTTGCCCTGAAGGGAAAATATTCATAGAGAGTCCTTCCAATGCCTAGCAGCAAAAAGAATCTCCCCCAGAAGAAGTAAAATATTTCACAGAATGAGGGTTAGCAGAATTTCTCACATGCTTGTGGAAAATAAAATGTGTGACCACACTGTGTCATCTCTACCAATAAATATTTTGTCGCTTGATTTGAGCCTTTTCTTCATAACATTGAACTTGTCTGTTTTGTTTTCTTTAAGCAGAATCAAAGAAGATACGTAGCCACAAAGCTTCAGTCTATTTTCAAAGGTGCTGTCAAAATGTTACACTTCTAAACTGTGGCAATGAGACACACCCTGAAGAAAGAGAGCTTTACACCTTCACAAGAAAACAGAGAAACCAAGATATCTTGTGATATCTTGTGCACATCAAGATAAATGTGTCCTAACCATAAAGGACCATTTTAGGGGCGAGCAGGACTGTACCATTACAAAGCTGAGAAGTTGAGTCAGTTTTCTACTTTGCCCCCCTCCCCAACCTTTTTCCTCCCAAATGCACACCTAAGATTTTGAGCTACTTCATACAACACGGAGTTTCACACAGAGGTCTCCCTCCTCCTTCTGCTTTCAGCAGTTCATACTCAAATATTTCTGGACATTAAATTCTTCATCAAGAACCTTTCTGAGGTCCATTGTCATAGGAGAAAATTTTCTATTGATGGAAACTAATCCTCTCAAATTATCTATGTGATACCTATTTCAAGGGTCTCCTTTGTTTGTAAAAAGGGAATTTGTGGAGATAAGCCTTAAGTGAAAGGAGGAATGATTTTAGTTGCCAAGGTTTCATACACAGTGACAGTCTGGCACAAAAGATTAGTAGTCCCTGACAAACCCCTACCTTACAGAGAGGTGCCCACGTTGCCTGTGCATGCATTAGTACTGTGGGAAAGAGATATTCTTCACACTTTTACAACTTCCTGATCAGGTGGTTCACTCATAGGAAAAGGGGCAATGCTTTTTTGTACTGACACTTTCACCCCTATTGTCCAGCCCATGGAACATAAACCAAAAGCTGGGTGATCAGGTCATTATGAGCAAAACCTGATGATATTTTCTTGGCGCACAGAGAAGGCCAATACCTGCCCATGTCTACTAAACCATGTTACTGGTGGATGACCACAGTGACTGTCTGGGCTTAAAATGAGTAGTAAATGGGTGCATTTGGCATTCATTAATTAATTTTTAGTTACTTAGGAATGAATCCAATAAACACTTTTTGAATATCTACTTTATTGAGGCAGTAGACTAGTTCCTGGGGATATAGAGAAAATGATTCACAGTCCTTAACCCAAGGAGTTTTATTACAATGCATTGGACAGAAAGAAATGGATAGTAAATTAAAATGTACTTGTGATGTGCTTAGGGTGCAAGAAAAACTGCAAGAGGTACTGGTACAGTCAAGAAAAGTTCGATGGAAGACATGATATTGATATTGAATCCTGAAAAGATGGACCAAGGGTTTGCACTCATCGATGATCCAACCTAAAGGCAAGAGATATCAAGGGATATGAGGTGAACCGTGTGTGTTCTGCAGTACTAAACTAAGGGTAAGAGGAAGGTTTAAATGAGATGAATTTAGAGAGAAAATAATGGAAAAGATTACATTGCATCTTGCATGCTTTAGGGTTACATAAAGCCAAACATCTGGCTATACAGGCCTTCTTCAAGGGTAACACTGGAAGGACTCAGGTTACAGAATTGCAATGTTGGAGGGAATTATGCTTACCACCTTGTACAAGTACTCTGCATAACACCTAGACAGATACCCCAGAAACCTCTCCAATGGGAAGCAACTACCTCCCTGAGGAGGAACCCACTGCTTGACAAGGCCCTCTCCCTCAAGTCTAAGGGGTCTGTGGTATTCTTTGACCTTCACTGGGGAAAGATATTTTGATGGCTTCTGCCTTCGTGGTGTGTTAATTTTAAAAATCATGTAAATGGCCCATTAATAACTAGATAAAATAATCTGGAAATAATTACAGATAAAATAGATTATGACATAATAGGTAGCAGTGTTACTAGGTGTTTTAGGCTTTGAGATTTATTTTGTCTTATTTCTGCAGTTATCTCTTTCCTTCACTTTGCCTCAACAGGTCTTTTAGTATATTATGCTGACAGAGTCTCTGTGGAAACTGCCTTCAGCTCCTCTCAGTTTGGTCCCTGAGAATTCAGAATTTCTTTTAACCACCATCAAAACCACTGGGGATCTTCAGATGGATTTCTGTGAATAAAGTGAGTTATGTGATGCTGTGCTTCCAGAGAGCAGCCTTCCATCTATCAGGGTGTGAAGCAGGGAGAGGCAACCATGAAGGGACCAGGAGAGGCTTCTTCCCTTGCTTCTACTGTCTCCTGGGAGTGTGCTTCTGAGCATCACTCCCTTTTCTCCAACTCTTCTCTCCTTAGGGAAAAGCAACATGGTCCTCCACTATTCAGAGCAATTCTTCAGCAAGAGACAAAGAATAAAATGCAAATGAAATACGTAAGGCTCTACATCTCAGCAATACAACAGTAATGTTCTGAACATGAATATAGGCCTCTCACTTGCTGTACCCTGAGTGGCCTTGGGGTGCAGTTCTGAGGGTGAATCCTGGCATGTGATGCAACTATTATGCACTACTAAACATAGTCTTAAGCTACAGGAACACTTGTCTATAAGGAATGGGTGATGATGAAGTCTACCCATCACGGCCAGCAGCAAAGAATCAAATATGAGGAACCCAACACAAAAGTCCATTAAGATGAGTGGGATGAGGAGAGGTGGTACAATTGGAAAGAAGAGAGCATCAGAGGGCACTCCTGTGGAAAAGACCAATGCTCTGACCACCATTTTCCTAATCTCTCTTTCCCCAGAGTGAAAGATGGAGAGTTACCTGAATGTCTCTAATGAGTGTTTAGAGAAAAAAGGAGGCCACCCTAGTAGAAATAGCTCCCCATGGCATGGACTCAGAGCTAACCTTGGCAATAGTCTTATAACATTTGCAAAGAACTTCATGTCTTGGGCAAGCTGAGGTTAGAAGTTCGATCCAAGCTATCTGGGGAGGTCGGAAATGCTTCCTCCTACTTTGATTGCATTGGTCTCCAGCCTGCCCTATAACACTGCTATTAAAACAGGCTGTAACTTTGCCTCTCTTGGCCTTCCTACTCTTTGGAGACTTTCCTGTAGTTTTAAGCATTTTAAATCAAAATTTAGCTATTTTTAATGGTTTAATTAAAGCCCCTTCCAAGGAAAGTGGAGGGGGGGTGGTCCTTGGCATACTCATGTATATCTGCTTTTAGTGGGTCTCTTTCTGCCTCAGGATCTTTTTCACATAGCTATCCTGATTGACCAAGCCCAGTGTTTTTCATCACCACATACTGCTGCAGGATCTGCAGAATGATTCTTCCTTTTATATCCTGAAATGAGCATCTTATGAGCTTAGGTTTCCAAATAAAATCACTTCAATTAAAAGATTGATAGCCCAGGGGTACACATTGTACACACTTAGCTTAGGAAAAAAAGCAGATGAACAAAGAAGAGTTTAGCGGTTTCAATAAGGGATGCTCTGTGCAGGGATGCTTATCTCTGAACACTGCAGAAAGTTCCAGGAACTCAGGGACACGTCCTCAGTACACCTGCACTCAACACGGATGGTTCACACACAGGAGGCCAGGTTTGAGACAGAATCACACCTCCAAGACAGGTGTCATCCAGTGAGCAAGAGGAGACAATGATCTCTGTTCTCACTGTAGTCAGTCCAGGGACCACTTTGGAAGTAGAGCTTCAAGTATGCCTTACAGCTATTTCTGTGGCCATAGTTTTGCAAGGCTCCCACTCAGGATCATTTCAGTTAAAAAGACACATTCACTGTGGACCTCTTGTGTTTTCCAGGGTAAAGGGAAACATCACTAACCTAGGAGTGAAGCTGCTAAAAGCACATGAGCTTCTGACTCACACTGCCAATGTTCAAAACCCTACTCTGGAGCATAATGCCCGTGATTTGAAGCAAGTTACCTGATAGTTCTATATTGTAGTTTGCTACTTTACAAAGCAGTAATAATAATAGTGTCTGTGTTGTGAGTATTCTAAAGGTTACATATCATGATATATTTAGGAAACAGTTTAGCTATAGTTCCAATTCAAAAAACTTTGACCATCACTACCATTAATCTTACCACTAAGATTTCTTGTCTAAGAGACATTCTATAATCAAGTGAGAAGGAACTTCAGTGCATTATTCTCTGCTTATTTTCAATCAAGAGAAATCTTCAAGGGAACTCTTTATATAAAAATATTTTAAATCTCTGCCCTTTGCCCCATCTATTGGGCTCTAAAAGAGGATAGATTTTTTCTTATCAAGTTTTTTTAGAATGTATTTGGCTGTATCATTGAATGTGGCCTATATAAATATAAGATAAAAATTTTGTTGATCAATAACACCTTCTAGAGAACCTTAACAAGTTGGGAACCAGCCTTTCATTTCAATCATATTGGAGTCAAAGAAATTCTTTAAAAGTGGGAAAGTCAATTGAAAACTACCCCATGCATTCTACTCACTTCTTTTTTTTTCATTTCCCTGCTATTTTTATGTCAAACATCAAAGATGATAGGGAGTGTGAAAATCTTATAAAACAGGTACTTAAAAAACAGAACTATTTTTTTGTGATTTTCTTTTTTTATTATTATTAAATTTTTTCATTTTTACAGACTTCATTTTGATTCATTGTACACATATGGTTAGCAGAAGAAATCAGAGATGAAATAAAAAATATATTTAGAGGTAAATAAGAATAGTGATACAACATATCAAAATCTCAGGGAAACTATGAAGGCAGTACTAAGAGGAAAGTTCATTGCATTGAGCTTATTCATTAAAAGAATAGAAAGTCAATGAATAAATGACCTAACATTACATCTTAAAGCCCTAGAAAAGGAACAAATCAACACCAAAATCAGAAGGCAGGAAATAATTGAAGTCAATAAAATTGAAACAAAAGAAACTAAAAAATCAACAAATGAAAAAGGTGGTTCTTTGAAAAAAATAAATAAAATTGATAAACCCTTAGCCAAGTCAACAAAGAAAAAGAAAGAGAAAACTCAAATTACTAAAATTTGCCACAAAAAAGGAAATATGGCAATGGACATTTCTGAAACAGATGATAATCAGAACGTATTTTGAAAATTTATACTGTAATAAAATAAAGAATCTTGAAGACATTGACAAATATTTAAAAACTTATGACCTACCCAAATTGAAACAGGAGGACATAGAAATTTTAAACAGAAATATTTCAAGGAATGAAACTTAAGGCATCAAAAGTTTACCAATCAAGGAAAGCCCAAGATCAGAGGGATTCTCAGCTGAGTTCTTCCAGACCTTCAAAGAACTAACACCAATCTTTCTCAAATTGTTCCATGAAATAGAAAAGGAGGGAACCCTTCCAAAATCATTCTCTTAAGCTAGAATCACCCTGACAAAGACAAAACCAGACAAAGACATATCAAGGAAAGAAAACTTCAGACCAATATCTCTGATGAACATGAATGCAAAAATTCTTAACAAAATTCTGGCAACTTGCATACAAAAACATATTAAAAAGTCTGGTGCACCATGATCAAGAAGGGTTCATCCCAGAGATGCAAGTTTGGTTCAACATCTGGAAATCAATAAATCTAATTCACCACATTAACAGACTTAAAGTTAAGAATCATGTGATTATTTCAATAGATGCAGAAAAAGCATTTGACAAAATACAGCATCCATTCATGTTCCAAACTCTAGAAAAACTAGAGATAGTAGGAACATACCTCAACATTGTGAAAGCTATACATGCTAAACCCAACATCACCCTAAATCGAGAAAAATTGGAAGCATTTCCTCTAAAAACGGGAACAAGACAAGGATGCACTCTTTCACCACTTCTATTCAACATTGTCCTGGAAACTCTAGCCAGAGCAAATAGACAGAAGAAAGAAATTAAAGGGATACAATTAGGAAAAGAAGGACTCAAACTATCCCTATTAGTCAATTACATGATTCTATATTTAGAACACCCACCAGAAAACTTCTAGAACTCATAAATGAATTCAGCAAACTAGCAGAATATAAAAATAAGAACCATAAATCAATTGCATTTCTATACATCAGTGATGAATCAACTGAAAGAGAAATTAGGAAAACTATCCCATTCACAGTAGCCTGAAAGAAAATAAATATTTGGGAATCAATCTAACAAAATAGGTGAAAGACTTCTACAATGAAAACTACAGAACACTAAAGAAAGCAATTGAAGAAGACCTTAGAAGATGGAAAGATCTCCCATGTTCTTGGATAAGCAGAATTAATATTGTCAAAATGGCCAGGAGATTCAAGATGGTGGGCTAGAGGAAGGCTGCATTCCTACTTGCTCCGTGGATTCCTACTTGCTCGGGATTCAAACAGCAGGAATATGGCTCTCAACGAGATTTTATATTCAAATCACATATAAGGGGTCCCCAGTCGCCGCTCCGGAACCAACTTTGCTGGGCTGGGCTGGGCTCGGCCCGGCTGCGGGCAGCTACCACCCGGGAGCGCCGGACCCTGCAGCTGCTTCGGAGTCACTGACCTGGGTCTGCGCCAGCCAGCAAGTGAGTGTGGGTCCCCAGCAGCAGCTTTAGAGTCACTGGTCAGGCTCTGGCACCAGCCAGCAACCTCCCAGGCCTCGGAGCTGAGCTTCCCTGGCAGAGAGGGACCGTCTCCGGCTGCCTGGGGATTCGGAGCTGAGGCCGGTCTTCCAAGCCACTGCGCCTCGGCTCCTGGAGAGGTCTGGCCGGGAGCCCCTGGAGTCGCTGACTCCAGTGAGGAGCTTAGGGCCTTTGGCGCCATCTTACAGTGTCCCCAGGAGAGAGCAACCACCTGCCACCGCCTGAGCCCCCAGCGAGGAGTTCAGGCCAGCCTGGGCTCTCAAGCCCAGTGTCTCCATCACTGAGCACAGTTCTGTGACACCACCCCAACAGGGTCTAGTGCCCAGGTCCACACCCTGGCCCGGAGTCTAGCACCTTGCTGTATCTAATTGTCTATCAATACTAGGCTGCCTCTGCCCAGAAGCATTGATCATTCCCAACCTGGAGGTAGTGGGACAGCACCTTTCTTGGGTTACCTCTTGATCAAGCACCTCTCAAACAACAAGTGAGTTACTGGAAATCTGCAGGGACACTTTAAGTCTTCACAGGGAAATTGCAATCCCTTGGATTCGCACTACTAGAGGGGAAGATACACGAGCAGCATGAGAAAACACGGGAAGAAAGTGTCCCAATCAAACCTAGATGATATATCAAGAGAACCCAAAGACAGCATGGTAGAAGGAATGACAGAAAGGGAGTTCAGAATGTTCATAATTAAAATGATCCGAGAAGAGAATGATGTGACAAGAGAGTAGATTCAGGCTATGAATAATCAGCTAATAGAGCAATTGCAGGAAGCAAAAAATCACTTCAATAAAGTGATACAAATTCTGAGAAAAAAACAAACAGAAATTCTTGAAGGAAACAAGGAAATGAAGGAAACAATAAACCAAGTTAAAAACCTTGGCCTATACCTAAAGGACTTAAAATCAGATTGCTACAGTGATGCAGCCACATCAATGTTCATAACTGCTCAATTCACAATAGCTAGATTATGGAATCAACCTAGATGCCTTTCAGTAGATGAATGGATAAAGAAACTGTGGTATATGTACACAATGGAATATTACTCAGCCATAAAGAAGAATAAAATTATGGC
>JAJEJO010000626.1:343432-451706 GCA_020662805.1 Glaucomys volans | reverse complement strand
CTAATGGTCTCTCTGATAAATGAATGATGATGCATAATGCGGGGGGGAGGGAAGGGTGGCAAGAATGGAGGAAGGATAGATAGCATAGAGGGAAGGGAGGGGTGGGGGTGGGGGGGGTAAAAATAATAACAGAATGTGTGACAGATACCATTGCCCTGTGTACATGCATGAACGCACAGATGGTGTGACTCTACTTTGTGTCCAACCAGTGAAACAACCAGTACTCCATTTGTGTTCAATGAATCAATAAGTAAATAAAAAAAAAAATGGCCATACTACCAAAAGCACTATACAGATTTAATGCAATACCTATTAAAATTCCAATGACATTCTTCATAGAAATAGAAAACAGTCATGAAATTCATTTGGAAAAATAAGAGGCCCAGAATAGCCAAAGCAATTCTCAGAGAGAAAAGAGAAGCAGGGAACAATATCAGATGTGAAATTATGCTACAAAGCTATAGTCACGAAAAACAGCATGATACTGGCACCAAAACAGACATGAAGACCAATGGTACAGAATAGAAGACACAGAGACAAATTCACATAAATACTTTGTCTTATACTAGACAAAGGTACCAGAAACATGCATTGGAAAAAAGTTAGCCTGTTCAACAAATGGTGCTGGGAAAACTGGAATTCCATATGTAACAAAATGAAATTAAACCCCTCTCACTCTGCACAAAACTCAACTCACACTGGATCAAGGAACTGGGCATTAGAGCAGAGACCCTGTGCCTACTAGAAGAAAAAGCAGGCCAAAATCCCCATCACGTAGACTTTGGAACTGAATTCCTCAATGACACTCCTAAAGCATAAGAAGTAAAATCAAGAATCAATAAATGGGATTGATTCCTAAACATAAAAAGTCTCTTCACAGCAAAGGAAACAATTGAGAACATGAAGAAAGAACCTATAGAATGGGAGAAAATCTTAACCACCTGCACCTCAGATAGAGCATTAATCTCCAGGATACAGAAAGAACTCAAAAAACTTAACACACACACACACAAAAACCCCCAAATAACTGAATTAATATATGGGCAAAGCAACTGAACAGACACTTCACAGAAAAGGAAATGCAAATGGTCAACACATATATGAAAATATGTTCAACATCTCTAGCAATTAGAAAAATGCAAATCAAAATACTCCAAGATTTCATCTCATTCTATTCAGAATGGCAATTATCAAGAATACACATAACAATAAATGCTGATGGGAGTGCAAATAGATGCAACCACTCTGGAAAGCACTATGGAGATTCCTCAGAAAACTTGGGATGGAACCATCATTTGACCCAGTTATTCCAAAGGACTTAAAATCAGTATACTGGAGTGATGCAGCCACATCAATGTTCTTAGCAGCTCAATTCACAATAGGTAAGTTATGGAACCAACCTAGGTGCCCTTCAATAGATGAATGTATAAAGACAATGTGGTATATATATACAATGGAATATTACTCGGTCATATGAAGAATGAAATTATGGAATTTGCTGACAAATGGATGGAAGTGAATACTATCATACTAAGTGAAATAAACCAATTCCAAAAAAATCAAAGGCCGAATGTTCTCTCTGATATGTGGATGCTGACTCAAAATGGGTGGGGATGGAGGGAGGTATGATTGTTCATGGATTAGACATAGGGACTAGGTGAAAGGAGGAGGGACTGGGAATGTGAAAGACAATAGAATGAACTAGACATAACTTTCCTCTGCTCATATTTGAATACATGACCGGTGTAACTCCTTATCATGTACAAGCACAAAAATGGGAAGTTTTCCTCTATGTATGTATAATGTGTCAAGTTGCATCCTACTGCCATGTATAACTCAAAAGAAGAAATTTAAAAAGTGACAAATCAAAGAAGGAAATATCTAACCAAATTTCATCAGTAAGCACAGCATAAATGTGCAAATTAGTCTAGAAATAATATATGCAACATGCTTGATCGAATTTTTTGAAGTGTTTGGTGGATTTTAATATGATAATATGTTGAATGTATCTTTGAGGAATTTGTAGTTTAGAGAGGATGACACATAGGCAGTTAATTTCAACATGATGTGGTAAATTCTAACTTTGATAAAGAGAAACACTGGGGGCAATGAATGTATCAAAAAAGGATACAGATCTAGACCAGTTAGTGTAGGGTGTGTGTGTGTGTGTGTGTGTTAGGGTGGGGCGATGGGAGAGATAGTCAAGGAGGAACTACTGCTATATCTCTAATTAAGGATCCACGCTACTGATTACTGAATAGTTAAATGTTCCTTGGTTGTCACCATCTTATAACAGATACACCAGATTAGTTTGAAAGTGATCACTTCCCCCTTATCAGGACTTTCACTATAACTGTCCCCAGTCTGCTTGTGCTAATAAGGAATAATGACGTCATGGAGATAAGAGAGTCGTGATGAAGATTTTCTGCATTTCTTTCCTTTCAAACCCTGTGTCATTTAAAAAAGAAGACAGTCCTCCTCCTTCACTGTAATACTGTGGTCTGACTCCACCACTCATCCTAGCCAGTCTATGTGGTCTTGCTCAAGCTCCTGTTTGAGCATCCTAGTAAATCCAAGATGGGCCTATGAAGAAAGACTCAATCTTTCTTCAATGCCTGTGGGATTCCCCTGGGACTCATCTTTGGAGGGAGTGAAAGGAACAAAGGCCTTTTGTTTAGGTTAATTAAGAGCCAGCCTTCTCAAAATACCCAAACTAAACCAAACTTTGTCATATGTATATCTGATATTATAACTAATTAGAACAAATAAAATTAATTTTTAAAAAAGTGTGAATTCCTTCAATCAGGAAGTAGCTTCTGGATCCTGCTACAGATTTGAAATGTTGGTTAGGCCTAGATGCCCTTCAATAGATGAAGGGATAAAGAAACTGTGCTATATATACACAATGGAATATTACTCAGACATACAGAAGAATAAAATTATGGCATTTGCAGGTAAATGGATGAGGTTGGAGAGTATAATACTAAGTGAAATAAACGAATCCCAAAGAAACAAAGGCTGAATGTTTTCTCTGATAAGTGGATGGTGATACATAATGGGGCTAAGGAGTGGGTAAGGGAAGAATGGAGGAAACAATGGTGTAGAGGGAAATGAGGGAAGGGGTGGAGAGGGGAAGGAAAGATGATGGAATGAGACAAACATCATTACCCTATGTACATGTATGATTACACAAATGGTGTGACTTTACATCGTGCACAACCAGAGAAATCAAAAGTTGTACTCCTAAAATAAAAATAAAAATTTTTTAAAAAGAAATATAGGTTAGGGAATTTCACTCCTTATCCAGATCATAGACAAATGACTTAATGTTGAAGGAAAACTAAACTTAGGAGTTTTCATCAAACAAGATCATCAGAAAGCAGCAGTCCTTCACCCCAGGCACAGTGCTTTCTCTTAAGTTTTCAGGATATATCCTTGGCTAACTTGATATGGGTAAAAGTAGATAAATAGATCAATAAAAATTCTTTTACATTTGCAATTAAACCATTACTTAGGAGACAATTCATAACGTGCTTCAATGAACTCCTCATATTATATAACCAATCCAAAAATTCATTTATAACTTAGAATCCAAAAATGGTAGGCTTTTACCTAATGAAAAACCTAAAACATCATATTTCTTTAGTCATCTTGCCTGCCAGGAAGCCCAGGAAGTCCTAATGTGCAAACACAAATAACTACATCAACCTAGGTTTGTCTCCCAAAGGGCACTCCACAGATCTCTACTACATGATGCTTTCCCAAAAAGCATCTGTTTAATGGCCACAGATGTTAGAAAAGAAGTTTACAATTCCATTAGTATATTAACAATTCTAAGAGATCCAACAATAAATGTTTGAATTTGTTCCATTCAAGTTTCCTAAACATACGTGACCACAGAATTCTGCCTTTGCATAATACCTATTATTCTAGAGCATGCAAAGAAGGAAGGGCTGAACTAGCTCATTGACTGGGATGCCCTGGGATGGAACCCAGGGCCTCACACATGCCAGCTGTTTTTCCTGTTTCTGTGTCTACCTTTGATGTACACATTATCAGCACAGATCATAAACTGTGTATAATCACGTCTGTGTGTATGCGTATGCAGTACATGGAGAGAGCAAGGAAAAGGTTCAAGTTCTGCTGTATTTCTGCTTTCCTATTCTTATAGCTGTCCTTTTATTTATGTATTGTGGCATGTGCATGTTTGCTAAAAAGAACTGGCCTGGCCCGCTCTAGATACCCTCTGTTCCTGGCAGGACTGTACACAAGTCCTTCTAGGGAAAACCCAAAGCCCTTTAGGAAGTGGTCTGTGATGATATGCTGCAGTAGCTGCTAAGTTTCCTTCTGAGTCAGGGCTACCACAAGGGGGTCCCCAGAAATTGACACCTCTCCAAAAAGATATAACAACCTCAGTGCTGAGGTCATGACTGCTTCTCTCTTAGCTAAGGACCCTCTAGGGCTTTTCCCAAGTCACTGAGATTAATAGAATCCAAACCAGATTTCAGCCCAGGTCCTCCCCTCTGTCTGAATTCCCCTTGCTTCCTTGTTTTAACACCTCCTAGAGTAGCTTGGGTTTCTGCTTTTGGTTTCACATCCTTCCACTGTGAAAGGCTCATCCCCATGCTGCTGCATCCAGAGGACTGTCACAAAGATGTCCCCATGGGCTCATTTCACATTTGCTTCAATCGTTCTCACAAGAAGACTGAGTTGAAAGGGTACCTGAAGAATACTATACTCCTGGGACAGCAGTAATGAGGCTATTTCACATGTTAGACGTCTTAACTCTTTCTCCCTGTGCCGTCAATAGAGGCTAGGTTCCGTAGGGCTATGTTGGGCTAGTTTCTATAGATGATACCCCCTTGCCATTTTATAAGAACCTAATGTGGCTATAAAAGAATCCAAGAACTCTTATGATTTAGTCAGATCCATGTCCATTTTATGCAAAAATAATCCTCAAATTAAAATAACCATTGATCCCAGATTTGTTTACATGTACATCTGCCCAATCTTTCACCAGACTGCACGAGTCTTGAGGTGAAGAGTCTATTGACCAATCTCTCCATCTTAGATGCCTGGCAGAAGAATTGTGAAGAACATGCTTCATTCTTAATAAATCAGCATCGAGTAAATGAAGAAATAAAACTAGCAGCAGTTACTTGGGACATGAAGCAGGGTTGTTTTGGGTTTTTGTTTTGTTTTTTAATGTGCGAAAGAAAACCAGAACATTGAAGAATTGGATTATACCCCTGTCAAATCAAGATGTGCTTCTTCAAACTACACATGCATCCTACCACATCATCCAAAGCTCCTCTCTCTGGTTTGTGTTCAATGGCAGTAGGAGGTAGATGTCACCAGTATGACTGGGCCCAGTGTCTGTCACTGCCAGAAAAACAAGAAATAAAGAAAGCCTCCAGTTCATGTTCCTTCCCAAGCTTTTCTCTGTTGAGGAGTCTGTTTCTGAGATTTCAGAAATACTGGGTAGTTTCTCGCTTGTCAGCAGCTGTCTGGAGAGGTCTTACCAAAATAACTACATCCGAGAGCTTCTCTCTATAACATTAAAGGTAGCTCTCGGGCAAGCGATGCTATCAGGCTTTCCTTTTTGAAAGATGGCAATACTTCAACCCAGTGAAAGGCAGTGCATCACCACTGCCTGTCATGGACCCTGCCCCAGACTCAGCATACAGACCCTCAGTTAGGGCAGGCTTTCCTTCAATATCCAGCACTGTTTAATGTGCAAAATATGCCATTTTAAAAGTCAGTCTAAGATACTTCTTCCTCAAACCTTGATTCACCAACCAGAATTTCTAGAGTGCTTATTATAAGATTGTATTTTAAAGGAAAAATTGGTGAAATTTGAATAAATCTATAGCTTATGAATAGTAATGTATTATGCTTATGTAGGAAATTAACATTAAACTTCTGTGTATCTACTCAAAGGAATTGAAAGCAGGGACTCAAACAGATATTTGCACACCCATGTTCACAGCTATACAATTCATGATAGCCAAAAGGTTGAAATAATCCAAATGTCCATCAGCATATAAGTGACTAAACGACATGTGACTTCATGCACTGAAATAGCATTCAGCCTATAAAGGGAATAGAATTCTGATACATGCTAAAATTATGCCAAGTTAAAGAAGCTAGATACAAAGAGATAAATATTGTATTCCACTCATAGGAGGTACCAAGAACCAGAATCTACAGATATAGAAAACAGAAGGGCAATTGCCAGGGACTGAGAGAAGGGATAATGGGCAGTTCATGTTTAATGGGTACAGAGATTCAGTGTAGAAATACGAAAAAGTTCTGGAGATGGATGATGGTGATGATTGTGCAACCATATGAATGAATATATGTAGTGTCCTGGAACTGTACACTTTAAAATGATTAAAATAGTAAATTTCATTATGCATATTTTATGAAATCAAGGGAAATAGGATAAAGATGGATTATAAACCCAATTCTCAATCTACCTTTGTAATGCTTTTATAAATCTAAAATTATTCTCTAAAAAAATGTTTATTTAAAATAGCAGCTCAACTCACAATAGCTAAACTATGGAATCAACCTAGATGTCCTTCAACAAATGAATGAATAAAGAAAACATTTTTTAGATACACACACACACACACACACACACACACATACACAATGGAATATTACTCAGCTTTAAAGAAGAATGAAATGATGGAATTTGCTGGTAAATGGACGGAGTTGGAGAATATCATTTTAAGTGAAATAAGCCAAAAACCAAAGGCCAAATGTTTTCTCTGATGTGCAGATGCTAACTCACAATAAGGGTGAGGAGGCTAGGGAAGAAAAGAGTTCCTTTATATTAGATAGAGAGGAATGAAGGGAGGGGAAAGGGTATGGGGGTAGGAAAGACAGTAGAGTGAAACAGATATTACCTAATGCACATACATGACTACGTGATCAATGTGATCCTACAATATGTACAATCAGAAAAATGAGAAATTGTACTCCATTTATGTATGATTTATCATACATAAATGTACAAGTGCATTCTGTTGTCATGTATAACTAATTAGAACAAATTTAAAAATTTTTTTAAAAATAACACACAAATGAGATTTGATGAGATGGCACAGCCTGGAATCCCAGCTACTCAGAAGGTAAGACAGGAAGATCACAAGTTCATGGTCAGCCAGGGCAACTTAACAAGACCCTGCTTGAAATAAAATATATAAAAGGGAATATAGCTTGGTGTAGTATGTTCCAGGCCTTGGGTTTAATTCCTAGTATGGGGGGAAAAGCCAATACACACACACACACACACACACACAAGCATATACACACGCGCGCACACAGGTCTGGGGTCTGAATAAAAACCACTAATAACAACATACTAAGAAAAACATACTCCTGGCCTCTATGCTAAACTGTGTAAGAATCTCCTGAGCTGGGAGGGGAGCAAGATGCAACATTTTTAATAAATTCTAAAACTTAAGAACCACTATTTCCTTAAGATATTTCTAATAGCTATTTTTCAAATTAGCATCTTTCACCTCTTTTAATCAGTGATGGGATAAAAGCTATCTGAGAATTCCTGGGTCACCACTTTCTCAGTGGATGCTGTTTTACCACTGTGCTCCCTGTAGGCTTCTGACCTCAACATGGGTCACTGGAATGAATGGTGTTGCCAGGTGCCCACCCTCTTCCCTGGACCCTCTCTCCACAGCCCCTGCTTTCCTCCACTTCCTCTTCTTCACCCTGTAAAAAGACTCCAATCCTGAGAAATCCAGTAACCATGGACTGACTGGGTCATGACCAAGCTTATTCCTCTCTCTCTGTCCCAGGGTCACTTTCAATGACCCCTTCAGCAAGGGTCAGAACCAGATTTGTAACTGAATACAAGAAAAACAAGCAGGGAAAGGTGACAAGAGCTTCGGGTTATAAAACCCTCTGGTCCCAATACTACACTCAATAAAAAGAGAAACAGGCTGTGCCAGGGGCTTGGTCAGGGGCTTGTCAGGCTGAAGCGTGGAGACCAGAGCATGAGTCCTGTTTCCACCACCAGAGCCAGAGCTCTTTATTTCTCAGTGCTTCAGTGTACCATGTGTAAAATGGCAGAATTGGAAGTGAAAGCCTCTGCAGGTGCCCCCAGCCTTGAAATTCTGTGACCAAGTAAAGTAAAACCACCCTGACTTAAAATGGCCACTATCCTCAGGAGAGAAGTGAGCACATTAGATCAAAACTTTGGAATAAAGGGTCTGGCACCAGAATGAATCAAATGATGCTTCTGAAAACAGAAAGGTTACCTTTTCTAACTCTTCTAAAAGGGAGGAGTATTGAAAGAACAGAGGCACCAGGGGATCTGAGAGACGGTCACAAGTGTCTCTGATGTGTGTACATGTGGTTTCTCTCCTATTGCATTTTGTGTATTGAAGAAAAGGAAACTGTGGTAAGAACCAGTTAGGTGCTCAGAGAAGACAGGGGAGGGCTTCAATAGGCCCCACCCAGCTCTCTTCTCATTCTTCTCTTCACCAGTAATTTCTGACCCTTTGTCTGAGTAAAAACTTCCCAACAGAATCTCATGAGCTTGTCAAGTGGTCTGTTATTGAGAACTTTGGATCCTGAAGTTTGAAGGCAGCATGCTTGCTGCTTAAGGTTGGAAATGTAAGTACTTAGTAATGTCTGGGAACTACTTGTCCAACAGTACCCCAAAGCCACTCTGCACAGCACCAACTTAGTATCTTTAACCCAACCTAGGAAAAGGAAAACAGGCCAAGGGACAGTTGGCTGACCCATAGAGGCTAAAGAAAAGTAGGAGAAAAAAAAAATAGTGCAAACAACTCAAGGTAAGGGGCCTCCCTTTTGTTAGAACAGCCTTCACAGAATGAGTTCAATGATATCTAGGTATACAGTTTCCTTAATTATCCCCAAATGACCTTTGCTAGGCTTGGGGGTATCCAAACCTTGGAAGTAATACGATGAGCCTATCAGAATTTTGCCATTCAGCAAGAGGAATGGCAAGGAATCTTATAAGATTTCATTACTGTTGCCCCTGGGGCTATTGTGATGTTTGTGGATTTCTTTGGAACTTGGAGGATTGGCAGGGCGTGTTTTCACAGTTACTGACAGGGTAATCCCAGGAGCCCCCTATTTCTCTGACTACGAGGATCAGAGAAAAAAATTGTAAAGTACGTATTGAGCCAACCATATGTGGCTAGAAAGAGAGGCCACAGCTCGGGGGAGGTGGATGGCTGTGGTTGATGGGTACAAGACAATGCAAGCAACCGCTACAACTTCCTAGCTCAAGCAGTTTCTGAGAAAAAGCACAACTCACCTGCTGCAAACCTGGACAACCAGGGATGCTAGATGGGCTGTGAACTCTCAGGGGGGCAGAGTTAGAACCTGGGCTACCTGCTTTGCATTTGAGACAGGAGGAGGGAGTGTGGCTAAGCCAGTCATACCTGGCAAAGCCATGCCAGCTCCACTCCTTTTTACTTAGTGTCCTTGGGCAGATTACTCCCAGCTTTAAATTCCCCACCTATGAAGCAAAAGTAGCAACACATCATGAAAAGTGAAGCAATCCAAAACACTGTAGATATTAAATAAGAGCATGTCTCTATTTTTTCCTCTGCTTCTTGTCCCTTGATAATTTTGTCTCTCAACATCTTTCTGTAAAGAACTAAAATGAACAGCTGCTTATCGTATATAATAGCTTCATAGAGTTATAGGGAAGAAATAATATTCTTGCTCTGACACCTTTCTTTTCTTTCTTTCTTTTTTCTTTTTTCTTTCTTTTTTGACTAATTGTGTTGTTGACTCATGGATCCAGTCCATTGTCTTCTCAACTCGATTTTCTCATTTGTAAACAAAGAAGCAAACAAATACCCCTTTCCTCCTACCACCCTGAGTTCAACTGAACAAATGCTCTTGAACCACCCACCACATTGAACCAGCACAAGATCTCACCGCGTCTCCTACATACAAATGATTTGCAAGAGCTCCTCTTTTTAGGGGTTTTCAGACTCCTATCACTGGATGTTGCCCTATTAGGCAATATCAGCAGAGTTTACTGGGTATGACTTTTGTAATAAAGATTAGATCCAGATAATCCCTCTTCACAACATGATTACTAGCTAATCCTGTCCCAGTCAAGGGTTGCTTTTCTCTTTTGAGTTGCAAGTATTCATTGTATGATAAACCAAAAAATAGAAAGCCTATCAGAAATTCTACCACATACACTGCCCACCTAACTTGGCTGTGGGGTCCACAAGTCCTCCTGGCTTTGGTTTAGAAGCTGACATTTACATGACTCCCCTCAAGAGTGTGGAAGCAAAACCAAGTCCATTTTCAGAGTAGAGAGGCAATTAGAGGGAAGTGAAGGCCTCGGCACATAACCTAGCTCAGTGTAAATGCCACACCATGTGAAATTCTTCTTATAGGTATGTAATGGGGGAAAAATAGCAAAGGATAGAAATGAATAATTTCAGTGACAAGATAAAAGAAAACTAGGCCCTTGGAAAAAACTTTTTCTAGGCCCATTTCTGTGCCTAAAATGCACTCATAGACCCTTCTGGAAATTCATCTGGTCACTCTACCACTCAGGCCAGCCTTCCTGGAAAGCAGGGCATTGGAGAAAGGGACACTAGCAGCTCCAGTGCCTGCACAATGGAAGTGTGGCAGTGGGAGGCCTTCGCTTCACCTCACCTCGCCTCACCTCTGTGCAGAGCACACCCAGCATGTCAGACCGCTTGCAGCCCTGCTGTTTGATCTTATCTGCCTGTCAGGGAGGTGAAGTGTATGCGTCAAGGGGTTCGTGCCTGTTCATCATTGTGGTTGCCCCCAAGTGGAACAGGCAAGGTAACACTTGAAGCCATTTTTGCAGAGAATTGCACAAATGGCAGCGGCTGGTAGCAGTGGTTCCAAGTGCAGTTCAAGAAAACACCCACAGAATGGTAAAAGCTGCCAAAGAGACGCCACAAAACAGAGCAACACACACAGGCATGCACACACATACACACACATAGCAGTTTAAACCCAAAGCCCCCAGAGGCTGGAGGAAATGCTCATGGGCCAACCAAGAAGAAAAAGGAGAGATAGAATCTGTTGGATGGCACAAACATTGGGGGACGGAGGTGATGCTGCAGATGGATGGATGCCTAATGCTTTCTTTGAGAAGGCCTGTTCTGAGAACGAAAAACAAACAAACAAAAGAAAAAAAATGGATTGTTCTCAAAGCTTGAAACTGATAGTTTCTAACCTGGGGAATCGAAAACAATTTCTTTCTGAATAAGAAAGTAGATGGAGCAAAGGAAGTCCAAACTTGGGCCCTTTGGGAGGCCATAGATGTTTTTAATCTGCCCAGCAGTAGAACCAACAGAACTAACAATTGGTGGTAACTGTTGCAATTATTCTCATATAAAATAAGGTTTCTTTTTTCTCAAAGTAGAATGACAAGTCCTTGCTTGATTAAGTGTTCAGAACATTCATATTTATGGCACAGTTACCACTGAGCGTTCATCAAACACAACACAGGAGGGAATGAGATGAACTTCACCTCCTCCTGTAGTTAATTGTCTCATGAAAGAACAGATATTAATGAAATAAATAGCTGCAAATTATGACTAGTGTTTTGAAGAGAGAATGGGTAGTGTCATGACAGAAAATATTTTACTTGGAAGTTTGAGTCTATTCAATATACAGTTTAAAATTAGTTATCACATGTGAAATTGCAGGGATATATACAAATGACTGAAATATGATCTTTACTTTCTAGAAGCACAAAACCTTTTAAAGGAATTTAGCCAGGTTGAATACATGAATAATAATATTTGGAAATAGAAGAGAGATTTATCACTAAGGTATTTTAGAAGTTACATTTTTTTTTCTTAGAAAAGGATGTGAATAGGCTTTGTGCTACGTACTTACTTCTTTTCATATCCCAGATCTATTAGATCCCTTACAATTACCCTTAACAGACACAAAAGACATCATGTACCTTGTGGAAACCATCCAGCCATAGGGACTGTGTCTTGGAGCAGTGCTTCCCGAACTTTAACATGCACAGAAATCACTTGATTTTGCTACAAATACAGATTCTAATTGATTTAAGTGGTCTGCAGTGGGCCCTGAGACTTGGCCTTTTTTTCTCTTTTCTTTCTTTCTTTCTTTTTTTGGAACATTTGTAGAAAATAACGCTGGTGATCTGAGGAGCTCACTGTGTGTATTTGATTCCTTGGGAAAGGAATCAAATCGTGCGACCTAATGTTTGTGTTGTTCTTTTATTCAGCACAAACTTATTGAGTATCAAATATGAGGTTGACTTGCCTTAAATCTTAATGGTTTCTTCCCCTAAAAATATCATCAATGCACAACTGTTTGGAATCCAAGTAGTTGTTTTATATTTGAATAAATGCTTACAAATTCTGTGGGAGGAGGGAATCAACCAAGATGGCAATAGTAGCAGCATGAAGTTTGAACCCCATACTGACTGGTGAATGGTTTCATTGTGGTAGATGACAGAAATTTGTATTGACATAAATATATGTGGCAAGAGTGTTCTGGAATTCAAAGTTCTCAGACATTCTTGGGCAAACGGGGGCCATTCCTAGAGAGCACAGAGCACCATTTGCCTTTTTCTTTACAACACAGTGCCTGTTCCCCTGAATGTCCTTCTGCAGGCTGCCTGAGAGCCTATGGCATGCTGCTAGCCCTCCCCACCATAACATTCATCACTGAAATGAAACCTGACACCAGGATTGTCATTTTAGTGAGAAGATGATAAAACTCATTTAACCTTTCCACTCTATAGGCTGATAATTCCCTCTGCTCCTGATGAACAGCGGAGAGCTTTGCCAGAAGGGTGGACTCAAGTTACATGGGGCATGCTGAGGTAAGGGGTGGTCTTTCCTTTTCACGTTAGGAGCTCATTGCTACCCAATCATTTTCAACCTTCACACAGATGGAATTTCCAAACTCAAGTTTGAAGAAAGCACCTTGATTTCCTTCACATTCACAGCTTGAGGAGCATCAAAGGCCCAGTTGAAGGATGAAAGGAGATAATATTCTGGGCACAAATGAGCTCTGTCACTACTGCCATTCAGACTGTCAGGGACATAATTGATGTGTCTCTCAGGGCAGCAATAGCTTTGCACCACCAACACCTTTTTGTCCTGTTGGGAATTAACCCTGTCACTGTGTCTAATTCTCTAGTAGTAGGGAGCATTCACTGCCAAAGATTTGTCATTGCATGTGATAGCAACTGTAATATTTAATATTCCCTAAATGAGGGACAATCCTGAGAAACCAGGAAAGGTTGGCACGTGAAGAAAAAAGGAGCCAGTGTTCTTCATACTATCCCTCCAAGAGAATTGCACTACACCATCTGAACTAACTGATTTGATTCTTTGTAACAGGGAGAATCAGTTAGATCTGAGTTTGATGCTTCTGGAAGTAAACTTGGTCATTCATAATGCAAATCTTTCGTGAATATTTTCCAATGAGAAAGCATTATTACAAACCATTTCCATTGTTTCAGGGGAAAATACTCCAAAAACCAGGTTAGTCAGGTAAAAGAAGATGTAGAAGATATAAAATGCAAAAAAGAGAGTTGGATACTGTAGGAAAAGCCTTGGGTAAAGAAGAATTGAGCTCCAACTCTAGTTTAATCCTCAGCAAACTGTAAGAATTTGAACTGGACCTAATTGGCTTCTGATTTCCTCATTTGTAATTAAAAGAAGTAGGTCCTTGGGCTGGGGATATAGCTCAGTTTGTATAGTGCTTGCTTCACAAGCACAAGGCGCTGGGTTCAATCCCCAACACTGCAAAAAAAGAAAAAAAAGTAGGTTTTTAGTAATGCTAATATTTTATGACTTTGTGTGATTAAAATCTTCCCATCTTCTGAGGAAATTGTGTCTTCCAAACCTTTATCTAGCAAGTAAGTGATTGCTGGTCTGATACTAAACCACTCAACAGGAGACACATTAGGAATGCAATATAAGCTTCACCTCCAGTTCCCCCAAATAGTTCTGTCACTGTTTCAAAAATGTGGAGCTCATCTTATGCAATGCAAAAGGTAGGTCTAGAGATCTCTGCATGTGTCTACAGAGGGCACACTCTATCTGTTTTAAGAAAACAAAAAATAGCAAGATGACCAAGGTGGAAATAACATTGAATTCTCCCATTAATTTTACTCTCAGTCTACTGGATACTTGGGGGAAAGCAGTTTGAGCAATATCTCATAATTATACTGTGTGTCATTTTGGTTTCTGAGTTTAATAGGTTAGTTGTTCAAATTTTGCCTATCTATCTCATTCAACTGTCATAATCCTATGATGGAAGTTATTTTGTCCAAGTTGTAGTTAAAGAAAATGAGCTCAAAAGAGTCAAATTGCTTCCCAAATATGCTTCTGGTATATAGTAGAGACCGAATTTGAACCTAGATCTGACTATTGATATTAAAACTTCGGTATCTGTCTGAACTTACTTATGTGTGCAAATGCACTGGTAATACCTAAGTTTGTATATGGGGTTAAATGATAAAATGCAAACAAAATGTCAGACTCAGAACCTGGAGTAGGGAAGGTAAATTTTCCTCCCCAAACACAAGGACATTCAGCTCTCTAGCATGGGATTGAGAGATAAATACTCTGACTCCAGAACTGGAAAGGAGAAAAAGAACATTGATGAAGCCCTTAGATGAACTCTTATAAGACCTTTCTCCAAGTAAGTTATCACTCCCAGATTCCTGTTATTAACTCCGAAAGACTTTATGCTTAGGAGGCAGATGTGGACCTGAGGGCGGGCCGTGGCCCGTCTGGTGTTGGATCAGCATGCTAATTCTTGTGCCTCCATGAGCACCCTTTTTGGAATCTTGACAGGAAATACACCCCCACACACATACGCCGACCTCATTACCTCTTGAGGAGTCATGGGTGATGAAGATGTTTCCTGTCACTTTGTTCAGACAGAGAGTGGCCTAACCCTCA
Source organism: Glaucomys volans (assembly GCA_020662805.1). Taxonomy (NCBI): domain Eukaryota; kingdom Metazoa; phylum Chordata; class Mammalia; order Rodentia; family Sciuridae; genus Glaucomys; species Glaucomys volans. Next base: position 436,743 of record JAJEJO010000626.1, on the reverse strand, counting down.
TGTCATTATCAGAGGAGTAGCCAGCAACTGGATCTCTGCCCCTTAGATTGAGCAAAGAGCCAGGACTAAGCCCTTTGGCATCTCCCTGTCTTGGTTGCAAGCAAGCAAACCTGTCACCTTCCTGTTTTATCTACACATGGTGTTTGTTTCCTTTGACGTGGATTCTTACACTCGGGGTGGGAGGGATTTCTCGAAAAATGATATTGTTGTAGTCCACTGATTCCCTGCCCCCTCCCCACCCCTTTCTCTTTCCTTTTCAAGGCTCCAGGAATTGCTAAATGGCATATCCTGAACACCCAGCACTCTCCAGCTAAAAATACCAGAGGGTGTGCTTATCTACAAGGAGGCTTCCTCTCCAGGGGCTTTACAGACGTTATCTCATTTATCCTTAAAAACACCCTGCAAGGTAGGATGTGTTCACAAAACCCTGTCCCAGAGAGGTAAGGACGGCTTGGAGAGGAAAGGTCAGCAGCTAGGGTTCTATTCTGAGGCTCAGCAGACAAGCCCAGGTCTCAGCCTAAGCTCCATTTCCACCTTGGAACAGTGGGAGTCCATATAAAGCAATTAGGCCTGGCGCAGGAAGAAGGGCCAGGTTTATGTGGATTCTGAACCCCCAGGCTACTTCTCCTGGGTAACTTTGCTTCCATCTTCTCTTTAAAATTTGGAGATCCTCCCAACCCTTAGTCAACTTGTTACATAGCTTTACACATCCTTCTCTACAGACGTGTCTACCACAATGGTTTTAATTCTCACCCATATAAACCGATGGTAGCTAGTAGTTTTCCATCTCTTGTCATAGCTGAGTAAATGATGACTGCCTTCTAGAAGTTATACGTGAATTTGTTATACACGCTTCAAAAACGTGTTCCCAACAGAATATATCCTGTTTTTCCTCATTCAATGTATCCCTCTATATTCCCTTCTCTCAGGATCTAGAAACATTGACCCCAAAACCTGGCAAGTTCCATCACCTCTTATTACCATGTGCAAATGGAGACTGAGTTAAACAGCTTTCAGGGGTCCCTCCAGATTCACTTCCTCTTCTCCAATAGGCATGCCCAAAGAAATTATCTTGTAAGTACCAACTTGCAGAGCTCCATGGCCCTCTGGTTGCCAGTTGGTGGGCACTGGCAGGAGATTGGGAGGAAGCAGGAGAGTGAGAGCACTGCCTCCCTGTAGGGTTGTCATGGACCAGCTGCATCCTGTAGTCCATGAGGCATCCTTTTCCACACAGGTCCTGGGTTGTAGAAGCCATTCTTTCCTGCTGGCCATCAGTCTGAAGGTGGTAAAATTTCCTTTCTCCTAATATTGCCAACTGGGATCACTGCTTAACCCATACTATCTTTCATTCTTTCTTTTTTATTTTGTTTTGTTTTGTTGTTGTTGTTGTTGTTGTACCAGGGATTAAGTGTCCATGGCACTTGACCACTGAGCTATATCCTAAGCCCTTTTTATTTTTTATTTTGAAACAGGGTCTCACTAAGTTGTTCAGTGAGTAACTTACTGGGCCTCACTGAGTAAGTTGTTAAGGCTGGCTTTGAACTTGTGATTCTCTTGCCTTCGCCTCTCTGCTGCTGGTGGGATCACACTATATTCTTTAAACATTAGCCACACATTTTTTAAATAGTTCCTGTATTAAATTTATTATTGCACCCAGCTAGAGTGGTCTCCCATCTCTTCCGTAATGGTACCCAAACTAATAAAGCCACCAATTTCTTTTCCATTCAATTCAGACAATATTACATTTTAAGCCCATATCTGACCTTGAATGCTAAGTTACTATCAAATCTCTCATCCTGTAGACTCCTAGCTATTATTCAGATTGTCAAACTACCCTGTTTAAAATACCTGTGTAATTACATCAGTCCCGTATAAGTCCATCAAAGGTCTTGGTGACCTTCAGCATATCATTTCCTTACTTGTCTTTCTGTTTTTCTGGAGTAAGTATTTTATCTCTGCTTCCAGGATATCCTCAATAAATATTCATTGCATGGATGAGCATTGAATAGGACTTTTGATCTTAAGGCAAATACAGCTATCTTCCTTCACTGTATTATTTTCCACTAAGGTGCAGTTTGTTGTCCTCCTGAATAGTCCTCTTTCTCTGGATATGGGAATGCAAACCCCTCATTATAATGCAATTCCTTTCTCATTGTGCAGAATGTTCATGACCAGTAAGGAGTTATGTTGTGATGCAAAAGCAAAGACTCTAAGCTAGACTTTCTGGATTAAATTCCTGATTTCCCCACTAGTCCTGTGACCTTAGAATGTCACATTCTAAGCCTCAGTCTACTAATCTATGGAATGAAGGTAGTAATCTCATCAAACTCACAGATTTGCTGCAAGGATTATGGGAGTTCACACATATAAAACAGTGCCCAGTATTTGGTAAGCTCACTATAAAGTTAGCCCTTATTACTTAATCCATCCCAATATTGTAACTATTTTCCTTACAGTGTTTGTTTGTAGTTTATTTAGTTCAACCTTTCTTGAAAACTTATCTGTACCTGAAAACATTCTGATATCAAAAAAAATATTACATTGCCTAGTGTTTATAACCCTGAGCATATCACTAAAATTGTCACATGGACTTCCCATAGTCTCTGATGAAGGCAGTCTTACAAGAACATTGTCTTCATTTCTTCTTTCCCTGCAATGGATTATCAGAAGGTGGGGAGAATGGGCCTATGTGAATATATTTATATTTATATATATATACATATATACACCCACATATACATACATATACACACTTATTTACATATATATGTAAACTGTCTTGATATATTTGTTTCTCCCTCATGATCTTTTCCAAAACTGAAGGATTTTCTTCTACATGACTTTACCTCTCTCTCCCTCTTCCTTTATTGAATAGATTAGCTCCTGTGCCTTCATTCCTTCCAAAGATTAATAGAGAAATCTAAATTTGGAATTTCAAAACTAAACATACCAAAGTAAAGTTAAAATAGCTTTTTAAGTGATTGTAACACAAATTTATTATTTGAATATTTTAAAAAGCAGAAAAATATCAAGAAAAGAAATAGAAAATTACCATTCCAACATGCTGAAAAGAAATCACCCACTAATATTTTACAACATTGTTTCAGTCTTTTTTACATTTATTTGTATTTTTCTTAGTTGAAAAATTCGATATATGATTTTGTGTCCTGCACTTTTTCATTTTTGCCAAATGATTGTCACTGATCCAAATTACACACAAAAGTAATTTAAATAACATCACTAATTTAAATAATTTTGTGAGTGCCATCATAGTATTCTATCATTTGTTTGTATCAGCAATTTAATTAAACATCCTATTTATTAGAAAAAAATATTTCCTACTTTTAAAATTACTTCTATATATTTCTGATAAACTCTTTTGTTTATACATTATTGTCCCCATTTTCATTAAAGATTTTCAATATAAAATTCTGAGGCTACAGAATAGAAGTATGTTAAAGCCTTAAAATGCCTTAATATAAAATTTTTGCTGGAAAGGATATGGCTGTTGATATTTTCGCCAGCAGTATATTAAGGTTAACATTAGAGTATCATTAACAAGCTTGAAGTTCTTATTCTGATTAGTCTTTCCTCATTGAAATTCAAAATAAGTGTCTATTAAGTATATATCTCAAATAACAGGCATTAAAATACATTCATGTGTTGCTTAATCAAGAGGATATATTCTGGAAAATGTATCATTAGGTGATTTTATCTTTATGCAAACCTGGTTGAGTATGCTTGCACAAACCTAGGGGGTACAACTTTCTGTGCACCTAGGTCATATGGTTTATATCTGTATTAGAAACTATTGCTCTGAGGGCCACGAGAAACAAAATAACATCAGATTAAATCACGTACAAGAGAAAATTATGTAATCGAGACACTATAAACACAATATATATGAGATTGCTGCCAGCATCTAAGGGCATATTATTTTATAGTAAAACCTTTATTTTATGTAAGAAAAAGTAAAATAATGACAAAAGTTTAGTATAGTAAGCACATAGGCCAGTAACTGTCATTTTTTCATTTTCAACTACTACTACGTGTGACACACAGTTGTGTGTGCTACACTTGTATAGACCAGCAGTATAGGAGGTTTGCTCACTCCTTTGTCACCACAAACACACGAGTCATGCAATGCACAGTGCTGCTACAACACTATGACATCACTAGGTGACAGGAATTTTTCAGCTCCTTTATTAGCTTATGGGACCACAATCATTAAGTTACTAAATTGTTATTAAGCAGCCCAAGGCTATAGATATAAAGTAGCTTAACCGCCATTTAAAGTTCATACATTCTCATTTTACTCAAAGGGGCTCTGATTTAAACCAGACTGCCTTTTCATATTGCCCATGGGATATGTGAAGAATGGCTCCTCTATCATCAGCGATGCAGCAAGCCCAACACCTTCTTGGAGGGCACCCTGAATACATGATATCCCCAGAACTAGAGAGCTGAGCTTAGGACCCCACAATACACCTGTACCCCCAGATCCCAGCTTCCAGCCAGTTCCTTGCAGAGACTGAGTGTGGAAGAGAAATATTCAAAGTGCTTGCTTTCCCCTTTTCACTCCTTCTGTGTTTACTAAAGACCTATTACGTGGGCTCTCAATAAATATTAAATGGATGAGTATTGCGTAAACATACAGTAAATGTACTCTTAGGGTAAATATAGCTGTTTCCTTTCACAATATTCTTTTGTACTAAAGTTACATTTGTTGTCCTAATCGAGGAGTCCTGCTTCCATGACTAGAGGAATTCGAAGACCAAGGCACAAAGCAATGCCTTTCTAATTGTACAGAGCTGTTACCAAAACTATGCTGAGCACTGGGGAACCACATTAACAGGAGAGACACAGGGCCTATCTTGGAAAAGCATACCTTTTAGAGAAAGGGGTAACTATTAAATAATAGATTACTCAATTAAATAATTATATTTGTGACAAAGTGCTCTAAAACAGAATAACTGATTAAACAGAACATTCAATCTAGTGAGTTCACAATTTTTATTTATTTTTTGTTTATTTATTTATTTATTTATTTTTGGTATTGGGAATTGAATCCAGGGGCACTTAACTACTGAGATACATCCCCAGTCCTTTTTTATATTTTATTTAGAGATAGGGTCTTGCTGAGTTGCTTAGGGACTTGCTAAGTTGCTGTAAATTGCTGAGGCTAGCTTTGAACTCACAATCCTCCTCCCTCAGCCTCCTGAACCACTGGGATTACAGGCATGTTCCACCATGCCCAGCTAGTTCACAATTTCTACTTGAGATGTATTCATATGTCACAAATATCTTTGCACATGGAAACCACCCTATTCTTTTATAAACACCTGGTACAATTAAAATGGCTCTTGATGATAGCTTCTCTCCTTTATCTTTCTCTGACTTTCATGCAATCACACATGCTCCAAGAACAAATGGAGCACGTGCTATATGTCAAGGTTAAAGGTGAACCTCCTGTGCTCAACAGAAAATGGCTGTGCAAAGGTGGAAAGAAAAATTGACTTTATCTAACATCTTTTTGCCATAAGTTTAGCATTTCACAGGTATCCTCAATGACAAACCTCAGGTGGCAAGGGGAAATTAGACCTAAAAAATTCAAGTTGTCTATGCCATTCTCAGGTAATAAGGAAAAGAACTAAGAATTACCCCCACAAAAAAAAAAAAAAGAAAAAGAAAATTCTAGATTTTTTAGGCACCTTTATAAATAGCCTGTCACTCACCAGCGACCAGCAAGGATTCATGCTGGACAAATGATTAAGATTCCTACTGGTTTATGGCCTTTTCCACAGCTCTTCAAATATTTGATTCCCTCATTTGCAAGTTTATATTCTAGTTACAAAGATGAATTTCCCCACAGGGCAAATGAAGGGTTATATCCTAATCTATTCATCCCCAGCCACACACCAAATGGATCCAGGGAGATTAAATCAGAGCTCAGCTCTGAAAGCACTGCCTAATGCTCTGTAGACCCTGCACCCTTGCACACCAGGATCCTCAAGCTTCTTCGGGAGTCTATTTGTTTTCAAGAGTGAACATAGACAAAGAATAGAATCCAACAGCTCACTTTCATCGTGGTGAGGAATGGGAGCCTTTCAACACTCAATTAACTTCCGGTAAGTGAAGCAAAATGGTGATCTTCCACACGTAGAGGCCAGGGAGAGGCTCCTGAAGGAACAATGGAACTCACAGCGGACTATTTACAGACCCCACTGCCCTCTGTTGTGGCTACTGAGTCACCTGGAAATGTGTATTGTTTCATTTGCAACCCCCAGGCCACAGTCTGCAACCCCCACTCCCACCCCACAACACACATACACACATTGCCTGCTCAGTTATTGTCATTGATGGACTCATCCTGGCCTACTCCACCTCCCACACCCACTCCCTGCCATCATCATTTCCCCTATTGTTTGCAGGGCTTGGCCCTGACCCCTGTGTATTTATAAAGGCCATTTCCCGCTGCATCATTGTGTGCTCTGTGGCCGTCAGCTCCCCATGTTTCCTGACAATGGGGTGGGGGGGGCTTGTTAGCAACTCGTCCAGCTCCCAACTTCCTCCATGTCCTGTTTACTGCACTCTGCAAGCATCTCTCTGGCCACTGCTTAAGCAGAGCCTACCAGCTTTGATTTATCCCAGCATGGCCTACATTGAGAGAAATCCCATTCTAGTTCAGCAGTTCGTCTACAATGGAACAACCTAAAGAACTAAGGGCTTCCATGTGATAGACTGTAATCCCCAAAGGTGTTTCAGTCTCTCCATTAAACGACTGGGGTTCTGAGTCAAAGCAAATGATGTTGGGCTTAAAGAGACACACAATCTCTGTCCCTGTGTTTCTCAATGTGGGATTGCTAATAATTGTAGTTTCCATTTTACCTCTTAGTTCCCTAGCGTTTGGTGTTTATAGGTATGTACTGCCGGTTCTATAAAAAAATCCAGACCAAAAAACCTTCCCCTTGTGGGCAAATATCAGAGAAGGAAGACGTATCCGTTACAGAAATGTGGCATTTTTGTGTTTCCTACGATTCCTTTTCTTTTCTGCTTTTTTCTTCATCCCTGGCATACTCTCCACAGAAATGTCATCTCCTATTGCGGAACATTGTCTTAGAACATATACATGGATGAATGGAAACAGCAGTAGTTAAGTGAATCTGTGACTATAATCTTTCAACTTTGCAGTTCTTTGCTTTCATACCTAATTGTTACAAGGAACTCCTTCCAGTGTGCACACATAAGATGAGAGAACCCAAACTCAGAGTGATTAAAAAACTTGCTCAAGTTCACAAGACAGTTGAAAACTTCAGAGTTTAGAGTTTGGGTCATTTGTTTTGCCTTGAAGTTACCTAAGTCCTTTCTTCCCTTGGTGATTACTTTGCTATATCTTGGTATCTCCTCTTTTACCAGTCATTTACTCTAGCAGAAACAAGATGGGTACATCTACAGAAACCATGAACCCCATTTGGAAGGATTAATTGTTAAGGCCTCAGGAGTCACAGTTGCTTTGGAAGCTTCAAGGCTCCAGGCACCAGGATGAGCTCCCTGTTAAATCAGGCACTAGTCCAGGCTGGCTGTTGGTGATGTTTGATCTGTCTCACTATGAAGCCTGTCAGGAACTGAGCTTTGGGCTGCCTGTGTTGTTTGTTATTGCAGTCAGAGCTCTACCATGAATGGGAAACACAAGCAAAAGGTGACTGAAGACACCAACATCCCAGCCCCTGCCACCCTCATGCTTCAATTATTTGGTTTGGCAAAGCCATGATCTATTCCTAGCATCCAGTTACCAACAATCAGACACTCTTCTCCCTGGGGTCCATCAGTCCACTCTGTCTGTGATCACAATGAATCCATGGCTCCTTGGCACACAAGCTGAGTATGGGTGTGTGTTTGGTCTGAGCTGTATCATCCTCCCTGTCCAACAGTCTCCACCCCTGCCCTCTCACCCAGCAAGCATCCTGTTTCATTCCTGGCCCAGCTGCTGCTCCAGAATGTGGAGCTCCCAGCAGGCAGTAGGCCAGTCTCAGGACCGGTGACAGAGTGAGTAATGCACAGACCAGCCAGCAGGTCAGAGGTCAGCTGCTCCTGGGATTGCATCTCCTTAGACCACAAGGCCCAGTAACTGTGATCACCCAGTAGAATTAGTTCCCAGAGCTGATGGGCAAGATAAAGCACATTAGCAAAATGTGCCCTCTTTGATTTTATGCCACAGGGGGCAAAGGCTTGCCTGGAGAACATGAACCCACCACTGACCCTCTACAAAGGCTATCACTACTATGTGATCATCCTTATCAGCACCATAGGCATCATGTAACTCTAGAATGTCACAATCTAGAAGGACCCAGATGATGACCCCTCCTTTTGTAAATGAGAGGACAGAGTCTCAGAGGGCTCAAGTGGCTTAGGTGGACATGCACCTAACTCTTCTGTCCTCCCTAGTGATCCCTCCATTCCACTACACCACCATGGCTGGGATAGACCTTCCTGGGATAGAAAAGAGACATAGGAAGCATGAGCTACAGAGATGGAGATATTCCTGTTACCCAGATTAGCACCAAAAGAATGAAATGCCAGAAATGAGCTCCCTACTCCAGCAGATGCATCCTTACTTGCAGGTGGAGGGACAGCCCTAGGGAACAGTGTCTTATTTACTTAGTTTCTCTAGCCTACTCCATATAAAGCTAAAGTCATGGATCCAAAGAAACAAATACTCAAGAGAGAAAAGTAACGTGCAAAAAATACAGCAGAGTCATCAGAAATCATCACCAGGGTCCATAAACAAACACAGACTGTGGTCCAGCAAATACCACTCCACTCAAACTCAGTAGGTACAGTCCCTGGTATATCAAAGCATTCATTTAATCATTCATCCATTCATTCTTTCACTCAACAAAGACACATAACAAGGTGCAGTCTACACTTAGTCATAACATACACTATGCCAGACGCTCTATTGGGAGTAGGACAATTCATCTGGAGCTACAGTGCAGCTGAGCTGATAGATGCAATAGAAATAGTACAGTCTGATATGAGACTATAATGCCCACACATACATGCACACACATATGCACGCACACACATATGCACGCACACACATGTGCTTGAAGAGACTTACCAGGAGAACACCAAAGATGTCTCTGCAGGGATTTGAGATTAGAGGTGAGTTTTTAATAATCACAAACTCTAGGAGCATAGGCTAAGAATTAGACAAGCATAAGACAGGGAACAGCCTTGCAAAGGGGCGGACAACAGGGAATGCATCACACCTGAAGCAGGAGGCAATCATGGCCCTTTGGGTGGAACCCAGATCACAAGTGGCCTGGGAATACCAAAATGCATGGCCTTTAATCTGAAGATACTGGAGAGTCATTAAAGAACTGACAGGTGATGACAGGATTATGCTTGCAGTAAAGAAATACTCTTGTTCTCAAGTGACAAGTGAACAGAAGGGAAGCAAGACTGGTGGTAAGGAGGATATGAAACAATCCAGATGAATGCTTCCATTTGTTGAGTGCCCAATGGGTATGAGAAACTGCACTCATCACTTCACACTGTCTACATCAGCATTTCTGACAACAAATATCAGTAAGCAGCTCCTGGTTTCCAGGCATTGTCCCACATACTATAGACACAGTGGTCAGCAAGACAGAGTCCCGGCCCTTGAGCTGCTTGCACTCTTACAGGAAGAGTGCAAGGAAGCTGGATGATAAGCACATGTGATAATTACTAGTAGTAATAAATGCTATACACTGACCATTTCATTGTGTTACTTTCCCAAAATTATATAAAAGTAAAGAATCAAGATTTGAGCTGAATCTTAAGTCCTTGAGTTAGTCAACACATGCTTCATGATAAAAGAACAGAGCTTGAACTTGTCTGTCAATAAAGAATGATGGAGAAAGTGGGGAGATTGAATTCCAGAGAATTCTAATGCTAGTATCTACAAAACATGCTAAACTGTCAATAATGGAAGATCATTTTGCATGTATTATAGATCAGTTTGTGGATCAGTTACTTGTGCAAGTTAATTGTTTAAATATAAGTTTAGTAAAATGGAAGAATTTGACATAAACCTTAGAACGTTCTAAGACCTGAGCTATTGTGAACTCATTCATCCACTCCACTCACATTTAATGAACATTTACTGTCCTAAGCACTGTGCTTGTTGTTCAAGAATGGAAATAAATCTGCATAGCCCCTGACCTTAATATGGTCACAGAAGAGTGGGAAATCAGGCTAATAAACACAAAGATTAGAGAAAACAGTGTAGGCATCCTTGAAAAAGAAAATACTGAGAACTTGCCACATGTCAGATGCACACATTACATGTAACATGTCAATAAATATAAAAGGATCCTCTGTTTGTTACTATTATTTTTAGGTAAGTCAAAGAATGATGGCCATCAGTCCAGGAAGAGTCCCAGGAATGAGAAAGCATATTAGGTCTGGGAAACTTCAGTAAGACAGTTAGACTCAATGAAAATGCAGGTTAGGTATTGCTTAACTGAATACTTGGGATCAGAAGTGTTTTGGATTTTTAATTCTTTTCATATTTTGAATATTTTCATGTATATAATGAGAAAACTTATGAATAAAACCCAAGTCTAATCAAGAAACTTATTTATGTTTCTTATATACTATATACTCAACCTGAAAGTATTTTGTGAAATATTGTTGGTGTACCTGTGTTTTGTTTTGTGTTTGGTTTCCCATGCTGAGGATTGACCCCAGGCCCTTGCATAGGCTCGCATAGGCTCTAACATTGAGCTGTACCTCTAGCCCTCACTGTGCCTTGTATCTCGAATTTCACCTCTCATATGAGGTTATGTATGGAATTTTCTACTTGATGCATCATATGGACACTCAAGAAGTTTTGGATTTTGAAGCACTGCAGATTTGGGATTTTAGACAGGAGATGCTAAACCTACATTTGTCGTTCAAATGCTATCTCCATGTAGAAAGGTAGCTTATTTCTTACATGGAGTTGTGTTTTTCAGATCACAGGTGTCATTATAAGCCAGCCAAGTGAGCGAATTCCTGAAAGAGACATTCTCTACTTGGTTCGCTGGGATTCATGTGGCATTCATGTGGCATTCTCTACTTGGTTCGCTGGGATTCATGTGGAATGACTAGAAACTTAATCATTAGAATTGCCCTCTTAGATGAAACATTCTCTACTAATTATAATGCATAGTGGTTCATCTTTATTCTTTCAGGTATAAATTTTATTTCTGGAGACAGAAAATGGCCTTTTTTTTTTTTCGGGTTAGAAATATTATCTTAGGACCTTGAAAAGCATGTCAACCCTGGGGGCACAATGACTATTATGCCTGTAGGTTTTTCCTAAGGAGTTGTCCCAGAAACATTTAGAATCTCAGAGATGAATTAAGTACATAGTCTCCCAAAAAGGAGACTGTACTTTGAAATACAACCTTTAGTCTCATTAAAAGCCTCAAAATTCAGATGTATGATATTCCTCATACTCTGAGGAAGTGCAGTGCCAAGTCCCTGGTGATTAAATTGGGTAAGTTTCCTAGGTCTTAGTTCTGTTGCTTCAACTGTGCCCAATGCCTTCTTTTAATAAATCTAAATGCCAGCAAAGAGTAAGCAGAATCTACATATCACTGAATTATTCATGGCAGGGCATAGCACACCCATTCCCAAATCACACTTCTGTTTAAAGATTTCTACATTTACCCCCAAATGCATTTTGAGACACAGGTTAGCCTGTGTGGTGACTTGGTTTATTTGGCTTTAGGGAGAGATTTCCCTAAGCACTGGGAAAAATGTGCAATAGGAAAGAGAACACCGAAGAGAAACAAAACTTCAGACAGAAGTGTGAAGGAAGGAAGTGGAAACAGAGGCCTGCTGAATTCCTCTCTCCCACTTTCAACCTAAGAGTGCCTCCCTGAGCCCTGGGGATCCCAGAGGCTTCCAGGTCCTCCAACAGGGATCAATGTGCACATTTCCATATCAAAGAAACAAACTGACTGTAGAGGTTCCCAGTAAGAGATCTAAGCTGAGAGCAAGAGAAGTAATTCCAACAGAGAAGACCTCATTTTTCTCATCCTCAGTTACAAACCATTTATCGAGCAAGCCCATCAAACAACACACTCCCCTACTTTCGGAAATACACTCTGGTATATTCAACACAGAACCTGAGCATAGCTAACATAAAACATCTCAGAAAACAGCTTTGTTCTTCTCTTCGGTTCCAAAAGGAAAACCAGTGATTTCCAGGGCCACCAGGCGAACATGTGCCCTATGAGGTTCACATACACCTCACCGGAAGGTGGAAAGAGAACATAGAAAACTTGCAGAATCTTTCTTCACCTCAACCCAAGCGGAACCTATTCACTCCAGGAATGACAAACGCTGGAAGAGAAGCAGGAAAAGGAATGGGTAGGAAACCTCACGTTTGAGAGCAGCACCCAGGTACCTTCCTTCATATCTGTGCCCAGGATGCACTGAGTGTTCAGGTGTGAGGTGAGTGAGCAGTGCTTAGCTTACAAGGACAGCCTGGTCCATCAAATGACCTTCCCTTCTGGGAGTCACAGCAATGTACTTCAAAACAGTCTCTGTAATCAAGCTGCATGGGTGGAGTATTCCCCCAGTCAACTTCAGGAAGTTCCCTATCCAGAGCTATTCATTAGGCTGGAGCTGTGCAAATAATTAGTCTCCCACGTGCACCATAACCCTCCTAGGCTGAGAGCCCAGACCCTGAGTCCAGGTGGGACCATCAGGCTGCACTCTGGAGGTTCAGACATTACCATAGAAACAGGAGGCTTTATTTATTTTACTAAAAAGAACAAAACAACAGACGGCTGTCCTTTAGACAATAGGATCACGTCATCTGAGCCCTCTGGGCCCCAGGTGACAAGCCCAGTCCCAGTATTCTTTCCTCAGCCTCCCCATGCACCGCATACTGGAGGAGGTGGGCCCAGCAGGCTGCCCCAGGCCAGGCTGTCTGATGCTGAGGATGTGTCACTGTGAAGCCGAAGCCGCCCTTGCAGATGTTTCCTGAGCTGAGCCAGACCAAGGCTAAGCGCAGAGGGTTTTTTGGCAGCAGGAGGCCGGGAGGTGAGGGGAGTCAGCCCTGAATTCAGCTTTTATGGCCTTCCCTTAAAATGTGGAGATAAATGCCCTGTAACAAAAGATCCTAAAAAATAGCTGTTGCTCTAGTCAATGAAAGAACTTAGGGAAAAGAAGTTCCACTGATTCTGAGATCTTAAAGAAAGCAAATCGCAAATGTCCCCTCCTCTGATCCATCACTCACAAGTCACCAAAACTACTGCTTTCCTTCTCATGAAGCTTCATTCAATCACTCCAGTTTATATATATATAAACTCCCCTTTCACATTTGTAATAGCAAAATAGTAATGATAACTAAGGCCTTTGAGGTCTTGACTCTGGGCCATTCAGTCTAAGCATTTTAGATAAAAAAATAATTTTCATGATGACTCCACGAAAGGTACTTGTGGTATCCTTATTTTGTGGGTGATGATACAACACACAGGGAGGGGAAGTAACATGCCTAAAACCACACAATTACTATGAGGCCCAGCCTGGATTAGAAATCAGACATTCTGATTTCAAAGCTTTACTTACTATCTTAGTACACTTCACTTACCACCTCCTATTAATTAATGAATATGTTTGCTTTGTTTTGTTTTGTACTGGGGATTGAACCCAGTGGTGCTTTAACACTGAGCTAAGTCCCCAGCCCTTTTTATTATGTGAGACAGGGTCTCACTAAGTTGCTTAGGGTTTCACTAAATTGCTGAGACTGGCCTTGAATTTGTAATCCTCCTGCCTCAGTCTCTGAAATCACTAGTACTACAGGCATTTGCCACTACACCCAACTAAATTTATTCTGTTTTTTTTTTTAATTCAACAAATATTCTCAGAAAGTTCTTGGCTAGACACTGTGAAAAATGAAGATAAACATGATCAACCTTATTGATATTCAAGATTCTTATTTGCACAAGTACGCATCATATCTCCCAAAATAAAAATATTTTGAGGACAACAGAAATCCATCATAAGTATTGATTGCCATAGGAAGTCTATTATAGGTTTTTATGCTTAACTAGAACTTGAGGGAAATAAAACCAAAATAGAAAGCAATGCTGTCAGAGTATATTCCAGTGTGGCCCAGCAGAATGCATGTTTGTAGAAAGCAATTTTCCAGATTAGTAATTGTGATGTATGCATACATGAACTATGGGTGATAGGAGCAAAACTGGAGGTTATGGTCAAAAAATGATTTAGTTAAGGATTTACTTCTAGATAAAGGGAAATCAATGGAGATATTTAAGCAAGAGAATGATACAGAAAGATCAATCTATAGTGCACACTATGATGTAGATAAAAGGAAGAGAAACAGAGGACAAGCAAATAACAATCAGAGTGGGCAAGGGATCACATGCTAACCTTGAATGAGCTGTCAGTGAGGATGGAGGAGAACTTGCAAGGAACACAGAAGAATGCTGAATCCAAGCATTGGGTGGTACGCTGTGCACAGGGTCCATAGAGGAGGAGGATGCCAATGATGGGGCTGCAGGAAAACTACCACTAAGAGAGATAAAAGTTACAAAGAGGACCTAGCTGAAGGAAGAAAGGGAAATGTTTACATAGAGTATCCCAGATACTCTGAGACCAGGTGGGTATGGAAAGCAAAGAGTTGAAAATCTTAGAGGACAGTCTAGCAGATTTCAAACATGGTGAAAGAGATCTAAGTGTTATCTCCACAGTGGTGGCAATTATAATGGGAAATGGAGATGGAAAGGGCATCAAACAGAAATGTTGATTCTCTTGCTTAAATACCTCCATTGATTTTCCTTTTTTAATTATAGAAAAGAAAATAATACAGGTTTCAAGTTCCTGGAAGGTGGTACATATCCCTGATTCATGTCAAATGCCTTAGACCACAGCCTAATATAGAATAGGCATGCAATAAATATTTATAAAAAGAATGAAACCTGTTATATTTACAGAAATTTAGAAAAACAGTCTGGACAATTGCAAAAACTTGAAATTCTGCTCTGCACAACATGTGAGTAAATAAATGATGCCAATGTGCTTTTGTCAGCAAGTGTACTGAGAGCATACGAAATGGTATTAGAATCTCCCCTTATGATGATGGCTTCAAAATTCAGGGCTATGGAATTTTCCAGACTACACAACCACAGAATTGAGTATCAATGAGTTTCATGTAGGTTTTTCTCCTTAAAGTCCTTGACAATTCCCAGTTAATAAAGCAGTGACCTTTCAAAGGGTGGACATGTTTGCTGTCCCAGCCCTACACCCTATCTATGAAACAAGGACAGAATTCTCAGTTTCAATCCCACAAGAAAATATCTTTTCATACTTGGCAGAAGAATTTTAAAGGCTGTTCTAAATGGCAAAGCAATTATTAGATGAGTTGGTTATCTTTATTTTAAAACAACAAAAACAATTCTCTTATCTCAAGAATCATTTCTAAGAATCTAACAGGCTGGTTGACAGATTAAAGAGGGAGGATTCTGAGTTAAGCCTCCAACTAACTTTCCCCACAGTGAGGATGACTAAGTAGGTATTTTGTGT
The DNA here is from genome assembly GCA_020662805.1 of Glaucomys volans. Lineage (NCBI taxonomy): Eukaryota > Metazoa > Chordata > Mammalia > Rodentia > Sciuridae > Glaucomys > Glaucomys volans. The sequence goes on along the minus strand of JAJEJO010000626.1, from coordinate 421,152 downwards.
GTACATCTGATGCACAACAAAATTCAGCAACTAAGCAGTGGAATAATTTCTATTTTATTTTTCAGGTCAGCCCACTAAGATAAATATGGGGCAACGTGATGACTGCAGTGGTTTTTCTCTGGTGGTTCTGTGCAGACTGAAGGATGGTTGAGGAGATAAACAAGAAAACAAATAGTGTGTCACCACAGATACCTGAACTTGTTTCTTCCCATCAGAAGATATTCACCACATACTGGTTCTTTTTATCTCTTACTGGTCTTGTTCAAAGACATTGCTTTGCACCTTCACCTAATATAATAGGTTTGATAATTATCAATCAAACTTCTGAAAATTAAAAACTTCAAAAAAGGAATTTATGTCAGTATTTTATTTCAACTTTTTTTGCCCCTTTCTGTTATTGTCTTTATAATTCCCATTTCCTTTGGTAGCATATGAAAAAATTGCCTCACCTCAGACTTATCTAACAGGAAAAATGTTGAAATTTTCTGTATCTTGGGACTTAACTTTCAGATATAGACCAGTTTATTTGATCTTATGTTTCAGACCCAAAGTAAGATCAAAAGCCTTAACTAAGATCATCCTGAAGTTAAGGAGCTATGACAAAAAATAAAATCCGTGGTTATCATACCCTAGGAGCACAGAATGTGAGAAAACAAGACTTTCTGCTCAATAATCTCAGCTCAAGTAAGTCACCAGATTAGAGAGAAGAAGAAGACTTTTTTAAAACTAGGTTAAAAGGTACAAGTGGAATAGGGTTTACTGTGTTTTCATAAAATGAGGACTGGGAGAAGAACAGGAGCACCTATTAATCCACCTTCAGTGCCTGTACTTACTAGCTAAAATGCTGACCACCATGTCCATGTCCACGTCTCAGTTGCCCAGGCTGGCCTTGAACTTGTGATCCTCCTGCCTTAGCCTCCCAAGTACATGGGATTGCAAATTCATTGCTCCTAATCTCTACTAGGTGTGATGGACACCACAAATGAGAAGCACGGGGTCACAGAGTTAGCCTGAAACACCTTGCCCCTACTCAAAGTGCCTCATACCAAATCGACTTAATCAACCAAAAGACTTATGTTCAGGTTTAAATCTGCTCTAATAAACAAAAACACACACATACACATACACATCTACCATGTCAAAACTACCATGTCAAAAGGAGGATTTTGACACTGAGAGGGATTTTAAAATTTTAGGACACTATTAAAATCATAAAATCAAAAGTAACTATTTCCATCTTTTCAACTTAAGACATGATTTAATTAAACACGCCCATACCTATGAGTCAAAAACAGAATCTGTTTTTTCAGAAGAATGTTTGAAATTCTTTTCACTTGCATTTTGCATTGGAGATCCAGGTTCAATCCACACTTTGGGGTGAAGATCTCTATCATCAAGTCATGGAAGTTTGTTTGAGCTACCAGTTATCCTATCCAAGGTCAAGAGAACCTTGAGCTATCCCATTGTTCTTCAAGGCTGGAGGATATAAAGAATAGGCAAAGCATAACTTATGTTTCCTCCATAATAAATACACTGAAATATAATATTGGAATACTTCCAAATTATGATAAGAAACCACCAATAGCATGAAAGAGGATTACTTCCCATTGATATTTCACTTCCAGTCACAGTATAAATGATCACATGCCCACAACCACATTTACTCTCATATGTAGTCAGTTCTGAGTAGTGAGTCAGGGAGCTATAACCTAGCCAATTTACCAACACAAACAACACTCTTAAAGTCAGCAGCTTTTGCTAGCTCAGAAGTTTCAGCTTTCATAACCAAGGTTTCCTCTTAAGTGGAAACAAACCGTGTTGTTTTCTCAGGATCCTTAATGCAAGACCAATTCATCATGGAAATTGCATATATGACAAAGCTCTGGCAGAATGTGACATCACTCATGTGCCTAAACCTCTACATATGCCTGGAAACCCTAGAGCATGTGGGGAAGGCTTACCTCTACTCAACTGAAGAGGACCTCTGGGAACTTGGAAGTGTGGGAAGAGCCCAAAAGGCTGGAAAAACCTACCTTCCTATCACTCTTGAATTTTTAGAACGCAACTATAAATAACCTCAGGGCTTATTCTGAAGAAAAAAATATGAAAGTTAATGAATACAGTTTGCAGATCTAAAGCAAAACACATGAATATGATCTCATTCATGTGTGTATTACCCGGCCAAACATACTTCCCTAAAATCTGCACAATCACAGGGCTGAAAGAGACCTCATCAAATCCAGAGGATGCTCTGGGGATAGTGCAAATAGCACTCATCCCAAATTTTGAAGACAAAGTTGGGACTCCAGCTTTGCCACTATCTATACACAATTCCTCCCTCTGTATTCACTTTCCTTGTGAATGGATGAGAGGATTGAATGAAGTGACATTTTTCTATTGCAGAAATCCAGTCATGGTGATAAGACTGCAGTGCCCTAAACTAGTGAAATTCCCTGTTCACTTCTACTTCCATAGGAGGAACTGACTGTAATCCAAGCCTCCTTTCTATTTCCTTTGATTTGGCTTATATTTATTCATCCACCTTGTTCATCCAGCAAAGCACTGCTGGATATGAAAATAACTGTAATGGCTTGTGCTTAACTACTACTCTTCCATGACTTTGTGCTATACGTGCTAATCTCTTTGAACCACGCAGCAATCCTGCCAGCTGTAAAAGAAAAGCAGGCAAGCTAGGCATGCCCATTCCTGCTTTCATAATGAGAATACCAGGAACTGGTGAAAATAAATGACTCAACAGTGATTGTGTGTCTTAAAATGATGACACAGAGCCAGTAACCATATCTTTTGAACTCATGGACTAATCTCTGATCCTGTATTCCAAACTCCCCCAACAAAACAATATTCTACATTTTTAATTGAACATCATTTTTATATAATACCCTCTGCAGAAGAATATCAACTTTGATCTTCACAACAACCCTACTGAGAATCAAATCCAGCCAACATAACCAGACAGGAAGTGAAGAATTGAGACTGTGTCCTGGTTAACTCAAGTTTGTAGATGATAGTTCATCTACAAATGTAGCAGAATTTTCAATGACCAAATATAAAGATTATCAACCATTTAGTTCCTGCTATATATTGGGCAGCAGTCACTATACTCTATTCTTAATGTATCTTAAAAATACCTTCAATTTTAGGTAAGTATTATCATTTGACAGACAGAAAAAATTGAGACTCCGTGAAGTAACATGCATAAGGTCACATAGCTAATCAGAAGTAACCAGAGTGAAACTCAAAGCAGAAGCATGTTGGATTGCAAAATCCAAGTTCTTTCCATAGGCCATAGAGAGATTCTATAACTTAAAATTTACAACCTCAGCTCCTGGTCACATCAAACAATTCAATTGACTTCTGTTCTTCAAAAGACAGTGATCCTGAAGAATTACCTAATTTTGTAACATCTGGAAGAGAAGTGTGAGGAAATGAAGTTTGAGAAAGAAGCACATTTAGAAATAATATCAAATAAGTTCAATGAGAAGAGTAATAGGACCAGTAACACCCCACCATCATCACACAGAAAGAGGATGAGTACCTACCAATCAGTTTTGGGGGTTCTTTCTTAAATGCATCCACAAAGACTCCTGTGCTGACAAATTCTCCTTCAGCTAAATGATAATAGCCAATTATATTTTTGAGAGTTCAATGCATGAGGCTAGAAATTTCCTAGTTGGCATTTGTAAAATTAGTTTAAAAGTATACCATTCTTTTCAAATTTTTGGAAGATTTTGAGAAGGATTTGCCTTTATTGTTATTCATGTTTTTAAATGCTTGGTTAATTTTGTGAGAGAAGCTAGAAATCCTGAGATCTTTTTTGAGAGTTTGTTTTGATTACTGATTCAATCTCCTTTACCATTTTGGGTCCCTCCATGTTTACTCTTTCTTCATGATTCAGTCTTGGTAGATTACATGTACTTATTTTTTTCTAGGTTATCAAATTTGTTGGTGTGTGATTATTCATAGTAATCTTATGATTTTTTGAATTTTTGTGGTATAAGTTGTAATGTCTACTCTTTCATTTAAACCTTGGAGTTTTCTCTTTATGAATATGTATTCCTGCTGCTATTGGATAGAATGTGCTATATATAAATGTCTGTTAGACCCATTACACTACAGCTTTATGTTTGCTGTTTTCTTATTTATTGTCTGTAGGGTCTACTCATTGTTGGAACTGTTGTATTCACATCCCTACTCTCATTTGTTACTATTTCTCATTTCAGTTCTGTTAGTATTTATATTTTTAGGAGTCTCAATTTTGAGTGCCTGTATATTTATAATTATTTCCTTTTAATAAAAATGATCATTCTTTCATTTAAAAAAGAATGAAAGATTTCCAATTTTCCCAGCACCATTTGTTGAAGAGGCTTCTTTTCTCCATTTATGTTTTTGGCTCCTTTGTCAACTATGAGATACCTGTATTTATGTGGGTTTGTCTCTGTGTCCTCTATTCTGTACCATTGATCTACCTGTCTATTTTGGTGCCAATACCATGCTGTTTTTGTTACTATTGCTCTGTAGTATAGTTGAAGGTCTGGTATTGTGATTCCCCCTGTTTTGCTCTTTTTGCTAAGGATTGCTTTAGCTATTCTGGCTCTTTTATTTCTCCAAATGAATTTCATGATTGCTTGCTCTATTTCTATGAGGTCCGTCATTGGGATTTTAATTGGAATTGCACTGAATTTGTATAGCACTTTTGGAAGTATGGCCATTTTGACAAGATTAATTCTGCCTATCCAAGAGCATGGGAGATCTTTCCATCTTCTCAGATTCTCTTTAACTTCTTTCTTTAGTGTTCTGTAGTTCTCATTGTAGAGGTCTTTCACTTCTTTTGTTAGATTGATTCCCAAGTATTTTATTTTTTTTTTTGAGGTTATTGTGAATGGGGTAGTTTTCCTGATTTCTCTCTCAGAGGATGCATCACTTGTGAATAAAAATACATTAGATTTATGAGCATTAATTTTATATCCTGCTACTTTACTGAATTCATTTATGAGTTCCAGAAGTTTTCTGGTGGAATTCTTAGGGTCTTCTAAATAGAGAATCATGTCATCAGCAAATAGGGATAGTTTGAGCTCTTCTTTTCCTATTTGTATTCCTCTAATTTCTTTGGTCTGTCTAATTGCTCTGTCTAGAGTTTCAAGAACAATGTTGAATAGTAGTGGCGAAAGAGGGCATCCCTGCCTTGTTCCAGTTCTCAGGGGGAAAACCCATATCTCTCACCCCGTACAAAACTCAATTCAAAATGGATCAAGGACCTAGAAATTAGACCAGAGACCCTGCACTTAAAAGAAGAGAAAATAGGTCCAAATCTTCATCATGTTGGTCTAGGACCAGATTTCCTTAACATGACTCCCAAAGTGCAAAAATAAAAGCAGGAATCAACGATTGGGATAGAGTCAAAATAAAAAGCTTTTTCTCAGCAAAGGAAACAATCAGCAATGTGAAGAGAGAGCCTTCAGAGTGGGAGAAAATCTTTGCCACACACACTTCAGATAGAGCAATAATCTCCAGAATCTACAAAGTGCTCAAAAATCTTTACACCAAGAATTCTAATAACCCAATCAATAAATGGGCCAAGGAAATGAACAGACACTTTACAGAGGAAGATCTACAAGCAATCAACAGATTTATGAAAAAATGTTCAACATCCCTCGTTTTAAGAGAAATGCAAATCAAAACCACCTTAAGATTTCATCTTACCCCAATTAGAATGTCTTTTATTAAGAATACAGGCAACAACAGGTGTTGGTGAGGATGTGGGGAAAAGGGTACACTCATACATCGCTGGTGGCAGTGCAAGTTGGTGCAGCCACTCTGGAAAGCAGTGTGGAGGTTTCTTAGAAAACTTGGAATGGATCCACCATTTGACCCAGCTATCCCACTCCTTGGCCTATACCCAAAGGACTTAAAATCAGATTACTACAGTGATGCAGCCACATCAATGTTCATAGCTGCTCAATTTGCAATAGCTAGATTGTGGAACCAACGTAGATGTCCTTCAATAGATGAATGGATAAAGAAACTGTGGTATATATACACAATGGAATATTACTCAGCCATAAAGAAGAATAAAATTATGGCATTTGTAGGTAAATGGACGATGTTGGAGACTATTATGCTAAGTGAGATTAGCCAATCCCAAAAATCCAAAGGCCAAATGGTTTCTCTGATAAGTGAATGATGATGCATAATGTGGGGTGGAATGATGGCAAGAATGGAGAAAAGATAGAGAGCATAGAGGGAAGGGAGGAGTGGGGTTGAGGTTGGGGGGTAAGAATAATAACAGTATGTGTCACAGACATCATTGCCCTGTGTACATGTATGAATGCACAGATGGGGTGACTCTACCTTGTGTACAACCAGAAAAACAATTGCTGTACTCCATTTGTGTTCAATGAATCAAAAACTTAAATTAATTAATTAACTAATTAATTAATTTTAAAAAGAATGAAAGAAAGAAAGAAAGAAAGAAAGAAAAGAAAAGAAAAGAAAAGAAAAGAAAAGAAAAGAGAAAAGAAAAGAAAGAAGAAAGAGAGAGAGAGGGAGGGAGGGAGGGAGGAAGGAAGGAAGGAAAGAAGAAAGGAAGGAAGGAAGGAAGGAAGGAAGGAAGGAAGGAAGGAAGGAAGGAAGGAAGGAAGGAAGGAAGAGAAAGAAATTCCCTAGCTGGATTAGGCAGGAGAATTAGGTTATGCTGCAAGAAGAAATGAACTGACAAAATTTCAGTAGCATATAAACCATAAAAACAGCAAGTTTCATTTCTCATTATGCAAACTCTGCTACAAATCCAGCAGTTCTCCACAATGAGTTTCTTCTTGCCAGAGATGAGGCTCTAATCTATTTCTCTAACAATATGCTATAACATATTTGGCCTGAGTTGCAATAGCAAAAAAATTGATAGCCACAGGGTCAAGTGCTGTTCCTTTAATTCTCAACCTGGAAATGATGTGCCATTTCTTCTTTGATTAATAGCCCATTAATCAAACTCAGTCACATGACCTTACTGATAAAGGGAGCTGGGAAGCACCTGGATGTTTGGGAAGATATAAATGTCTTCATCACACTTTTCAAGGATAGTAACCTCATCTCCAGTACTTCATGAAAATGGATATTTTGACTTTCCTTCAGGATATTCTTTACCCTTCTTCATCCTACTCCATGACCCAGGAGGCTGAACCTGCATCAAATGTGCACCTACTCTTTGACTTCCTGTGCTTCTTAGAGGGACTTCTTGTGTTCTTAGAGGGAGCACCTGTAGGAAATGAGAGTGAGGTCAAGATAATAGTTGTTTTCTATTCTGTGGCATTGCCAAGAATGGAGCTAGGGTTCTACCATTTTCCACTTCAATTCTTCCTGGTTTCCAGAAAATGGTTTTACCTCTCATCCCTTCAGCGACCCCAACAACCTATTCTTATGAGGCTGAGTGTATTACACCATTTCTTGTGGTTTCCCCACACTCTGCCCACATCTTGTAAACTGTCTCTACTAAACTCTTCTCAGATTACCCAGTGTAAATGCTCCTGTGTTTCCTGCTGAGATCCAGACCTACACGAGAAATCTGAGGAGTATTATACTTCTAACTGTGGAGAAGAGTCATTGTCACATTCTGTCACTACAATTAGAAATCTGTTAATTTTAAATATAATCGATTTATGGATTAAATGTAAGCTGGTATTTTTTTCTTCATTTCTCTCTCCACTTTCATCCATCCTGAACATTATCAGAAAAGTTGGTTTACTTATTTATTTTTTTCTGATAGAATCCTCTAGTGGCATCTCATTACTATAAAAAACTGATATGATAATAACACTACTTAATTTATAGAAACTATAATTACAAAACTAATGTTCTTATTGCAAAATAAACACTAGATACACTTTAATATATATATATATTAATATATATATATGAATATGTATTCCTGCTATTAGTTGGAATGTACTATACGTAAATGTCTGTTAGACCCATCAAAGCTACAGCTTTGTTTATGTTCGCTGTTTTCTTATTTATTGTCTGTAGGGTCGACTCGTTGGTTTCAGAGATCTCAGTTCATGGTAGGCCAACTCTATTGCTCTGGGCCTCAGATCAAGGATAACATCATGGTGGAAGGGTGTTGCAGAAGAAAGCCACTCAGCTTATGGCAGCCAGGAAGCAGGGTTGGGGGAGCACACACAAGAAGCTAGGAACAAGATATAGTTCCTCCAGGCGTGTCTTCAGTGACCTACTTTCTCTGTAACCTGTCCACAGTCACCACCCAGTAGTCCATTCAAAATGGATCTATCAAATGGATTAATCTACTGATGTGGTTACAGTCCTCATTACTGCCTAAAAAGCCCTAAGCACTGAAACTTGCCACACAGGGAATCATGCTTTCAAAACATGAGCTTTCAAGGGGATATTCTAAATCCAAACCATAATTCCTTCATAGCATGTGGAACACCATACCTGTTAGATAACTGTATATCAAATGAATGAATATGTGCAAAAGTAAGGAGCATGAACTTCTCTTGCAATAAGAAAATAATATGCTCATAGGTCCTAGAGATGCATAAAGAAATCTGTGTCATTTTATTGCCCAGAATCTAAAAAAGAAAAAGGAAAAAGCTAGATATTCCACTCCTCTTTAAGACACAAGACAAGAGATGTTTATGTGAGAACAGATAATCTGCTCTTCCCATCTACAGCAAGAAGACAACAGAAACCTGTATTTTAAAAAAGTGAAAATAATGTGCGTCAGTATTGAAAAATAACACCAGGACATAAGAGTAGTTATGTGAGATACAATTAGTCAATTCCATATCAATAGATAACATTCCATGGGGTGCCCCAGTGTATTTTAGTGTCCATTACATTCTTTTCATTTTCAGCCCTACCCATCATAGCAAAAATATCTGTCTTCCATTAATACATTTAATGTATCTTGTACTTTCAAGTCTATTTATTCTCTTAAATCTGAGAACAATCTTATAGTTTATGTAGAGTCATAATTTAATATTTGCAAATGAATAGAATAGTAACCCAAAACAAGCACTCAACCACGAGCTTTCTTAGAGAGAGAGAGAGAGAGAGAGAGAGAGAGAGAGAGAGAGAGAGAAATGGAGAGGGAGGAGGAAGAAAGAAGAATGAAAAGAACAGAGGGAGGGAAGGATGAAAAAAATGGGTATAGTTTAGAATTTCTTTTCCCTTCTCCTTTTAAAAGTATTTGTGATGGTGAAAGGGGTTCATCTTCTGAATATCTGGGGAGTAAATTGCTGATATTTCCTCTTGATTTTTGCTAAAGCCAAAAGGATAAAAGTTTCTGAAGGTAAAACCAATGCATGCAATGAGAACAACAAAGATACTTGGCTTGGTTCCTACTTAAGTTCATTTCAAGCTTCTTCATTTTTTTCCCATTGCAAATCTATTTATGAAGATTGTTTTTCTCCTTTGTTCTCCAGAATTACCACATCCAGAATAAAAACTAGATGACAGGAAGATGCTATAGATTGTGTAACTGGTCAAAACTTCAAGCTATTAACTGGAATCATTTCCCATTTTTCTCATCACCCTGCTTCAATTTCTATTGTCTTTATTACCATTCTATAAATGATAATGACTTTCTTTACATTCTACTCTGTGGAGTACAGTTAAATCCACTAGAAACCTAGAGTCAAATTCAAAGAATTAAATTTGAAAATCTGCACTTAAAACAAATCTCAATGATAAAAGTCTTGAAAGTGAAGACTTTGAAAGGGAGAAGTATGGAGAATTATGCATTATGGTCTAAAAACATTTTTTCTACCCAAAAGAAAATAAAAGACTGATCACATGTAGAAAGGAAAATCATAGGAATGTGACCAGAATTTCAATACTTGTCAGTCTACAAAAAGAACCTCATATTTGGCAAAATATTCAGGTGAGACTAAGCCACCACAAAATCCCCCGGAAGAAAGTTAAAATCCACCTGCTGGCAGTAGTAGAGGGAGGATCCCAGAGCAAAAGCAGCGACTACTTAGCTTCATATTTTATCGCTCTGGCAAGTTTCAGAACTCAAAAAGTGGTCCAGTGTCTGCACCAGGCTCTACAGTAGCCACAGCTGAGTGTAAACAAGTGGGCTAGTGACAATCGTCCAGTGCACTGCAGTATAGCATGGAGAACATCCAGCCACTTTCATCCCCATGGAAGGGCCACAACAGTCACTGGTGGCATTGTGGACACCTCACTACAAAGGTTAAATGAGTGTAGAGCAGTTTGCAAAGCATGTCACAGATGGGGTTTGATAGCAGCTGGCAACAAGCCAGTGGAGTGTGCACATCTGACAGAAACCAGCATGCAGGATAGAACCTTAATCTCCAGGATATATATTAACACAAAAAAACACAAATAACCCAATCAATAAATGGGCTAAGGAACTGAACAGACACTTCACAGAAGAAATACAACTGATCAACAAATACATGAAAAAAATGTTTAACATTTCTAGCAATTAGAGAAAAGCAAATCAAAACTACACTGAGATTTCATCTCACTCCAGTCAGAATGGCAATTATCAAGAATACAAACAAAAATAAATGTTGACAAGGATGGGGGGAAAAGTTATACTCATACACTGCTGGTGGGACTGCAAATTGGTGCAACCACTATGGAAAGTGGTGTGGAGATTCCTCAGAAAACTTGGAATGAAACCACCATTTGACACAGTCATTTCACCCTTAGGTTTATATCCAAAGGAGTTAAAATCAGCATACTACAGTGATTTAGCCACATCAATGTTTATAACAGTTCAATTCAAAATAGTTAAACTATGGAACCATGCTAGGTGCCATTCAACAGGTGAATGGATAAAGAAATTGTGTTATATACACAATGGAATATTACTCAGTCATAAAGAAGAAAAAATTATGGCATTTGCTAGTGAATGGATTGAGTTGGAGAATATCATGCTAAATGAAATAAGCCAATCCCCCAAAACCAAATACTGAATATTTTCTCTGATATGTGTATCCTAATTCAAAATAAGGGGGGATTTGACAAGAGTAGAAGTACTTTGCAATAGACAGAGAGTGAAGGGAAGAGAGGGGTTATAGGGGTAGGAATGATAGTAGAATGAATCAGATATTATCACCCTATGTGCACATATGATTACACAACCTGTGTATCTCTACTTTATATACAACCAGAAGAATGAGAAGCTATGCTCCATTTATGCATGATGTGTCAAAATGCATTTTACTTTCATGTACAACTAATTGGAACAAAAAAGTAAAATAAAATAAATCAGACTGCAGTGTCCCAGAAAGTCACTGAAATACACTTATCCCTAAGGTCAAATGACTTATCTTCCCCCACAAACTAAGATTGGCTCACAGAGAAGTAATGACGGAGAAGAGGAAAGATCCCACACTGAGTGAGTTTAAATCCTAATATGACTCAGTTTATGTGGGAAGGAATTGATCTATATGCCAGAGGATAGGGTGAAGTGCTAAGTTCAGTTTTGCTTGTATGTCTGAATGTGTGGGTTTGGAAACTCTGTCATCTATAATTTTATATAGGGCCCCAGTAAATGCAGAAATAAGACTAGTGGAACCTGTTACATTACCAGACAGCATCACAGATGTAAAATTGATATCAGCTGCATTTATATAATCCAAGTGCTTCCCATATGTTAACTCATTTAATCCTCAGGACAACCCCAAGGGATAGGTGATACTAGTCTCACTCTTGTAAGTGAGGATAGAGTCATTCAATACCTTGCCCTGGGTCAGGGTTAAAGGTGGGGTTGGAACCCAAGCCAAGGGCTCCAGAGGTTGCTAACTTAACTGCTCACCCCATCTCTCAGTTAAGCAGTAGTCATGGCAACAGCTGATCTTCCATCAGTTATTTATACAAGGGACACAGGGACCTCTGCTTTCTGTCTACAGATGTTGTACCAGTTTCTGACTTGTACCCTCCTGTCTCAACTCGGATTTACCTGGTTTCAATTCCTGATCTTTTGCCAACAGATCATTTCCCATCTATACCCAAGCTTCATGATTCCCAGGGTAAGAATCTTTGTCTCCCTGAAGATGTTGCCTCACACCAAATTATCTCTCTCTCTCTCTCTCTCTCTCTCTCTCTCTCTCTCTCTCTCTCTCTCTCTTTTGGAAAGGAGTAGTACTGGTGCCTCTCCATAGCCCTCCCAAGCTGCCTGAGTGGTCCTTAGTTGCCCAGCCTATATGAGGAACCCAAACCTAGGTAAACCAGGGTCAACACTAGGCTTCATGGGTACCAAATCACCAAGTTTTATTTGGGAAAGACAAAAATATCAGCACAACTGCTATATAACAAACTAGAAGAAGGACCAGATATTACTTCCTCTGGTTCCAGAAGTCAGGCCAAGTACCAATATGTGAAAGGCAAAGAAGGAAAAATATGAGTCCAGTGGAAGAAAAACATTCTTAAAACTGGAATTAGAGTAAGAACTGCTTTGAGGAGCTACGAGTTCCATGTCTAGGAGGATTCACCATGGCCAAAAATGTCCCCCAGCCTGAGGTGTGGTGGAGTAGGGAGGGAAGAAGGGACTGGAAGACCTCTGCAATTCCCAATAAACATTCCTAATTAACTAATACCATAGGCAATTACAAAAAATAAGAACAGATAGCAGCTCTAGCAAGGGTCAAAACTCCAAAAGAGGCCCATTGTCAGCACCTGAGCTCTACAGCAGCCATGATTGAATGTGACAAATGTGTTAGACTTAGCAGGTCTTTTAGTCCCTGTTGAGGGCTCATCACTGCCATTCTAGCTAGAAATCACAATAGGCCATAAATAAACAAAACGATGTGGTGTATTCCAAGAAGTCTTTGTTTATTTTAAAAAAAAAAAAAAAGGCAGGCTTTTAGATTTTGCCTGCAGGCTATAGTTTATTCTCAACAATCTGAAGTCCCCCAATGGAAAAGTAGTCACTGCTAAAACAGTACCAGAAATATCGATGTGGAATCTGAGTTGTGGAGGAGAGAGGAAGCTCTAATAAAACTGGGAAGGGTGGGAAGGGAGGCCATTCTCTCAGATATTGACCTCTGTGTCTCAAGCTGGCATTTCTTGAAAGGGCGGCTTGCTGTAGTCCTAGCCAATGATATGGATGACAGGCAACTTCCATGCCTGGTGACATAGATGTCAGACAGCATCCATGAGACCCAAAGCCTGGGCATCAAAAATATTAAATGTCAGTAATGGAAAAAATAGAATTATTCTACAGTGCAGTATTTTATTTTGCCAAAGAAACTGGGAATAATAGAAGAAAGTGGCATAAGATTACACAACTATTGATGGAAGACCTGAGCCTGAAAAGCATGTCAGTAATTTGCCTTATTAATATCCTCCTTAAATGTGACTGAGGGTGGCCATTCCAGAAGTCCAAGGAGCAGTTCCGACAGGTGTCATAGCTTTGCAGTGAGGCATGTGGGATTTATCTCAGCCTGAAGACATCAGATTATGTTACCTCTAAGCTCCTAAATCCCTGATAGATTCAATGATACAGCTAAAACTTCTGGGACTCCCTCCCCCAGAAATGTCTTAGGAAACAATGGATTACCTTTGATTAATTACAAATCAAAACTATCTCTGACCTGCATAAAGCATGGACTAACTTATTTACACTTATGAAATAGGAAAAAGTGCCAGCAAAGGCTATTTCCTTTTCTCTGACTTGGAACCTGTTCTCCGTACTTTACCACTTCCTAAGTTACTTAACACTTCACTTTAATTAAGCTAAAGTTTAAGAAATTGAGCTAAGAAAAGTATTCCAAATTTTGGAGAGTTCTGCAAAGCCTTAGGGGTTTAATTTGGAAAGTTTCCTTCTATCAACAGCTGATTGAAACTTAAGAGACTCTAGGCATGGAAGTGAAACTGTGCATCCTCTTAAACCAAAAATCTTCCACAGGGTATTCAAGGGCTGGGAAGTAAGAGTTGTTCTTCCAGTGCTGGCAATAAAGAAGTGCATTTTCTGTAGAAATTTACAAACAAGACAAAAGCTGATGAAAACTTGGCCTGCTTTTTATTACCACCATGCACAGGCAATTCTAACTAATGTCCGTGATAAAATATTTCTTCATGATGAAGAGGGTGAATGGCTCCCACGATCATTTTCCCCTCACCCAGTGGACCTCGGTTTAAGGGATATGTTTAACATTAGCCAAATCAATGAAAAGATCCTTCCTTCTTTTGCCCCTCCCCCAGTAGACTACCAACAATGTTGGGAACAAAAGGATAAGGGGCTCAAATGCATAGAATCTCAACCTGAATAGAATACCAGAAATCACATGGAGGAAACCCTTTACTCTATGAGAAGCTGAGATTCAGAGATGTAAAATAACTTCAGAAAACTCACACAGCTGGTTGGAAAGCAGATGATGGCACTGGAGCACTGGAGACCTGAATCCCATCTGCCTCTTTCTGCTCCACCGCTGGGTCTGCCATAACAAGCATATTCTCCTAAAATTATAGAGTAACCCCTTAACCATGGGGAGTGCATTCTAAGACCCAGAAGATGCCTGAAATTGATGACAGTAATGAACCCAATATATCTGATATATTTTGTGTACAAATATACCTGTGATAATGATTAATTTATACATTAGCCATAGTAAGAGGTTAACAATAGTGACTATAATAATATAGAACATTTATTACAACATACTGGAATCGAAGTTATTTGAAATTTATTTTTTTCTGGAATTTTCCATTTAATATTTTCAGGTCATGTTTGCTGTGGGCAACTAAAACCTTAGAAAGCAAACTCACAGATAAGGAAGACCTGGTGCATTTAAATGTGGAGGAGGAAGGAAGTTCTCTATTACAAGGCAACTTTGTCCATAAGTCTTTTCTCCAACTCTCCTTTTAATTCATACCTCCGTGACAAATGACCCACACTATTTCTGCAGCCACAATGGCTTGGGTTAGTTCACATTAAATGACGCACAATTAGCTAAAGCTTCATTTCCTTCTCACCTCTCAAGCCCATATTCATTTTTTGGTTGACTTATTAGGTCTACTAATTTTCAAGGACTTAATCAGTATATTACACTTCCTATTTCATTCAGTCTCTTCACTCTATCTGGTGAAGCCATTCATCTACAAACTGAGCAATGAAGTCCAAGGAAAAGGAACTTGGACCAAGTTGACCAGCAAGGCCCAGGAAAGTGGCAGGAGGAATCATCCAAGTTTCAGGACTTGTCCCTCCTTGCAGCCCTCCTTCCTGCATCAAGCCAGGCCTTTAGCCACTAATAAATTCAAAGTCATCTGGTTTCCCATTTCTTGTATACATGTCCTTTTTTTAATAAAATTTTTTAGATGTTGATAGACCTTTATTTTTATTCATTTATTTATATATGGTGCTGAGAATCAAACCCAGTGCCTCACACATGCTAGGCAAGTGCTCTACCACTGAGCCATAACCCCAGCTCCAATACACATGTCCTTAAACAAGCCCTACAAGGTTTCATTAACTTCAGTTATATTCATTAATCCAAATATATTTTTAGTTCCTATCCATGTCTAAGGAGTCCCCTGGTCTATTGACTTCTGTGCCTCTTGGTAATTGTACTTGGATTCCCATCTCATCACCTAGGACCAGTAAGCAGAGACAAAAATATCACTTGGATTAGTCAACAATACAGAAAGGAATAGCATAAAGCTAAGCCCAAATCCAACCCACAGAAATGGCAGTTGTCTAGTGAGCTCATGAGGTTCTCACCCCATCCCAGGGATTCTACCCTTTCTCTTTGCCCAACAACTGAAGTTCTAAAAATTATCTAGCTCTAAGCTCTCTCTCCTTGTGGACACATTTTATCAGGGAAACCAAGCAGCAGCGGCAGCAACAGCACCAGCTATCTTCAGCACAGGAATCCAAAAACATCTGGGTTACATCCCAGGCTGTCAATCTTTCTTACTTATTAATAACAGAGAGAGATGACCAAAAAACTGGATAAAAGGTTATCGGCTCCTCTTCTTTCCTCCCTAGCATCTTTCCAATGGCCTTGATTGATGCCAGATTGCCTGGCAAGGAATAGAAAGGCTATTTTTAGTTGGCTCTGAATCTGAAGGACTTTTATTTCTGCTTGTGAACCTTTATAAATATTTAAAAGAAAGAAAAAGCATGAATGGGGGAACATGTGGTCTCACGGATAGCTATCAAAGCTGTCTGTAGAAATTATAGGCGTGTGTGTGTGTGTGTGTGTGTGTGTGCGTGTGTGTGTAGCTGGGGTGTTGTCTGGAGTTACAGAACTGTGTGTACATGAATAAAGAAACTCCTCAAAGCCTTGGAGAAAACTTCAAAGCTAAGAGGAAATCAAGGTTGATAAGGTACACACTCTGGGCTCTTTATCCAAATGTCTTCACCACCTTCAGGCTCTTTCTGCCAGGCATAGATCAGGCATGCTTACCTTCCCCCAAGGTAAGAGGAAAATGTCCAGTGGGAGAGGGACACAGAGAGTCGGGTGCAAGGTTTTTGTCTTCAAGTAGCAGCACGATGACCACAGAAAAGCAAAGTATTCCACCCACTGGGTCTCAGGATCCCCGAATGTAAAATGAAGATAGGACTAACTCCCATGTCCAATGTGTACTTGTAAAGTATCCTTCTCCATTCTTGTGATTTTTATCAAATATCTTCCTTCATTTCAGAAAAATCTAAAATGTTTTGCTCTTTGTTTTCTCTTATAGCACATTAAAAAGTCAACTCAGCAAGCATTTCCTGAGGGTCTGCTGCACAAAACACTCAGTGGTGGCCACTGGGAGAAAGGAAGTTCTGGGGAGGATCAAGTTCTCTGGTAGAAGAGTGGGCAAGATTCTCTTAGAGTCAACTTAGGTGTAACTTCAAAAGGAAGCGATTCCCTTCCAAAGAGAAGAACCTGTCATATTCCTTACTAGAGTGAAAAAGATTGGATGGATGCAAGTTTTAACAAGATTTCACCTATATTATCTATCTCAACACAACTACCAACTGCATATCCTGCAGAGACAGGATTGGGAGGGAGGCCAACACATCCCTCAATAATTCATTCAATACTATTTATTGAGCAACTACTAAGGTAAGCGCTAAGAATGCAACATCAAAGGAGCAGCAGCTACAGTGCCTGCTGTTGTGGAATTTACAATCCAGTTAGGAATTCCAGGCATTAAAAATTAATCATAAACTTGATAGGCATGCACAGGAAGCCAAAGTTGGGAAGCCCAAACGGGAGATTCTAATCATCCAGTCCAGTACATAATGTTCCCTTTTCAATAATGTTCCTGTAGAAGGCCACAGAAGAATTTCTTCAAAGGTATCACAAGTATTGGATACCAACCCAGGAAAATCCCCTGGACTCCCATCCCTTCCTTATGTCCACTTCAATCCTCCTTCCGTCCTGGTGGCTCAGTTGTGTCTCAGGTGCCTTTTTCCATTCATTTCATGTTCACATTTTCATTCTTTTGGGAGGGCAGCTCAGGCAGCCACTTCTCTTCAACTAAAGGGGTACCAGTGAGACCCCATGCTCTGCCTGTTGAGCAGCCCAGCTTTGATCAGGATACCAGACTCACCTTAACCATTTGTGGAAGAAGACCTGGTAGGTGCTGAAGCAGGAAAGTGAGCTTGATCTTTCAGGTGGGGTTGGGTGAGGGATGGCTTCCATGTTTGAGAGAGGACAATTAAATCACCAAGGCTCTGTACAAAATGCTCTAATTCGTGTATATGAAATGCTAAGGGACAAACGAAAGAGAGATTCACTATGTGAGCCTTCCCTCGACTTTTCAGGATTACAGAATATTGAAGTGTTGACAGGCTGCCCCTGGGTATTTTGCCAACTGCCTTGTCCTTCCTCACTTGCACATGAAGGCTCAATAAAGCTGAGGAACCCTGAGTCCTCCCTGTAGTGTCATACTTTGGGGTTCTTGATAGTGCATGCATTCCCTTATCACCTAGAAAGTTATTACATATCTGTAAAATTGTTCTTATGACACCTCTCTTGGGGAATTCTTCTCTGATCACCACAAGAACAGGTAATTTCCTAGCAAGCTTTCTCCTCTAGTGCCTGTAGTTTTATTTTCATGAATTAATTCTTTCAACAGATATTTACTGAACACCTACCACATTGCAAGTTCTGAGATGGGATTTTGGCAGACCCATCTCTTCCAATGGACTGGACAGCTGGAGAATAGACATGGTGTCTTTTTTGGAATAGTGTACACCTAAATCATCTCCTTTGTATATATTGATGCTATACTAGGAATTACTTTTTGAAGGAGCTGATGGACATGAGTTGGCAAAGAGAAGAACCAAATTGATGTATAGGAAATTAGACTTTGTGAACAAGATGGAACTAAAATTTGATTAAATGGGTCTCTTGCAACATCATAATTCCATCCTGGAGTGGAAGACTCTACTCTAAGGCTGCAAAGTTCTGGTTTCTAAGTTTTCCTAAGGGATCCTAGACAGGGATATAATCTATTCTACAGGCCCTGCCCTTTTCCACTTTTGGCCTCTGATTCTTAGCATTGCAGAAATATTACTCCCAGAAATAAACTGACCTTTTGAAAAGTAACTGAAATCATGCATTCCAACTAAGGACAATGAACTCAATGTTTTAAAGAAGTGTAAGTTTCTATGCCAACATGATGAACTTGTTGGCTACTACCATATTCTTTCGATGTTGAATAAACATAAATGCGATTCCCAAACATTTGTTTGAATAAGAACATTTTGTGTTTTTTTTTTCCTTCCTACCTTTGTGAAATGCTATTGAAAGCCAGTGAGATAGTTAAACTCCACATTATATCCCACATGAAGAGTGACCAGGACTGTGGAATTTTAGTTTCAGAACTGTGATCATCTTGTGATGACTTGCATCATCTAAGATATGTCTGGAGGTAGATTTATCCATTCATTGCTGACAATAGCAACAATGGATATTGGTACAGTATTTATTTACTGAATGTACTTGTTCTCTTATCTAATTTTTCCAACAAATTTGGAAGATACTTTATCATTGCTATCATTGTCTAGATCTTATGGATGCAGAAACTAAAGTTAGGATTATATCATTTGTCAAAAAAATAAATATAAAACAGGTTTTGAAAACTTGCATGGTATGGTAGAAAGTATACCAACCAGACAGAATTTGGTTTAGTTCTTGGTTCTTCTATTTTCTTGAGATCTTTGACCATAATTTCCCTTACAAGAAAACTTAGCTAGTACACACCAAGTGCCAATCAGTGTCCTAAGCACTGGGCATGACTTTTGTTACTTAATCATCATAGGAGCCTATGATGTAAGTTCCATCAGAGGCAAAATAACAACTGAAGAAACTGACACATGAAGGGATGAGACATTTGCTTGGAATCCTCTGATGAGTGCACAAAACAGGATTTGAAACCAACAATTTCACACCAGAGTCTAGGTTCCTGATCACCAGGAAACATTTTGCCTGCCAAATCAGTTTACCTTTCTCAGCTTCAATATTCTTATCTGCCAAAGAAGAAAAGAAGAAGAAGAAGGCAGGGATGGGGAGGAGGAAGGAGAAAGAAATGATACGTACCTCTTTGCAGTATTAAGAAAATTAGAAATAATGTGTATCACACACCTAGTAAAATTCCTGGTATGCAGGAAGCTCTCATCAAATTTATAGGCTTTACTAATATTTTCCATGAAAAGCTAGACTGGCATTTTTTTTCCTGAACCCATATAAAGATGCCCATAAATGAGTTTCAGAGAAAGAGCAATCCTGATATGGTATCCAAAGCTCCATCTTTACCTCTCACTCAGTAAATGTGTGTGAGTATGCATTCATTTACCCAGAGAGACTATAGCTTTAACCAGAGTCTCAGACATGTCCAAGCCCCCAAACACACAAAACATGATCATCACTGTTGGATAATCATGAAACAAATCATATACTCTCTGACTCTACTGTTTCATGGGGAAAAGTATTTGAATGTTTTCTCCAATCAACATCCTGATCAGAAATGTGCTGGCTGGAATCAACTTACTGCTAACCTTTAAGCACAGATCCATTTTCTTCAAAGGGGTGGATTGGGGTTTGAGAGTTTGGAAACAGGAATGTTCCCTACATCTTTGCCTTAGTTCAGCTGTTGGAGTTGGAGAAGTTTCCATAGGGGTGAGTGCCAGTGTTTACATGGGCCCTGGGGTAAATGAGTTCTGGAGGCGGGCTAAAAGCCTGTCCTGAATTGGCTGTCCTCCACTTATCAGAAAGCAACTCGCATGTTTATCCTGTTCCCTAATTAATCTCATGCTGGCAAACAGCAGACTCCCACAAGCAGCAGGGCTGCAGGACATGTGGGGATCACGTGGGATGATGGTGAATCACTTGGCTTAGTGGCTGCCAGAGCAGTTGCCACCCCATCCTAGAAGGGGCCATGAGGAGACATGGTTGCCGGGGGGATGTGTTGCCTCACGGCCCAAGAGCATAACCAGAAGGGACAGTGACAGGGAGTCCCAAGCCTCACACTCTCAGAAGACAGCAGAAGCATCTGATGCCAATTTGTGTGAGGTTTACAAGAAGTTTGAACCCACGCAATCCTATTTTTAGGGAACAGGTTGGTGGTGTCATTACAAAGGGTCTTCTGTAATAGATCACCCAGTCCAAGATCCCAGAGTAACAGTGATGGGAGAGTGTGAAGCTGCAGTTGTTCGCCCCTCCTGTTCCACACGTGCCTTCTCACCTCTTCTTATCTGCTATTTCTGCTCATCTGTCACTTCTGCCACTTCCTTCAGCTAGTTCTTTGAGAAAAACAGCAGAGTCTAATGCATTCAGTGAGAAGAATGAAATATTCCTGGACAAAATGAAGTCACAACATCTCCTTGAATAAACGTCCAATGGTCCTTCAAAGGTTCTAGGGAAGTGGGAAGTGTGTACCAGCTTTCCTCCAGACCCTCTTACTCACAGGCACTTTATCAAGCTTTTCAATGCCACATGCATTTTAACATTAATTATGATTATTAAAATTTACATAATTCTTTTACCTCAGTCTCTAGAATTGTTATCATCATCTATTAAGTTTGTCAGTAGAGTAAAGAGAGTGATCACTGTATTCTTAAGTGGAATAAACCTTCAAAAGTTTCAGACCCCCACTCTCCTGTCACTATTTTCTAATTGATGATAATATCAGATGTCTTTTTTTTTTTAAGAGATAGGATCTCATTGAATTGCTTAGCACCTTGCTTTTGCTGAGGTTAGTGTTGAACTGCTTCAGCCTCCCAAATTTCTGGGATTAACAGGCATCTGCCACCATGCCTGACTTCAGGTGTCTATTTTTTTTTCCTTTTAATTTGCTCTTTTTAGATAAACATGACAGTGGAGTGTACTTTTGACTTATTATGCATATGTGGAAAGTTATGTCCAATTCATTCTACTGTCTTTCCTATTTCTTTTTTATGATTTTTTATTTGTTCTAATCAGTTACACATGACAGCAGAATGCATTTATACATTTTGATAGATCACACCTAATCTATCAAATAGATAGTATAGTATCGCATTTTAGTAGAGTATTAGTATAATTTAGTATAAATTAGCATAATTAGTATA
Organism: Glaucomys volans; assembly: GCA_020662805.1. Classification (NCBI taxonomy): domain Eukaryota; kingdom Metazoa; phylum Chordata; class Mammalia; order Rodentia; family Sciuridae; genus Glaucomys; species Glaucomys volans. Next base: position 399,599 of record JAJEJO010000626.1, on the reverse strand, counting down.
ATTTCGCATTTTTCTGACTATACATATTGTAGGATCACACCGGTCATGCAGTCATATATGTTCATGAGGTAATAATGTCTGTTTTACTCTACTATCCTTCCTACTCCCATATACCCTCGCCTTCCTTTACTCCCCTCTACCTAATATAAGGTAACTCTATTCTTCCCTAGACTCCCCACCTTATTGTGAATTAGCATCCACATATCAGAGAAAACATTGAAAACATTTGGCCTTTGGGTTTTGAGGTTTGACTTATTTCGCTTAGCATGATATTCTCCAACCCCATCCATTTACCAGCAAATGCCATAAAGAAAATGTGATATGTATATGTGTGTGTGTGTGTGTGCGCGCGCGCACGCGCGCATGCAATACATATTACTCAGGCATCTATTTTTAAAAACATAACACCCCCCATTTTTTTCCTTTTGGACCCTGGGGATTTAACCCAGGTGTGGTTTACCACTAAGTTCTACCTTAGTTCTTTTATTTTTTATTTTGAGATAGGGTCTCAATAAGCTGCTGAAGCTGATCTCAAACTTGTGATCCTCCTGCCCCATCCTCCAGAGTCACTGGGACTATAGGCATGTGCCACCATGCCAAACAACACCCCCTATTGTTAATAAATGCACAAAGTGCACTATTCATCAGAGAAGTCAGTTAATGAACAAAGTCTGATTTATTCCGAAACTCTAGAGAATGCCTAGAGGAGGTGTGAATAAGACTTCAAATTTATGCTCTTCTTATCTTAAAGAAACTCTGTTTGAAGAGTTGGTGTTTCCCACACCAACTACCACACTACCTCCCACCTTCGCTTCACAGACACATTTCTTGTTCTCCTCCCACGCATTCCCCAGCCCTTCATCATCTGGGTCCTGCTCTAATCACATATGAAAACTGCTTTCTTAAAGGTGACCTAAAAACCTCTGAACATCACTACACCTCCAAGACACCTTTCTGCCAGTCCTCTACAAATTCCAACAGGGTTGACCACTTTCTCCATCCTCAACCCCTTTCCTACCTTCTGGGACCCACCCAATCAGCCATATCTTCCCTTTCCATGTATTTTGACTTTTCTCTCAGCACATTTGTTAAAGCTTTTATCTTCATCTTAATCACATGTGCTCATTATGTACAGTTTCAGTTCATTTGACTTATCTACTATCATTATTAAGTGTCCACTAATGCCAAGGGCACTTCCAACAATATGGCAAACTAATTATCTGAAAACCTCCCAGTTGAAATAGCCCTAAAAATACTGTATGAATATATAAGAAGTCCTTGAAATAAGGGGGAGGGGAAGCAAGAAATACCAGAGTAGGGGGAAAATCAACATCAGCATGAGAATGTTAAATATTCCTGAGTTTCTTCTCTAGGAAAATCCAAAACTATATTTTTGACAGCAATTGGCTAGTGTCCTCTATGATATAAAATTCAATATGCTAAGTAAAGAGCTATATGACTCTTTGAAATGCTCCAGCACATTTATTCTCAGACTAAGCAAATGAAACTGCATATTTTCTAGTCAGTCATTCCCAGAATTTCTAAACCACCCTCTACCTGCCCTCTACCCATCCTCCTGTGACAAGGTATCCAGTACACCTGGATAACTTCATGTCTATTGGGTAAATTCATGTTACCTCTCTCCACTTACTAAGTCTGTGTAGCTGAGCCTCTGTCTTGGTTATCTTGTGCATTCTCCAAATTCTCTACTGAAGTCAAATTCCTGCTCTCATAGCCTGGACACTGACACTGTGTGGTTCTTTCCAAATCCTCCCTTGGGGTCTTCTGTACCATAGCAGTATTACCTCAATAACACTACCATGTCATTTGGGGCATCACACTTAACTCTAGAAATCTACAATCACACTTAACCTACAGCTGGTTCAGATTCCTAACCCATGACTCTTGGCCTGGATATTGATACCAGCAAATTTAGCAAAGACTACTGCTACCCACCTATTGCTCCATCCTGAAAGGGAACACTTCTTACAGATTGGAACATCCTGAACCTAAACTTCATTTCTACAAATTACCAGGATTCGGTATGTCTGAACATCTATCTGAGCATATGAGAAGCATATTAGGATTATGCCTACCAGTTTATTTGTATGTATATCTGATGAATATTTTTGGAGAAAATATATCTCAAGAAACGAAAGAGAAAGAGAATACTGGTCAAGAAACAAAGCCTTGGTCGTTAAAAAGAAGGAACAACTCCGAGTTTAGCATCATATCATCCTTGATCATTTCTTCAAACCAAACTCCTTGTAGAATTTTGTACATGAGTTCCATAGAAACAGTGTTGGAGTTGGAATGAAGAGTTAAAGGCTATTGATGCTGTGATATTTGCCAGAATGAATCCATGCCTGCCATCTTGAACATTCAAAAATGAAAGGGCAGCTTGAGATGGCGTCAGTGGGAGTATTGACTGGCAAACAATCCAATGCCCCACAATCCATGAGATGCAAACTGTGACTCCAAATTCATCATTGAACAGGAAAGGAAGGAAAGGTCAGGATCACACAAGATGAAAGAAGAACCAGGTAGGCAATAGGCAAAGAAAAATCTCAGGACATAAAGTTGGTACAAAAGTCTCAGTTTCTAGGAGTTTACCCCTCCAATTTTACTAAGATTCACCAGGACCACATTCTCATACCCACTACCTCAATGAGCAACATGCTGTAACAACTAGTCTAGAGTACACAATCATTCTAGGACCATCTAGCGTAGCCCACACATAACACCAAGAAACACCCCTTTCCATGCAGCCTGGTACAGCATCTCAGAGTTGTTTATTTTTAATGACCCCCCACTTCTTTGTCTATGTGCCTTCCTCTTCCTCTTTCCTGTAAGTTTATTTTCATACCATAGTCAATTGCGTGTTTTTCCAAGTTTTTCTCTTCCTCCTACCTCAAGATGTGGGATACAAGACTTATATCCTAATATATCCTGGGATGACTTGAAACTCAAATATGATTCTTGGAAAATCAATATGGTGAGCAAACTATTGTGATGTGCTTTTCTAAATAATGATGGATAAAATGATGGTTCAAAAGACCAGCAACAAGTTGGAGATAGAACAGAAATGATTCTAAATATGTAATTTATCCCCTTTAGCAAAAGGAAATTGTGTGTTCATTTTGAATTTTATTTACTTGATACTGACAGAAAAGCTTACTATGTATTTAATATAGTAGAAATACTAGATGAATAACAGATGGAGTTATATTGTGGCTTCTGGTCATAACTCCAGAGAATGAATAGACTCATGTTTCTAAGCACCTCGGACAGTTCCTTTGCTCTCATTGGTTCTACCCCTTGCATCTTCCTGATGGGATAAATGGGTCATACTATCAGATTTTAAAATCATGTATTAGAAAGTGTCTCAGCTGCCCTCTAGCACAAGCCCTATTTTTGAGAGGTGAAAAAATCAAAACCCAAGAAGGAATCACTTTGTTCCAAATCATTATCTATTGCAGGATGAAAACATTTAAATCTCTCCTAAATCTGATTCTTAAAGTCTTCTTTACAACATATAAAAGTTGGCTAACTTCCTCTTAATAATTATTTTAAAAATAAAAGAATCCAAGAAAATTGTGAGATTCTAAATGTATTTGCTTTCACTCCTCTTTCAATCACTTCTTAATCTAAACACATGCTCTGGAAGGTTGTGTGTTGTGTGTCATTCATTCCATGTTCTCTAAGCCCAGATTAAGCTAAAACTAATTCTCTATGTATTTATTTATATCTTTGCTTATTGTATTTTCTCCAGTCTTTGTAGATGGCTGGGATATGACTATGTCAGAAAACCAGTGTCTCCTAGCAATCTGCTCAATATGCAGAAGATGGAAGATTAGGATCCCTTAAAGAATTATCTCATGTTTATCTAAATGTTCAAATTGCTCTTAACATAAGAATAAATCTAAAAATTATAATTTTCTCTTGATTTCTGGCACAGATTTGTATCAATAATCTCATTTTAAAATCCCCAGGGTTCTGTAGTTATTGTTGCTGACATTGCTACTACTGAAAGCCCATGCTACAGGTGTTGCACCCACAAAAGTCTCTTAGAGAATATTTTAATGCAACATTCCTTACATCAATCCATTCTTTGCTTTCTGCATTACCACCATAATTTCCTTTGGATCAGTTTTTGTTCACGAATGTTAGCACATCACATGGTAGGCTCTACTAAGATGAAATATTGTTGAAATAAATATACCTTTTCCAAACTCATCCTAGTTTCCTCTCTTCTGTGTGTTCCCACTGTAATAAAGGTTTTCTTCTTTTTCTTTAACACCCTTGATTTTGACACATTCTTTTCCCTAACACACTTCTAAAGATGTGACTATTATACATCTGCCCTCAGTTTTTATATTCTTATATATCCCCCTCCTATGCTTTACCATTCATCTTTTCTGTCCTACTAAAATAAAAGCCCTCCCTACCACCCAAACTTTCTTGTTATCAGTAGGACCAGAACTGCTGTAAGTGTTCTTTCAGCTGCTGGAAATACGGTTTTGTCAATGCTAAATTTTCCACAGTCATAAATTTCATTTGTATACCACTCTGCCTCCCGCCAATTTCCCAAAATAGCCAGCATTTTTCTTTTAATATGGTGTGGTCATATTCTCTTCAACAACACACACTGCTTTGAGCACCAACCTTGTGTAGGAATAGAAAATCTATGAGGCATGGTATATACCATCCAAAAGGAACAGAAAATGAATGAAAAGATAATTCAGTGCAAAGTATAACAGAGAGTCAGTGATGATCCACATGATGAACAGTATTGACTGACCCATTATTGAATGGGTACAAGGTTCAGAGAAATCTTTCCTTGTGTGGTCAGGCTGGAACCTGACTATATAAAAGAGATGACATCATTAGATGGAAAAGCAGAAGAGTATTATTCCACAGGTTATTTCTTGATGTACAAATTTGTTTTATAATAGTGATAGATATCTTTCAAAAAGGCTTATAACAATATCTCCAAAAGACAAAAAGATCACATATTTGTATACATGAAAGCAAATTTTTGAAACCTCTTCATATGAATTTTCTAAACATTAAAAAATAAGCAGAATAATTATATTTGGCATATACTTGTATACTTCAATCTATTTCTTAGTTGTAGCTGCCTGTGAAACTCTGCCACAATATTTTTGAAAAACAAATATTTCATTAAATCAGTAATCCTACTTTTAATTTTGTCCTAAAGTTTCCTGCAATCTTTTTTTTACATTTTGCTGGTGCATTATAATTGTACATAATAATGAGATCTGTTGCTACATATTCACATGTGCACCCAATGCACAACATAACAATATAATTCCCCCAGTGCTACTCCCCAGCACTTTTCTGCAATCAGTTGAATTTTTTCTGCAAAAAGTTGAATTTTTGTTCAATAAATTTGAAAATAATGGCACTTTCAACCAACTTTTATTTTAGATCTTATTACTTTTTATTGAAAAAAAGCTCAATATAGGTGCTCAGATGAAGTCAGAGAAAATTCTGCTAATAGGGGATGGTCTTAACTTTAGTTCTTTGTAAGGAAAAATACATGCATTTCAGTCAAAATATTTTAAAAGTTTTTGCCTTTTGGTTTCCATCCAAATTACCTTCTTTGACAAATATTTTTATAAGACTAAACTCTTCAAATAAGATATCTCTATTTATAATTTCAAAAGTGTTTCACAAAACATATATGCCACAAAATTATAAGTTGTCTCAACTTCATTCCATTTTGTAGAAAAGGTAAATACATCTAATTAAAAATAAAAGTTGGTGCTCAGATGTAGCTTAAGGATAGAGCACTTTCTTAGCATGCTTGATGTCCTGGATTCGACCCTCAGCACCACAAAAACTAACAAATAAATATAAAATAATAAAAGTTCTGTCATAAGAATCTTACCAAAAGTTGGCATTTTTCAAGTTCCCATTAAATTTCAAGCTTCCATTTGAGCTTTCAGTCTCATTTAATCTAGTATGCCCTGCTTTTGTATTCAAGTTCAATTCTTCTTTTGTGTTCATGTTTATTTTCAAGATCTTCCTGCTTACAAGTTTTGCTTTCAGTAATTGCAGTTTTCTAAAAATCTTCGAAAGCTAAAGTGTTGTGGTATGTCAATCATAAAAATTTAATGGAAGATTTCCAAATGATTTGAAGTAAAATGTGATAAAAATTCAGAAAAATTATTTACAAATAAACTTCAAAACTTTATGGGAGTTTTAGATCAATTTACATAAAGTTTAGAACATGTTTTAGTCAGCATTTTTGTCATTGTGACTAAAAGACCTGGCAAGAACAATGTAGAGGAGGAAAAGTTTGGGGTGGGGGGGGCAGGGTTCATGCTTTTAGAAGGTGTTTTTCTTTTTCTTTTTTTTTTTTATTTGTTCAGTCCTGTATCATGGATTAAACTGGGGGTGCTTAACCTCATATCCATAGCCCTTTTTTAACTTTATTTAGAGACAGGATCTCCTGAGTTGCTTAGGACCTCCCTAAAGTGCTGAGGTTGACTTTGAACTCATGATTATCCTGCCTCAGGCTCCCTATCTGCTGGGATTATAGACATGTGCCATCAAGCCCAGGTGATTTTAGAGGCCCTAGTCCATAGATGTCCAGCTCCATTGCTCTGGGTTGGAGGTGAGGGAGAACACCAAGGAGGAAGGGTGTGGAGGAGGAAAACCACTAAGGACATGGAAATCAGGACGCAGAAACAGTTGTGCTCATCAGGGACAAAATATATACCCCAAAGGCCCACCCCGAGAGACCTACCTCCTTCAGCCACACCCTACCTGCCTAGAGTTAACCACCCTATTAATCCATTCACATGGATTAATGCATTGAGTGGATTAAGGCTCTCTTAACCCAATCCATTCTTCTCTAAACTTTCTTGCATTGTCTCACACATGAACTTTTGAGTGACACCATAACAGAACACTAATTAAATTTGATCAGTTACAAGTAGGTTTATTAGGTTTCTTGATACTCAAAATCATCTATAACAAAAAATTTAAATTTAATTGTTTGAGCTATATTTTAAAAACTGTTATAAATATGAATAATAGCTTACCTGCTAACTGTAGAAATGTTTGCTTGTTTGGATAGACACTACTGAAATGATGACCTTGCCAGTCATTCCATGTACTGCTCTATTCCACAGGCTTCTTCACTTAGTCAGAACACTGGCTGTACTCTAACCGTGTGCTCTATCTCACTGTGCATTGTATTATGATCACAACATATGGAGTTTTGTCTCAGTGTTGAAATTCTTCACTGAGCTTATGATATTATCCAAAATAATGTCAGAAATTTCACTTTGAAAGAATGAACTTCCAAAGCTTTATTTGATTCTATGGGTGAAAAACTAAACAATTTTTGGTATTGTTTTTATGGCTTTCCAATTTAAAACATGTGACTAAGCCTCTTTCAACCAGGGTTCTTTAAGAGAATTAAGCTGTAATGCTCTAAGGCATCCGTTTTTTTGTGACAATAAACTTTTCTCCCCACTGGAATGGTATTAATTATGTACGTCTGGTAGGATTCAGAAAGTCATCTGTCAAATCACTTTTTTGTCTTCTGTCCTTCAAATGAGAAACCTAGTTGAATAAACTAATATAAAACTGGCAATATTTAACTGCTCACGAATGTTATCTTCTATAAATGGAGGCTGCACAATGACAGCTATTACTTGAATATTTGTATTATGTGCACAAGAAATGTTAGAATAAAGTATTTTTAAAATTAGTCCAGTAGGGTCATTTTTAAAATGTATATAAGTCATGCTTCACAGCACCTTCTACAAATTCAGATGTTAGATCATTGCCTTTCAGGCACGGTCTTCTTAAAATAACTATGAATTTTCCAGTAGATTCTATTGCTTCTTCAGCAGATTTGTGGGGTTTTGTGTGTATGTGTGTGTGTGTGTTCTCATGTGGTCAGTGATAACACCACAGCCTCCAGGGCACACAGTCACTGTGGACAGCATTTGGTGCAAGTTGCTTATCCATCACCAACTTTCTTGAGAATGAAAATTTAAGTGCTTACATTTTGATTCAACAGGTGATTTGATTCCTTTGCAACTTAATTCTATCAAAGTAGATTATTGCAAAAACCAAAGTGCCTCAAAACAATAAAATAGTGGCCATATAACTATATTATGCAGTAAGTGACAAAATCACCATAATACAGCATCAACATTACTTCATTCTCTGGATGACACTGCTCATCTGCTATTTCATGGACACCTAACAGTTCTCCACTCTTGCCGTTGATACTGCTGACCACAGCCCTGTATGATGGCTTTGGACATCTCTAGGTCATGGCAAGGACCATGTCAAGGACATGTCACAATTGGCTGGCAAACCAAGCAGCCAATAGGGCAGTAAGTGCAAATGCTTTTCCTAGCACCACTCAAGATCTGATGGAATTGGCCATCTCACACTGCTTATATCCGAACACATTTCACGTGATCAGCAAGCACGTGGCAATCCCTGTCTTGAAAAAGAGGTATGAATTTGTTGTGTCTCAGAAGACTGATTTAACTGCATCTAGAGCTGAGACCTCTGCTCACTACAAAAAAGTCCCACCTGGACTAGATGAAATCTCAACAGAAGCCTTAGATACAAAATGCTCTACCAAACTCAACCTAACAAAGTGAAGCTATTTTTTCAATGTAATCATTAATACTAATACTTTGTTAGGGAGTGAAGAGTCCAAAGTGAATGCTAAACTGGTCAGCATGCTGTGTTATAGGCAAAATCTGGAAACTATTGCAGGAAAACTGACATAATAAACCTGATATATGCAAACAAAGAAAACCATGTAAACAAATTTTTTCTGAAAAATATTTAAAATTTCAACACTCAATGTTCAATAAAGATCTTGGTTTCATTACATGGTTTCTCTACTATGAGAAAAAAGAAATCTGCTAAAATGAGACTTGGTATGCTCCAGATTGCTTTCCAATGTATCAATTTAAACTAAATGAAATTGCCCCCTTTGTATTTCAAACAGTTGGATATCAGCAAATTTGCAAATGATAATCCTAACATTCTGGGCCAGACCAGAGTTCTGAAGACATAATTTTTGATGCTAAACAGTGAAAATAATTATGGAAGAACAATCAAAGTAAAACACTAAGGCGAAATGCACTTTCCAGAAGAAGATTAGGACATAGAAGATTAGGACATTTAAGTGCTATAAAAGTTATATAAAGGTCTTTGCTTCAATTATGTTCCTAAAATTTTATTAAATGTGTTTGAGGAAGATTTTCCCTGAAATATTCTCAAGGGGGTATGAGTTCAAAAACCAAAGAGAAACCAGAGGTTCATAGAGGATACCAGTAATTTGTCTGGCACTTTGCAAAGTGAGAAAGAGAATTGAAAACTGAATGGGACTGATTAGAGGAGAAAAGAAAGAAAAGCAAGAACAGATTCTCAGGGAAGATTGGGCCTTGCCCTGAGGTGTACCAGTCACGCACTTAAAACTCTTTAACATCAAAACCCTGTTTAACACATGCTAACGCCCAGCTGGATATGATTTTCAATTCTCCCCTTAATTTTTCTCAGGTGCTGAACTCATAAGGCCCCAACTACTTGAAGTGCATGTCATAACTGAAGCTGTCTAACTCTGTGCCATAACAGGGGATTTATTGCAAGGGTGCATTATGAAGAAAACTATCTTATTATAATTTGGGATGGCAGGCAGCATGGGGAGTTGGGAAAAAAGACAGATCTTGGACCTATGATTGGTCACAGCTCTGTTACAAACTGTGACAACAAACAGGTCACTGCCTTCAGATGAAGGGGGAGTTTGGACCTGGTGATGGTTCTGTGCTATTTTCCTGAAATTGGGATAATGCAAAATTAGCTTCTGTTTTTATATTTGTGTTCTTAGGTGGCTCCCAGAAGAGGAAAGAAGTGGGGTGGGGAGCAAAGTCTCAGGAATCTGTAATTAATACGGGAGAAGTTACAAGATCAACAGAGGCAGGGCTGGGCAGTGGGGGCTGGGAGAAAGGGGGATGAATCTGTGTTTGCAAATCATGTTACCAAACCTGCCTCTGGGAGCTATGGAAAGAGAGCATCATTTAAAGAGTTTATTTTTGCTTCTTGCTGAGATCTGTGTGACAGAAATTCAGCCTTTTTTTTTTTATCTTCCTGCTGTTTTTCTGTTTGTTCAGAACTGAGCATTTAAGAGATATTTCAACTCCGAAAGAAAAAAAAATAAACAATCTGAAGGGTAAAGTTCCATGTCTGGACATTTTTTTTAATAAAAATTTTTGGGGGGTTACATATTTGAGAAACTTCAAAGCCTATGTTGTTAATCACTCTATTGGTATTTCATTAGTGTTTGTAATTCTAACTTATTAAATCTAAATGAAATCCGTATTGGAGACATTTAATATATAGTTCAATATGTTGCATGCAGAGTAAAATGTCCATAAGGATGGAGGAAATTAATTTCCGTGTGTGTCTTTCAGGGTAGCATTCTTCTTTTGAAGGCTGTCTTCCAGGAACAGGAAGATTCCATTGTTAGTTGTTGATTTGTTTGTTACCACAAATTCACAGATTCATCGCTTGCAGTTAACCTGTTAGTAGATAAGGTTGTTTTGATTAGAGATACTAAATGGACCATAAAATGATTGTCCAGTCCTCATTTTATAGCTGAGGAAGCTGAACAAAACATCAAGGATATGGGATTTACCAAAGGTCACGAAAGTGGTTAGTAACAGTCACACCTTCTAATTTACTGTTCTTGGCTTATCCCACGATCTAGATTCAGTGATGCTTGCTCTTGGAGGTTTCATGATCAGTCTACAATTCTTGAACATTTGCCTTGTGAACTCAGATCTCATAACCACCTGCTCCTTACTGTTTTATTTTCCCATTTACTTGGGGGTTTCAACCTTTTTGAGTTGAAGATGGAAGAGTTAGAAAAATTGAATTAATTAGTTCTTTCTGAGAATGTATTAGCAATAATCAAGTGGGAAAAAGGGTATATTTAGGAGAAGTTACTCCCTCCCTTTTCCCTTAAGGATTCTCTCTATGGAAACTTCTCCATTGTCCTGCTGAAGATCAAAATATTGAGAGAAATAGGAGATCTTAATGGCAGCAAAAGCCTATTAGCATTAACCCAGTGTCATTTTTCACTAGTGCATCTACAGTCTTTTGTCCACCACTCCAAAATCCAAAAATCTCTGAAACCAAAAGTTATTTTCAGTGAGTCACTAAAATTTTTTGTCATAGATCGGTATAAGTTTACTTATAGTCTTCATTTATCCTAAATATGAATATTAAGTAAATATGGACATTTTGTTTGAGGGTGTGTCTCCAGACCCTGTTGGGGGAGACTAGAGTAGTATAAGCATTACACTACATTTTGCAGTTTCACAAAATCCCAATTTGCAAAACACATCTGGTAATTTGGTATTTTAAATAAGAAATTGCAGAGTTATACATGAAAGTTGTGTGCTTTTGAAACCTTGGAAAAATTTGTGGCACTCAAGTGAAATGATGCAACTTGACTTTGCATCCTACAGCTAGGCACCACGTCTGTTTTGGGTGACAGAGACTCATTTAGACAAAGCATATGTTCTGTACCATACGGGGGAAAAAAATCATGGTGACTTTCTCAGTGAACCTTACAGGGAAATTATTTTCAAGAACTAAAAATATAAGGTACCCTGCTCTTAGAAACTAACAATGTCCATTGCCTATAAATGTTCCATAAAATCCTACAAATATATGCATATGCACACATACAAAACCTATAGCTCATTCTGATCATGAAACTCATCATTTCCTAAAATACCTCCAAACATCTTAAGGTTCATTAACATTTCCATAAAACAAACACCAAAAAAGATGTTTGCTACCTGTTAAGCATGGCTAGTGGTTCTGGGTTCTCTGCCATTCCCAAATTGAGTGACAAACAAAGCGAGAAGAGCAATTAGGAAAGCAGTTCATGCAGGAAACATAGGCAGGTGAGAAGGGGAGATGAGTCTGGAAAAAAGACAATTGGGAACCTTCTGATTCACTCTGATTATTGCCTTGAAATGTTCCAGTAATATCTTAGTAGGTCCTTTAGATAAATTTTTAGATATGGTCTAAAAGATAAGACCTTTTAGATAAGGTCTTTAGATTAGATAAGGTCCTTTAGATAAATTTTTTTTGTTTGATGTATTTTAGCTGAACATAGTTTTCTAAACTGTTATTATAAAAATACACATATCAGCATAAAATTTATCATCTTGACATTTTTTAAATGTATAATTTGGTGGCTTTAAATTCATTCAGTATGTCGTCCAACCATCACCACCATCCACAGGCAGAATGTTTTCATCATCACAAACTGAAATGCTGAACCCATTAAACAGCTCCCCATTTCTTCCTTTCCCCAGCTGCAGGAAATTGCCATTCACCTCTTTGTTTCTGTCAGTGTGACTGTTCAAATGGAATTATACAATATCTGTCCTTTGCAACTGGCTTATTTCACTTTTACTTTCAGAAGGTTCATCCATGTTGTTGTATCTTGTGTCAGAATTTCCTTCCTGTTTTGAGGATGAGTAATATTCCACTGTATGTATATACTCAGTTTATTTATCCATTCATCCCTCCATCAACATTTGGTTTGCTTCCACCTGTTGGCTACTTTGAATGATATTGCTATGAACATGTGTGTGGAAATACCATTCAAGCCTCTGCTTTTCATTCATTTGGGAATCTATCTAGAAGCAGGACTGATGAAAGGTATAGGTGTTCTATGTTTAAATGTTTGAGGAACCAGCATACTCTTCTACAGCAACTCCACCATTATACCTCACTCCCAACAGAGCTCCAGGGTTTCAATTTCTCTGAACCTTTACCAACACCTGTGGAGTATCTCTCCATATGCTTAATGGCCATTTGTATAACTTCTGTGGAGAAGTGTCTATTCAAGTCCTTTATCCATTATTGTGTTCACATTATGTGTTTTTTGTTGTTACAAATTATACAAATTGAAGGCAACTGTTAAAAATCATTGGCTCTTTCTAAAGGTGGAATTTACTCTGAGATGATGAATTCTCATGATTTGAAACATTTTCAAACAAATCTAAAATTATAGCTCATTATCGATTTATTGATTTTTCTGTGCTAAAAATAAAATTAGGGCTAAGTGTGTAGCTCAGTGATAGAGTACTTATTTGCCTAGCATGTGAAAGGCCCTGGATTCATTCCCAGCATGGCAAATAAATAGTTAATTAAATGTTTCTAATATTATGGTCCAATTACATGCATTTATTAACACTTCCACTTGAATTTCCACTAAATCATGGTTTCATTCATTCACCAAATACTTATTAAACACCTACTATGTGTCATATTTATCCTTGGTGCTGGAGATACAGCAATGAATGAAGCAATCTTTGTACTTGAGGGACTTACATTGTAATATGGAAGGCGATAGAAAATGGAGAACATTGCTATTTGAAAATCACAAGCATCTATAGGAAGATAATTTCAGGTAATGATTAATGGGAAGCAAAAATGCCATGAAGCAAGATAATCTTCATATCTCCAATAAATCATGAAGTCTGGCATAGCTGAGAGCCATAGTATCACAGATCGTAGTGGAGGTCATTCTCCCCAACTATGGAAAATAAATGGAGTATGTGGAAGTATGTAATCAGATTTATATTTCTGAAAGATCACTCTATACATTATGTCTAGAAGATTCCTAACCTGGTAAAAAAGACTGCCCTCGTAGCATCACAGGGATCTGCATTTTGTTGTTGTTGTTGTTGTTGTTGTTTGTTTATTTCTTTCTTCCTTCTCTATTAGACTCTGAGTCTCATTCACTTAATAGTCCCAATTCTAGTACACAGTAATTAAATGAGTTAAAATATGTTGAGTGGATAATTGATCCTCACAACTCAGTGGAGTAAGAGAAATATGCTTCAGTATCTTCATGCTAAGGATGGAGAAGACCAAGTTACAAGTGATGATGTGCCCCAAGATAGTAGCAGTCAAGGTTGAGATTGGAAACTAAGTACCAGTGCAGGAATCCAATGTCCCTGAATGTGGGAGGCCAGGCTTTCAATCACTTAGTTGCCCACCAAGTATACATTGAGCTCTTACTTAGTGCTGAGCACAGTACTGGACTCTGAGGATTTAGTGGGGAAAAAAATCAAAGAAAATTTCCACTTTCATGAGGTTTGCATTCTAGATAACCTCTAATTAGATAATCTTGCATTCTAATCATCTTAAGATTTTACAATATGCTATTCTCTCTAATACAGGGAAGGAATACTCCCAGTTTTTAACACCATCATTCAAGAGAAACATCCTTCAAGAAAACCAAGCAGCAGCAATGAATGAGTTGCTGTTTCTCCAGCCATACCATCATGTGATGCTCTGCTGGAGGAGATGTAAATGCCTCCCTATGAAGGGACCTTCTCCAGCACAAAGGTGGTGCAGAGGGCTCTGTTGGCCTTGCTTCTGTTCTTCTGAAGGAAACATCAAAGGGGAGGCGAGCAGACCTGGCACACAGAAGCCAGCCCCTCACTCTCTCTTGATTCTCTGACAGCAAAGTGCCAAAACGAATCTCTCTTCTGAGCCATGAGGTTAATATGGCCATTTATAGATAGAAAGAGGAGATTAGGGATGTTGAAAGGGGAAGGTTTTTATGCTTTGCTTTTGATCCCTGTCTGGCACTCCTTAGAGCTGCCATGTGCCCCACACCTGATAAATACTGTTTTATAAACGGCAAAGAAGAGAATTTAAAGCCATAAATCTATCCCCACCCCCCACCCTTTTCTTTTTATGGATCTAAAGGATAATTAAAACCATGCTCTCGCTTTGCAAATGAAGTGTCCTCTTTCTGGCAGCCCCCATCTCAAATGAACTTGGGGGCAGTGTCAGTGCAAAGGGCGACCTTGGCGTGATGCTGTCCAGCCATGAAGGAGCAGTCTCTGATCTTGCAGGTCTCCAGGAGTGGGTGCACCACCCAGGGGCTGCTGCCATAAGCAAGGACCCCTACACAGCTTTGCCTGGAACTTTGAACTTGGTTAATGCATGGTGTTCAGGAGACCGGGTCAAAACAGTTCTTTTCAGAGAGAGAGAAAACAAAAACAAACAAACAAATAAACAAAGAGATAAACAAAAAAACCTTTGTTCTTTGGCTATCGTCTGCTATTCCTAGCTTCAACCACCTTTTTCGGTTATCTGTAGAAAAGGAAACTGAAAGAGTATGAATAGATCAGAATTGCCAGAAAAGAATGTATAACATAATAAAGCCATTTACATGAATTATCATAAAGGCTATGCACAGTTAAGAAAAATGCTTCCAATGTAGCTATAACTGGAAAGAGCATAATACAAAATCTACCCACATTATGATGACAGAAAGTAAAAGTAAACCATTTTTCACAACAGATTTCCAGTTGTCAAATGATATGGGTACACATGGTTGAAATAACTCCTTCCCTTCCCTCCCTAGAGCAAACACTTAATTCTTTCAGATCTTTTGAGTGGAGGAGGGAGTTAGTACTATATCTCTAGGTATTGTATGTTTTGTCTTTTACTTCTTTTTTTTTTTTTCTTGCTATTGAGGTTTTAACTCAAGGGTTCTTACCACTGAGCTACATCTCCAGCTGCCACCCCCAGTTTGTTTTAATTTTGAGACAGGGTCTCACCAAGTTGCTCTGCTTAGAGCCTCAGTAAATTGCTAAGGCTGGCCTGGAACTTGTGATCCTCCTGCCTCACTCTCCCGAGCCACTGGATAAGAGGCATATGCTACCACATCCACCTCTACCCCTTAATTTATTTATTTTTACACAGTGTCTTTTGAAAACCTACAATGAAGGATTAGGATTTAACTCACACAAACTTACCCTATCTTACCCTACACCCAATCTCTTCATAAATAAAACTTTTGTCTTTTATTCTCTATCTTCTCATAACAACCTGCTGCTAATATACTTCCATTTCTTGTTTTACTAGAACTTCTTGTTCGATTGCTTTCTTGCCATTCTGTAAGGTAAGTAGATTAACATCCCTGTTCTTTCCTTCAGCTCCCAGCTCTTCTCCCTTGCTCTCTTCTACCTCCTAATTTTCCCCATGTACATTTCTTCATTCAAAAAATTGATGGCAGTTAGATCTCATCCTATAACCAAGCTTCACCTCTGGATTGCTTCTAGAAGTTGAAAATCAACCAAGAGTATCTCCATTTGTTGGGAATATCTCAATATTGTATACAGCAAAATTAAGTCGTGTTTTCACAATTACAGTTCTTTCTTGTAATGCTTTATGCTTTTTCTGAAGTTTTTAGATGCCAGTTTTAAAACATTTTCCTGTCTAGTATAATTTAAAATTTTATGTCTAAAATGCTTCACATTCTTTTCTTTCATAGACTTCTACTTAGCCTCTCCTTCCTGTTCCTATCCAGAGATGTGCACAACTTGTCTTGGGATTTCCCTGACTCCTTTCTGGAATCAGCCTTATCATGTCTACACCTTTGTTTTCTTTATTGGTATAACTCTGATTTGCTGCAGCACTGTATCAGACACACATGACTCTTTCTTTCTAACAACATCCTCCAGTTGTGTTATTAGTATTCCATGCCTCTGTTAATGACCCTGAACTTCGTAAGTCGATTAAGTTAAGTTAAGCTTTTCACCTTGCTACTGGTTGGTTTAAGAGTAGGCATAGTATCCATTCTATGACTGTGAAACATGAAGGAAAATTTGTTGAGGGATCTCTGGTGAAATCTTTGATTAAAAAAAATTAAGAGAATGTCCTTTCTTCCTCTGGCCATTATCATGTCTGAATGTAATAACTAGTAGCAGAAGTAACCTTTAAACACAAAAGGAATTATCCCAGGAAATATGCATCTCATCAAGAAAAATGGGAAGAACTTAAAACTCTGGTGACATAATTGTGTCAACGTTATACCTATCCACTCCAGACTACTTGCTATTTGATACAGTGAGTATCTTTGTATAAGCCAGTTAGGTTTACATTCTTGCACTAAAAGACATCCTATCCAACACCAGAACTTCCTCAGGAGCTTCTTACAAATGAATAGGATGCTGACTCCTTAAAATTAAAAAAAAAAAAAAAACTTTATTTACCATAACAATTTAATCATATCTTAGTTGGGTACAGAATTCAAGGTTGAAAATTCATTTTCCCTCAGAAATAAAGTGCTATTGCTCCAATGCTTTCTATCTTCTTTCTTATGAAATAAAATATTCATTTCTCTCTTTCTCTCTCTCTCTCTCTCTCTCTCCCTCTCTCTCTTCCTTTCACTCCTCTTTCTCCTCTTTCTCTTCCACTCACTCTCTGCCTCCCTCAGTGGGTTTTTTTTATGTCCATTTTTATTCTGGCCTTTCACCATATGTTTGAGTATGGACTTTTTTCATCTATGACACTATACATTCAAGTGGCATTTTAATTGAGATATAACCTTTGGATAGCTGCTAATTCATTTATTGTCTTAATACTTAACATCAACAATGCACTAGATTCCAGGCAATGGTCTAGGCATTGGAAAAAAATGCATAGAACAGAGGGCCTGCTTTAAAACTTTCTGTCTACTGAGAAATTAAAGAAAAGGCATAGCCACAGTAGTGCATTATAAACAACACAGAATCTCAAACCTAAGCCTTTGGAATTTAGTCCCAACTGAGTGATCTTTAACAATGCATTTCAAGCTGCATGAGCCAAAATTTTCTCCAAAATAGAAAGAAGATAATAATAACTTCCTCAAAAGATCACTATGAAAGTTCAATTAGATAGTTCATTCAAAATCCCTTTATAAACATTTATGTTTATAAAAGCTAATGGAGATCAGGCATGTGCCTATAGTCCCAGCTATAGCATATAGCAGGAGATGAGGCAGGAGGATCACACGATGCCAGAAACTCAAGGCCAGACTAGGAAATCTAGCAAGACTCTGTCTAAATAAAACACAGAGTTAAACAATAAAATAGGTGGTGGAGCATGGATTAACCAATTCATTTTGTGCTATATATATCATTTATCCAGACTGGATAAAGGACCCCAATTGTAACCAATATTGAGTTTTACTTGTTTGTTTATTTATCTTTATCTTAAGGAGTTACCTTTGATGTAAAACTTCATGCAAGAGTTCAGATTGGTTTCTTTTAATGTACCTGTTTTATATTTTATTCTTACATCTACTTTAGACTGAGCTTTGGGGTCTGGCATCATTTGTATTAGGGCTTCTAGTAATTTTCTATTTAGCCTTAGTTATTCTTCTCAACTGTTCCCTCCTTTTAAAAAAATAGGCTAAAGTACTGTTATTTAATTATTGTATTCCAATACTGTTTGACTGACCTAAACTATAGATATAAAGGAACACTGAAACTCACACATTTGCTTCAACTTGTATTTTCATTTGTTTTAGTCAGCTTTTTTGCTGCTGTGACTAAAAGACTGACCAGAACAATTTTGGAGGAGGAAAAGTTTATTTGTGGTCACGGGTTCAGAGGTCTCAGTCCATAGACACCAGGCTCCATTCCTCCGGGCTGGAGATGAGGCTAAACATCATGGCAGAAAAATGTGGTGGAGGGAAGCAGCTAACATAATGATCAGGCAACAGAGAGACTCCACTTGCCAGATACAAAATATATACCCCAAAGGCACACTTCCAATGACCCACCTCCTCCAGTCACACCCTTTCTACCTTTAATTACTACTCACTTAATCCCATCAAGGGACTAATTTAGCAATTGGGTTACAGCTCTCATAGCCTAATCATTTCTCCTCTAAACCTTCTCGCACATGAGATTTTGGGGGACACCTCACATCCAAACCATAATATAATTAATATCTCAGTGATTTTGAAAAAAATTATCTAGATTCTGTCTACTTGACAAATTATTATTTATAAGAATTTGTTCAGATTAAATCAAATATTGCTTTTTAAGCTACATGGGAGCTAAAGTGATACAAATTCTGGCTCTCACTTCCCTGTCATTCTTATGTGAATACAAATATAAATAAGATGTTGTTATGGGCTAAAGTGTGTCTCCCAAAATTCATGTGTTGAAATCCTAATGCACAATGTAACCAGGTTTAGAGAGGAGATCTTTAAAGAGGCAATTAAGGGTAGTTAGGGTAGTTCCTAATCCAATCTTAACCACCCTTATAAGAAGAGGAAATTTGAACTCATAAGGAGGTATCAGATATATGCATGTATAGAAGAAAACCACGTGAGAACCACACTGCAAGAAGGCAGATATCTAAATCCAAGGACAGGAACCTTGAATATTCTTCCATTATGGGACAAATAGGAAACCATCCCTGTTAAGTACTCTTGAACATATAGCCTCCAGAATTATAAGAAAAAAAATTTCTATTTTGCTCAAGCTACCCAGTTTGTGATATTTTGTTATGGTAGCCATGGCAAACTAATACATATATAAATGCTACAATTTTATTGAACTCTTCTTTTCCCCTTTTTTTTTTAATTTCTCTTAGGATGACGTGAGATTGTTATGTAAAAAAGAAAAGAAAAATATTCAGTTTGGATATCTAGAATGGAAGTTTTTAGTCCTCCTCAAGACAATTGCCTTGATCACCAGGATTTATTTTTAAAAATATTTGAAATTCTTGGGGATGGGGATATAGCTCAGTTGGTAGAGTGCCTGCCTCGCAAGCACAAGGCCCTGGGTTCAATCCCCAGCCCCGCAAAAAAAAAAAAAAAAAAGCTTTGAAATTCTTTAAACTCCTGTGGACACATCAGTACAGAGCAACAGAAAAGTTCAGGGTGAAAAAGAAGACATGCAATGTAAAGGGTGTTTTGGAGAGAAAAAAAGCAAAACAAGGTAAAAATCCCTCCTTTTCTGGTTTTAAAAAAAGAGAAAGAAAGAAGTGGGATAAAGAAGTTGCCATTTGTGTCCTCATTTCCACTCCCTGCTGTGGGTGTGGAACTGTTAAGCAATGGAATTGGCCCTAATGAAAACATCTGCA
The DNA here is from genome assembly GCA_020662805.1 of Glaucomys volans. Lineage (NCBI taxonomy): Eukaryota > Metazoa > Chordata > Mammalia > Rodentia > Sciuridae > Glaucomys > Glaucomys volans. The sequence goes on along the minus strand of JAJEJO010000626.1, from coordinate 379,622 downwards.
AAGGCAAGATGGACTCCAAAAATACAAGGGTTACTGACCCAGTTCCTATTCTGTGGAAGGTTGCAAGTCTCTGGGGCATAGTTCTCAACCTTGGCTACAAATCAGAATTATCTTCACATGCCCAGACCACTTAGAAAACAATATGTGGACATAGGATACAGACATCAGTAGTTGGAAAAATTTTCCCAGCTGATTCCAATATGGAACCAAGGACAAGAAACATTGCTTTTTGAGATGACTGGTAGTTAGGTCAGGGTTGTGTCTATACTGGCTCAGAAGGGAGAGCAAAGACAGGTCAGAGATAGAGAGAGCATCACAGGTTCTAAGATACAAGGAGAAAGGAAAGAATAGAACATGAGTCTCTGACCCCTACCTAGTGGACACTACCACCAGACCAGATGGCTGGGACCATAGACTTTAGCAATAGGAGGCAGAACAAAGCCTTAAAAGACAGAAAAGGATCAGACTGCCTCAGCGAACATAAGTCCAACCAACCAATGTCTTCAAAAAGAGAACGGCAGGATTAAGCCCAGCATGGAGATCTGAGAAATTTTTCCCTACCACCATAAGGTCATATAAGCATTCTCACATGCCAAATGGAGTAGAAGGATAGAAGCATGAAAAGGGAAGGGAATCTTAAAGACCAGAAATTTATTTAAGAAAATATTTGAAAAAAAAAAAAAAGCCAACTCTTTAAACCAGAAATCTAATGCATTGGTTTCTGGCAAATTTACACAGAAACACACCCACTCCAGACCCTACTAAATGGACAATGACTCATGCAGGAAAATGAACCAGACATTAAATTTTCCTATGGCATTACAACTATATGTAAATGTGTTGTACAAGTGTGTGTTTATGCACACATACAACTGTATGTACTCAGTAACATAACCTTCAGCCATGAACAAACAGAACCATGCATTCAAGGATGAATTCCTTTGGCAAGCATAAGAGATCAAGCCATTTCACTTGAGGCAAGAGTGACCACACTGCTACATAAACCAACATTCATTAGAGGAGCCAGATAATTGGAGGATTCAAATTTGCTTCTCAGTCTGAAAACAGGTCTTTGTTTCTTTCATTCCTTCCCAGTTCTCATGTTTAAAACGCCATTCTTCATCCTGCTGCCTGGTGCTGTTTCCGAAGATCCAATTTCTTTTCCCGCCTCCACAATTCATCACCCACCCACATTTCTCAAGGGATAGTCTGGAAATAGTTCCAACCTACTTCATGTACAATCCAGTTTGCCAGTCTCTGTGCTGAACATATCACATAATAATCACATTTAATTGATTAATTAATGTCTTTATTTTATAGATTAAAAAATAACAGGCTTAGGGTGGTATTATGGTTTAGACATAAGGAAACCCCAAAAGCTCATATTTTAAAAAATACAAGAATTTTCAGAGGTGAAATGATCAGATTAACTCACCTAATCAGTGAATTGATCCACTGATATGGATTAACTGGGCAGTACCGGTAGGCAGGTAGGAAGCAGTAGGTTGCTGGGGGTGTGCCTTTAGGGTTTATATTTTGGCCCTGGGGAGTGGAGCTCTCTTTGCTTCTTGATTGCCTTGTCCTGAGCTGCTTTCCTCCATCATATGCTTCTGCCCTAATGTTTTGCTTCACCTGGGGCCCAGACCTACAGTCAGTCATCTATGGACTGAGACCTCTGAAACTGTGAGCCAAATAAACTTTTCCTCCTCTAATTATTCTTGTCAGATCTTTTGGTCACTGTGACAGGAAAAAAAATGAGTAAAACAGAAGATTAAGTTCCTCCAAGTTCACACAGCTACAAAATGCAAGTCTAGACTGAAATCCTGATTATTTCTGACTCTGATGTGCAAGCTACCCAGCACCGTCCCTCTGTAACCTTCACTTATCTACTCATGTGGCTCCATTAGTTCAACTAAGATGTATTTTCTAGAGCATATATACTATCAAAGACTCTGTACCATTCTCTCTGTAAGCACATTTATGCTGCTTCATGGGTCCTCATGTTGAGTTTGTCAAGTGTCCTCTTGAAATTGCCCCAACTTTGGTCATAGCCTCATCTTACTGTGGGTTTTATTTCTTTGTTTAATCTCAGCCTTAGTTCTAGAACAAGAAAAGGTCCATTTCAGGAGGAACAGCCAATCATATTAAATTTGGTATTCTTAAGTTCCTTATTCTTTATGTACCTGAGTATTCTTGATAAAAGAAAGAAATTTTTCCATCTCTTTTTCTTATTTCTTAATTTACCTCTCTCCCCAATACAATGTAAACTCTATAAGAGCAAAAGTTCTTGGCTAAAATACAATGACTTATATATCCAGGTCTTGCACATAATAGACATTCAATAAATGTCTGTGATATAAACTAACAAATGTATGTATGATATAATAGAATGACAAATATATTCTGGTGCTTGTATCCTAAACCCACTCATAGCATCAAATTTTCCACTGATTTTCACAATTACTAGAGGAGTAATAATACTAAAGCAGGTTTGTCCCATCCAGCCATTCTGGCCCAGCTGCATTTGTGCACACCAGGCACAAAATTCCCTTCCTACAGCCCCTCCCTCCCATTTTTATAGTCTTGTTTGGGTCTGGATTTGTGGCCTGAAAGTCTGGATTGTTTAGCTTTGCTGTGGAATAGAGACCTATCTCAGTGACCCATATTGCTTACCTGCAGTGACCCTACCCTCCTTATCTGCAGCACCATGTTTTTATCTCTGTGATACTGCAATATTTTCCCACAACCCCCCCAGAATGAGAAAACTAGCTCACACAGTGAAATGTGATCTTTGTTCAGTATCCTTTGTGTTGACAGGCACCACCAGGCACACCAAACAGTGAGAATGTCCTCTGAGTAGAAATTTGGACAACTATCTGGCATTTTACATTTTTTCTCCCCTCCCAGTATCAATGCACCCCTCCCAGTATCATCCACCCCCAATCATTCCTGCCTTGTCAGTCAATTGGATTGCAAATATACCCCATTCTTTGGTATATTCACATCCCCTGCTTTGCCCTTTCTTCTCTTTCCAATGCATTAATTTATGCAACATACATATTGATCATCTATGAGATTAGATGCTGAGGATGTAATTGGCACCTGTGCACACACTCTCACACACTCCTTCCATCCTTACTGACCAGGTTCAAGTTCCATCTTCTCCAAGCAGATTTCTCAGGTATTCACAGCCTCCAAAGTCTCTCAGTTCTGACCTTGCATAGCAATTAGAGGCTGGCTCCACAACTCAGCACTTAATCATCTCTTTCATATGGTTTACTATGCTTTCATGTTCCATCTTCACAACTAGATTAGAAACTCCTTCCCACTGTGCTCCTTAATGACCACTGATATAACTACAAAGGGCTTTCTGACCCCTCTCTCCAGTGCTTTTTTAAAGTGAATTTTTTTGGCATATTTTTTGGTATGAAGGATGTATTGGTACCAAATAAAACTCTATAAAGAAGGAAGAGGAAGAAAACTGTATTCTCTCTCCTTTTTGCTATAAACAATCCAGCCCTGCATTTTGGCATGTCCCATCAACTCTGACCCAAATGATGGAGGGGGAGGGGCTGACAAGTCAGGAAAACACACAGCTGACACAATGTTAATGTCAAGAAGCTCCCTGAGTTCTGATGACTTGAGATCTAATGCATCTAGCAGGCTGGATTCCTTCCCTCCATGTGCAAACTGACATTCCAAGACCCAAAGGTCAGGATGAGCACATGTGAGTGGCAAACAGGCATTCAGTGACAAGAGCAAGCAGGCTGGCAGAAGCTGAACAGGGACAGGCTGGTCAGAGAGCAAGGTGAGGCCCCCAGGGGGTGGGAAGAGAAGAGAAGATCTCTCAGTCCTGAGCTGGAATGGGAACAAGGTGAAAGGGGAGATCAGTGGGCCAAGGCAGTGACCCAGAAGTCCCAGCCAGAAGTAAAAACAGATGTGAAACAGAAGCTGTCAATGTCCTAGGAGCTGTGGGGTCTGCCCTGGAGGAGATGACCCCAAGTAAGATGCACTGTCATTGATGTGTCTTCACAGGAGCTGGCACTCAGCAATTAGGGCTGGACAGCCACCGGCTTGAAGAACTGACCAGAGCACACAAAACACTTTGTCTTTCTCAGGCAGCAAGAAAGGGAATCTGCCCCAGCAGAGCCTGGAGGACAGTCTCCTTCCCAATAACTCACTCACTTGACAAATGGATATGCTCATTATCGTCTCAGGGTCCCAGGGATTCTGATTTATGTAAGAAACAGTCTTCATCCTCAGGTTGTTTTTTAATCAGCTATCCCGGCCCCAAAAGAAGACTGGAAATCCTTGTTTCTTGCTGAAAATGATAAAGAAGACTAAGTCTGGGCACAAGGGCTCTGCAAGGGGGATCAGAGAAGACTACCCTCAAATATAGAAGATGTTATTATTTGTATTGCATAATCATGGGTCACAGACCCAGTTCCACTGCCGAGCTACATGAAAGCATTGGTTTACTTTTAAGGAAAGAGGAATGTCACTGATGAGCCAGTAGTCATGCTCCTAATTCTCCTCCTTATACCAACCCACACGACCATTCCTCAGCCAGCCCACCCTGAACCCAGTGTTCCTTTTGTAAGGAAGGCCAGATGTGACTATGTTTATTCTCAGGATGCATACTAAGAGGGCCCCAGGGAGACATCCCGACTCTTGTGCCAAAATCAGCAGAGTACTTACTTCCCAAGTGGTATTTAAAGGGACCCAATCCTGAAGTCTCACTTTTAATAGTAATTAAGATTTAGTTTTAAATTTTTAATTATGTGTTTTCAAACTACTATCTCACAAAATTGTTTTTTTATGTTCCCTATTATGAAGAAGAGGAAACTAAGGTTGAGAAAAATCACTCAACAATCACAGATAAAGTTAATTCTCATAAGGAAGTTAGAGCCCTTCTTATGCCTCCATTTTTCAGTATGGTTCATTCCCTCCAATAATGCTTTCTTCCTTTCCCTAGCAAACAAGTATGGATTTCAGGTTAAATACCCAGGCTAAATGTCACCTCTGTGAAGCCCTCCTCAACTTTCCCTCAGTGAGCTGTTCCTTCATTTAGATGTCCACTCTTATTTGTGGAAAGTATTTTGGCTCACAGTGACTTTTAACACACTGTCTTGTCATTATTTTGTATAACCATCCATTTCCCTACTATAAGTTTCCTGAGGATTTTGGCTGTGTTTTATCTATCCTAGCATCGAGCTCAGTTGTTGACACACAATAAATGCTTAACAAGTATTTGTGGAATCCAGGTCTCTTTTTCTCCAAATATCAGGTACTTTCCAGAACAGCAGATTTCCTACCTACCTCCACCCAACCCCAAAAAAAGGTAGCAAGGTTCACTCACCAGATATAGAGTAAACCTCTTATCTGTTGGGGATACATTCCAAGACCCCCAGTAGATGCCTAAATCATGGATAGTACCAAACTCTAGATATACTATGTTTTTTCTATGTATATACTCCTATGAAAATTTTTAACTTATAAATAAGATACATTAAAAAATTAATAACTAACGTAAAATAGAACAATTATAATTATATGCTACAATAGAAGTTATTTAATACTTATGAATTATTTACTTCTGAAATTGTTCATTTAATATTTTTAGAACTTGATTAACTATAGTTAACTAAAACCTCAGAAAACAAAACTACGGATAAGGGGAGACTATTTGTTATGATTTAGATGTGAATTGTCCCTCAAAAACTCTTGTTAATGCAGGAATATTCAGAGGTAAAATTATTAGGTTGTGAAAGCTAATCAGTCTATCCTGGTTTGAATGGACTGACTGGGTGGTAAGTAGAGAGGTGAGGTGTGACTGGAGGAGGTGGGTTACCGGAGCATGCCCTGGAAACGTGCAACTGCCCTTTCACCCCTTCCCCTCCTCTCTCTTTCTCTGCTTCCTGATCCTGCCATAGAGGAATAATTTTCTTCTACTGGGCCCTTTTCCCATGCTGTTCTGCCTCCCCTTGGGGCCAGAGTAGTGGAGTCAGCTGTCTATAGGCTGAGACCTCCAAAATCTGTGAGCCCCAAATAAACTTTTCCTCCTCTAAGTTGTTCCTGTTAGATATTTTGATCATAGCAATTCAAAAGCTGACTAAAACACTATGCAACTCATTCCTACTGACAGTTCAACAGACCAAAGTACCTAAGAAAAAACACATATCTTGTCCCACAGGGTCTCCTTTAAATGTGCGGATCTTGGGCAAAAGTATAAATGGAAAGCAACATACCATAAATCTAAATATTCAAATACTGTGTACCAAGCTCACTAGTCATCAACTAAATATGTTCTATCCTACCACTTTTACCTTCATGAAAACCTCTAAGGCCCAGTACAAACTCATAATTCTCAGTCCCCCATGAATTCTGCACCAGAACATCCCTATCTCCATGTCTTCCCATCCCACCCATCTTCCACATGAAAGTTCAGCATCCATCTGCACCCCCATAAAGGGCCAGGCCTTAGCCACCCTCGAGGATTAAGAAGTGTACATGTTCTACCCTACAGAGAACACACTCTAGGAAGAGATCCAGACTAAAGGTCATCTGGACAAAGAATTCTGTGGTCTCAAATACCCCAAGTGACTTAGAAAGGGTGGGTGAGTTCCAAGTATGTAGAGTTCCAGAGCAGGGTTCTCTAGAGCAGCACCCTGAGGCCTTTACTGAGGTGGTACCAAAGCTGGCCCCCGTTACCTTGAATTGAAAGGAAGGAAGGAAAGAGGGAAGGAAGGAAGGAAGGAAGGAAGGAAGGAAGGAAGGAAGGAAGGAAGGAAAAATTGATTTTACTTGGAAATGACCAACAGAGTATTGTTCAAATTTTGCTTTATTTATGATGGAACTAAATTCCTGAAAATGCCTTGTTCCTGTCCCCAAGAGGAGGTAAAGAGCCTAGCATATTGGCTCCAGGGCCTAAATTAAGAAAAAGCTAGTTAGATTTGCATTATCTAAATGTTCTTATTACTGGATAATAGATCTGATAAGGGAGGGAATTTCAAGCACCAACAGCCTGGATATGCAATCTGTGTTTTCAATGCTTTTCCTGATAAAAGAAAGAAAGAAAGAAAAAAAAGAGGTGGAAATGAACATATGTTTATATCCCTGCCAATGAATTTCCATGTGACTCAGGGAGTAAAAGGCAAAGCAAATGCTATGAATTCAGTCAGCAAAGTGGCAAAAAAAAAAAAAAAAGCAGCTGCTCTATGCTCTGAAGTCACTTTAGAGCTGTGAAAGAAAGAGAGAGAGAGAGAGAGAGAGAGAGAGAGATGAAAAAGGAGAAAAAGAGAGGAAAGAAAGGAGGAAGGTAGGAAATTTACCCCTTCCTGAAAAATCGCAAATGGTGCTACAGAGCTCTTTTTGATAAAGGGATTGAAACAAGTCCTGGTAGGAACTGAGATCTAGAAGAATCAAATTAAGCAAGTAAATATGGAACTGAGAACAGGATGACCCACATCACTTTTCTGCTACAAGTTCATCTTGCTTGGCCTCTCATCTATGACCCACAGGGATAATGAGGGCAAATAAACCAGGACCCAAAGGGAATATGGGGGTGATATCAGTAGAATCCAACTCTATCAGGAGCTGAGCAGGAGTTGGAGCCTTACTCAGTGGGTTCCTCAAATACATCTGTTTTCTGAACATCCCTATACTTCCCAAGACTCAATGTCTTCCTATTGAATTTTAATTGTCCTATTAGATTCACTAATTTTTAAGATATTTTTAAAAACTCACCAGCCAAGGTCCTAAGGCCTTGCCGGGCCATGAGTCACTTCTGGTTATATAATCACCATTCAAAGCTTAGTGATCATTCCCATTCTAGAGAAGAACAACTGAAAGGATATGGTAGTTTCAAAGTTTATCTAGAATATTGAAACACTTTAAATCAATGCACGCATGTCAGAAGATAATAACAGCAAGATTAATAATTTTGCACAATGATTGCATTGTGGTTTTCTGTTTGTTTCAATACTTTGGTTTACTTTTATGCCAGAACAAAGTGAGTGTATTTTACCTTGACCATGTCTTCTTGAAATATACAAATGGTATCCATACCAGTATTTTAACTCTATGTTCTTCTATGTCCCTCTTTAATGTAACGTCTGTTTAGCATCTATACCATCGATCTATGTATCTGTCTCCATGAGTTTCTTGAGATGTGCCAGTTTGTTGCAACAAGCATAGCATTCTGTTTTTTCTTCTGACTGTTGAGTTGACTTCAAGGAAAGCTAGCAGCAAAGGAAGTTTTAGTCTGCAGCAGAAGCTCTTGCTCCTTGTTCCTGGAAAGAAATGAAGTGGAAGAAAATGGGGACAGGAAGAACTGATAGATGAATATTGGGAAGTTATGAAAAGTCCGAGGTTAGTTTAGAGATCAACGGAACATTTTTGAGAGAAGTTAACTTTCAAAATCATTTACAAGACCAATTACGTTCACTTCTAAAATAGTACATAGTGCCTACATTAGGTAATAGATATGCAAAAGAAGAGAAGACTTAGTAGAGAAGCTAAAAATTTAGCTGGGATTGGAAGAAAGAGTTGCATTTCTGCAGCTGGAGAATGGAAAGAAATAGGTGGTCCAGAAGCGTAGAAGTACCAATGTTCTCAGCACATAAAGGAATGTAGACTGGTATTGAGAGAGCAATTAAGGGGGTAATTTTGAAATCTAAAGATTGACCAACCTATGGCCATGAAGGTAAAAATCTTTAAGAGAATGTTATTTTTGTTCATTGTCCATCCCCTCTCATTCCTCCAGCCCTTGCTTATCTCTCCCCTCCAAAAACTACTTACTGTGTGTATGATCACACACATACACAGTATGCTTTTACTATTTACCAGCTTTGTGTATAAACTTCTGTCACTGTAGTAAGAGACAAGTTTCTTGAAGATAGAAATCAGTATCTCTATCCAATTGTAAACTCCACAGTCTCAAGCAGTTTTAAGCCAAAGCATATACTTAATAAATATTTGGTGAGTTGAAGAGAATGAGATCTGCTGGTGGCATAAGACATTGTATATGCAAAGCTTCCTTTCCCTGGGGCGTCCTAGGTTTGTATTTATGAGGTTGTTCCCAAATATACAGAAAACTTGTGGGAGAACATGTAATCCTTTGTCTTACTTCAAGAGCAAAGAAGGGAAATAACAAACATTGAATGTATACCAAATACTTAACTTGCACTCATTTCATTTTATTACCTAATTTTTCCCCCATGTTATTGTCAAGAAAAACAAAGCTCAAAAAAGGTACAGCAACTTCAAGAGGAGCACAGCTGGGCTGCCATAGAGACAGGATTTGCGTTCGAGCCTGCCCGACTCCAAGGACCCTTCTTGCTCAGGTTTTGTGCTTTCCTCTAATGCTTCCCAGGAATCTGAGTAGTCTTTCATTTCACTAAAATGAAATTCCTGAAGTTCTCCTTTAAAATGAAAGTTTTTATCTCCATTCACAAAAAGAAGAAGAAAAAAAAAGGAAGAAAACTTCCTCTGACCAATGGAAAAAATAATCCATTGCTTTGCTTGCTGGCAAAGGGCCCAATCATGTGGGCCAGGCTGTGAAAGAGAGGGAGAAAGATTCTCATGGAAAACAACCACTCCACCCACTCATATTTGTGTTTCTCTGAGGTTAACCCAGGGCCCCACCGCCACCGCCCAGGACATCACTTTGGTGACTGTTCCCACCATCAGTATCCAGATAGCACAGAGGGCTGAGGCATTAGGATCTTATCATCCCTATTAAAAGATAAAACCTAAAACTCAACTCTTATCAATATAAGCTTCATGCACACCAGTCAGCGCTTGCAAAGAAAAGCAGACAAAATGTTTCTGATCACAGCTCAAGTTAGATCCAGGCAGCCTTTGCTCAACGAGTGCAGCCTTGAAAAAGGTAATTAAAACCAGAGTGGTCTGCTTTGTTTTGATATTGGCCAGATCTTTTTCTTGTTCTCTCTTTCTTTTTTTTTTTTTTTTTTTTTTTTTTTTTGAAATATGTGGTAATAAAATGGATGAAATGGGAAGTAAAAAGAATGAAATCAACATCCTTTCTCAAAGTCAACCAAATGCTTTTGTGAAAATCCATGTTTCCTCTGTATGAACGGTTCACAGATAATTTGTGATCCCAGCCCCCCAATACTCATTTGATCATTCACTCATTCAATTCATGTTTTTGGAATGCCCACAATAAATTGTATTTTACTGGCCACTGAAATATAAATCTGAATAAAAGAAGATTCCTTCTCTCAAAGACATGAGAGGATAGGGGATGTTATGGAATAACTATTTTGGAACAGATCTTTATCTACCTCTCCACCACTGTCACTATCTGCTCCCCCATGACGCTTTCACATTATGTTCTCCAACTACCTTGATGACTTTCAGTCTCCACAAATGTACCATCCTTTTCTTGCCATCAAGTTGTGTCCTTGATTTCTTCTTTTGTCGTTAGTTTGCTGTCCTGCCCTCTCTTCTGGATTAATTCTTGCTCATCTTTTGAGACTTAGCTCAGATGTCAGTTTACTCAAAAGATGATAATAGCATCTCCCCCCATAGGTTATGTACCCTCTCCTCTGCTACCAAAGCATCCTTCAAATTCCAAAGTCTTTACATTATAATTTTCTGCATTTTTTTCCTCCTCTGTTATTTCAAGAAAGCTAGAAGTAACTGGGCCATGTTACAATTGCTTTACAGCCTAGCACAATGAACAGCATGTAGTAAGTGCTCAATAATTGTGGGGAAAAGAAGTTGCTTTTGTACAATGGAAGGAGACGCTATCTCTGTAGAAGAACAGAGAGGATTTTTCACAATGGAGACTATTGAGTTGAATCTTGAAGAATTAACATGAATTTACCAAATGGACAAGTTTAAGGAAAAAAATTCAAGTAAAGAAAATAGCATGAAGAAAGGAATGAACATTCAAAGAAATGTTCAGCACCCTAACATGACTGTGATATAGATTGTAGTGGTTAATTTCAGGGGTCGACTTGACTGGGTTAAGGGATACCCAGTAAGCTGTTAAACCTTTTTTTCTGGGCATGTCTAAGGTGCTTCTGAAAAAGATCAACATTCAATTCAGTAAACTGAAGAAAGAAGAACCACCCTTTCCAATGTGGGTATGCATAATTCATTAGAGTCCACACAAAACAAAAAACGAAACAAAAAATAGTAAGAAAGGTTAATTCCTTCTCCTTTTAGAGCTAGGGCATTCAACTTCTCCTGCCTTTGAACAACAGATTTCCAGTTTCTTGGCCCTTCGTATTCCAGGTCTTAACTAGGGTCCCCCACTCTCAACTTCACCCCAGGTCTCAGGCCTTCAGACCCAGACTGAAGTGTTCCCTCATTCTCCAGCTTGCAGATGGCATGTGGTGGAACTTCTCAGTCTCCATAATTGCATGAACTAATTCCTCACAGCAAATTCATCACAGATCTTTATGGTTTTGGAGAATGCTGACTAATAAATACATAGCTTATCAAGTGGGAAATAGCAAGAGATTAGGTTGAAGAAATAAAGAAAATAGACCATGGAGTTTCTGCATATGAATATAAAAAGTTTGCCTTTTGTCCTAGAGACATACAATAAACAGTCTATGTCTTTTTTCCCTTATTTTATTGGTGCATATAGTTGTACATACTGGTGGGATTTTATGTTGTGTATTTGCACATGCACACAATGTAACAGTATAATTTGGCCAATATCATTCCCCAATATTTCCTTTTTTCTTCCACTCCTCCCTCCCTCTTGGTCTTTTTCTACACAGGTCTCCCTTTAATTTTCATGGGATCCTTTCTTTTCCTTTTTCTTCTTTAGCTTCCACCTATAAGTAAAAAGATGTAACCTTTGACTTTCTGAGTTTGGCTTATTTCACTTCACATAATGTTCTTCAGTTCCATCCATTTTCCTGCAAATGACATAATTTCATTTTTCCTTATGACTGAATAAAACTCCATTGCATATATATACACCATATTTTCTTTATCCAAAGAATGTATTTCTTATTGTTCTCCCTGCCAGCATACATACATAAGATCATTCTAATATGTTCTAACACCCACAATACAACATGAAAAGTAAATATAGTGTAAGTAAAATAACCTGTATTTTATTTTGAAACCAAATATGAACAACCTTAAATTATTTACTTGTTTTGATCATTCACATCTCTTCTTCTCAATTCCAGCAACAGAGGTAATGATGGAACTTAGGAAAAAACATAAAAGCAGTTGTTAAAACTCCACCTTGATTAGATAATCAGACCCTGGTCCAGGCATGGATGTTTCAAAAAAGCATCTTCACTGGTAATTTCAGTATTCACAAAAAATTAGAACTACATAAGCAAAATGGGCCCATGAGAATGCAATGCTCTCTGCATCCATCATCCTTTCATTTGTCTTCACTGATGTGTTATTTGCTTTAAAATGATGGGTTTCAAACCTTGCAAAATGACACAATTTTCTCTTGATTACTTTTCGTTCTCAAACTAAGTTTTAACACAATCCATTTGATAGAGCAAGAGACTCGTGAGACAGACACCAAGGTCAGAGCAAGCAAATGTCACCCTGGAAACAGAAAGATGGATGCATGTTTGAGGGAGATGTGAGTCTCTTTCTCATGTTGGTGAAGAGCCATTAGACAAACAAACCACTGGGGAAATAGCAGAGGTGTTGGACCAGGCACAATCTGCTATTGTGCTGATCACTGATGGACATCAGCCAGCTGGCAGGCAGAGGCTCCAGCCTAAAGAGAATACCTTACACTCAATCCTCCCTCAGCAGAGGCTTCCAGCCTCTTGTGGCAGGGACTCAGATGATCAAGCTTTCCTCTGTAAGTTACAGGTGAACTTTGAACATATCTTTTATTACTAATTTCCCACCCTGTCCTATGTTTAGGAATGCCCAGTAACTTGCAATATTCCAAGATTCTGAACACTAATCAAGGTAAATACTTGTATGCTGATAAAAGCAGTTACAGGAATCATCAGAAAAATGCAAATCAAGACTACCATGAGATACCACTTTATATCCAACAGGATGGTTAGAATAAAAAATACAGATAACAAGTGTTCGTGAGGATGTGGAGAAAATGGAAGCAACATACATCACTTGTGAAAATATAACATGGCACAGCTGCTTTGGAAAATATTGGCAGTTCCTCTAAAGTTCAAACATGGTTACCAAATGATTACAGATAGATCCTTAAAAGAAATTAAACATGTCCACACAGAAACCCACATAAGAGTGTACATAGCAATATTATTCATAACAGCAAGAGTGGCATGGAAATCACCCAGATGTCCATCACCTTAATTACTTATGTAATCACTCATGAATATTTATATGCATTCATGAAGGGACAGAGAGAAACAGAAAGAAAATTCTGATACTGATACCTAGAAAACTCAAGCAACTCATTCAGTCAAGAGTTGTTTAATGGCAAACTTGGGTCAAAACACAGAACACTATTCTTTCTAGCCTCTTTTCATTCCCATTATATCACAATGCCATGTTAAGTAGTTTTGTGAATCACATATAAGAAGTTTAATTTACTGTAATATTACGAAACCACCAAATGAACTTTCACAAAGACCTAAAGAGGAAATCAAAGGTAAAAGAGTCTAAGAAAACCTGTATTTGATTCAGAAACTTAAAACCAGTTTTTCCCAAAAACTACTGTTAAATGTAAAAGGAACAGCTGGGCATGGTGGCCCACTCCTGTACTCCCAGTAGCTCAGGAGGCTGAGGCAGGAAGATTGCAAGTTCAAAGCCAGCCTCAGGAACTTAGAGAGTCTGTGTCTCAAAATTAAAAATAAAATGACTAGGGATGTGGTTCAGTGGTTAAGTGTCCATGGGTTCAATCCCTGATACCAAAAAAAAAAAAAAATGTATAAGAAACAACAATTTTTTACCCAAAGAAAGAAATGCCGTGTTCTGGACATTTGCTAAATATTTTGTATGATTCTTTGTGTTACCTTCCAGAAATTCTGACTCCGGTTACATAGATCAAGGTGACAAGAACCATTTATGTAATCAACTACAATTACATGCTTTTCTTTCTTCAGCACATGGTAGCCACTAAATGCAGCACAAACCAGGACATGCAGTTGACTCAGAAGGATGTCATTTCCAGAAATCTAAACCAAGAGTCTCTGAGGAAGCCTGGGCTGCAAGTTCCAGCGTCAAATTGAAGCCACTGTGGAGAGATAACTCCCTAGTATTCCAAGATCCACAGACAGGTCCCCAGGGTAGTCTGCCTTAGATAGATGGCATACATCTTGGATTTTCTACAACTGTCCCATTTATATGTATTCCTCCAGATATTTATTATAGTTCCCCCTTTCATACTCAGAAGTGTTTCTCTTTGAACAGTGAGTTATAAAATAGTCACCCTAGCAATATGGAGCATGCTTGCTCATTGAACATTCGACTTTCAGTGAGCCACTTTCACACATGGCCTTGTGCTCGAGGCTCAATAGAGGTTATTAGGCAGACCCAGCTTCATTCTAATAGCAATATTTTGAAACAACTCAAAATCCCTCTGAATCCCAGAGCAGACATTGGGTGATTTCAGGAAATTACTTCATTTCTTTGGTTTGTTCCCATTAATCGTGAAATGGGAATACTTCTATCAACCTTACCAAACTGGGTAATAAATAATGGTCTGGGAAGTAATTAGGCTTAGGGATCAGACAGAACCTGAGTGAAATGTGTAAGTACTAATTAGAATGATAGGTTAGCAGATTGTGGTTGATGGATGTCCAAATGAAGATCAGTCTCCTCTAATTTCTACTGTGCTGCTCATCTCATCTTCAGTGCATATATCTTCTGTCTTCTCTTTAGAGCATATCAATCCTGAATCAACTGGGCTAGATAATGCATTTTTTGCCATACTTTTTTAGGCGTCCATTGACTCTAACAAGAAAGTCACATTAGCATGACCATTAAAAAAAAAGATTTCATATCATCACAAATATTATTCTGGCAGTGTGAAATGCCATTACAAAAACCCACTTGTATACAGATGTTTATACACACATATATAAACATATAAGAACATAAATATTGATTGATTGATTGATTGATTGATTTGTGGGCAAGTGGTTTGATAAAGAATGGCTATTGTGTTCTTGAACTTAGGTAATGTCAGGCTTCATTCTCCGGAGCTGTTTCACAACCACAACCAAATCTACAATTAATTAACCTTGTCAAATATCTGCTACATTTCAGAATCTGGACTAGACAGATGATTATGTCATTAAATCTTCATTACAATCCTGTGTAGTAGATATTCTGATTCTTGTTTTGCAGGTGAGTTAGCTCAACTTAAAACAAAGTAATGAAGTAGATTTTAAACTCAAATCTTCTAACTGCAAGATGAGTTCTTGTTCACTAATCTACGCCAGCAACATGTTTGCTGAGATCAGCAACTGCAGGGAAGAGGCAGCCGCCAGATGGACATTGCATGCTGCTCATATTGAAATAGTTAAATTTCTTGTTACCAGAATGGCCTATAAATAAGAAGAAACTTTTTCTCCACATACTACTCTACTGCAAATCTTTAGAAGTCCTGGTTCTATTTTTAATTCTTTGTTTTTCTGGTGACTGAATTCCTGTATAATTAAAATAAGAGAAGCAAGGAAAAAAGAAAGAAAGAAAATACTCCTTGGAATTTCTTTCATGCTCTGTTCCCAGCCTGTGTGTGCATTTTTTAGTGTGTTTTTAAAGGTTACATTGACTCAGCAACAGGAGAGCCAACTACGTGACGGTTCATCTCTGGTTTCCATTACCCATGATGAATGCCAGGATCATGTTTACATTCTGAGTCTATACACCAGTTAGGGGCTCAGGGAATTTTTTTAAAGTGTGGGATACAGTGTGTGGACAAGGGCACCCCACCACCACTATCACCATTGAGCAGAATAAGCATGGAGCAACAAGCTTTCGTCCTCTGTGGTAGGGAGAGGTGAGGAAGGAGGAGCTCCTCCACCATGTATCTCAAGTGAAAAGTGTGTCCTAACCATGTGCTTGATGACTGCCAGACTCCATTTGGGACTCCATCAAGGAAAAGATGGAAGTCAGAGCTGAAAGCCATGTTCTTGCCAAGTCAGAGGAAATTCACCATAATTATTCAATTAACAAATTGAGCCCCTTTACGAGCCATGAGTTCACTACAACCAAAACTCAGAGTTGGGGATAGGGTGTCAGGGGATAAATGGATTGTTGGGAGAGTGATTTGGAATGGCACCAAACTTCATGATTGCTTACTGGGCACTGATCCTTTCCATGATTTATACAATAATTATATGTCAAGGTTGGTATAGACCTTGAAGGTCACCTAGCCCGGCCCACATTCCATGTTTGAATGTCTTCTATCACATCTCACCAAAGATCATGCCTGGGTAATTTCAGGAAGGAAGAATTCATTACTTCCTACAGCATTCCAGTCCATTTCGAGCTCTAGCTGCTTAAAAAGATCATTATTCATTCATTCGACAAATGCTTATCATTGCCAAGTAATGGCCCAAGCTCTGTTTTAGACACTTAAGAAAAGCAGTAAACAAACGAACAAACCAAAAGAAGAAAAATTACCTCCCTAAGGTCTATTTTAGACACTAGAGAAAAGCAATGTACAAACAAACCAAACCAAACAAAAACTCCCTATTCTCTTGGAGTCTACTTTTCTAACATTAAGCTAAAAGTTGATCCTACCTCAATTTCCTCCCCACTGAGCTCCTTATAATTCTCTGGGTCCTCCTTAGGAGGAGTGAGGATAATACTTAATTATTTTCCTTTATAAATACTTGAAGATAATGATGGTGCCCCATTTTATCTGGTCTTTTCAGTGCCTACAATTATCCTGTTACATGTTCAAGGCTCTCCACTACACTGGATCCAGATTTTTTTTTTAACTTGCTGTATTTTGTTCATGTTTCTTTTAAAGTGCAATTCTCAAGTGTTAATAAGCTGCTTTAGATGAGTTCTGACCAGCACTGAATTCGCAGGACCATCATTACCCTGTTCTAGTTCTCAGGTATCTTTTAACAAAATCTAAGGTTTCATTGTCATTTTTGACATCACAGATCATCACTGACTCAAATGAAACTCTCAGTTAATTTTTTCAATTCTGTTATGCTAAAGGATTTATCTGAATTGGAAATAGATTCACACTAACCAGCAACAACCAAACCATTGATGAGAAGCCTCTGAAAAATAAGTTCAGGATCTCTCAGACATGCAAATTTTAAGCCAGCCTGAAGACCACAAGTATGCCTGGTGCCAGTCACTGCTCTCCATTAAGTGAGAAGTAGCATGCTAGTAGTGGTGAGAATGTCAAGTTTAAATCTCAAAGTACCTGGAGATAATGAGGCAAGAGTGGCTCTAACTTGGCACAGGATAATTAAGCCTTTTTGAGCACTACTAACAATCTGTCCTCCATATATGTGGATTCTTCATGGATGGACTCAATCATCAGAAAAAAATTACATCTGTACTGAACACGTGTGGACTTTTTTCTTGTCATTATGCCCTAAACAATAGAGGGTAACTACAATTATACAGCATTTATGTTGTGTTAAGTATTCTAAGTGATCCAGGGATGACTTAAACATATGGGAGGATGTGGTAGGTTATCTACCAACTCTATACCATTCTATACCAGTGGTATAACACTATACCATTCTATAAACCACTACATTCTATTTGAGCAGCTGTGGATTTTGGTATCCATGGAAGATCCTGGAACCAATTCCCCAAGAGGGGGACAAGTCTACATTATTTCATTTAATCTTTACCACAATCATTTGAGGTAGGTACTAATTTTATCAGTACTTTAATTTTGGAGTGAAAAAAAATCAATACTTTTTGAAATTAATGAATTGATAGTGCAGACATTTTTTAATGGTAAAATAGGACTCAGATATAGGTTAGAAAACTCAGGTTAGTGGATTCCAAAACCCATACACCTAATCAGTGTAATCACCTGATTTTCTATATTCATTGCTAGCTGTCCCTTGAAAATGAAGGAGACACATCTGTCCTAACATACAGTAGCTCCTTCTAAATTCTCTTGGAAAGGTCAATGATCAAACTTAAAAGTGAAAAATAGACCAATAGACCTATTAGCTCAGGAGACTCCAGGCTGATTTCCCCTACAGGTTCTAAGAAGCAACCCTACTTTCTGGAGTCCTGTCATAAAAAATCTTTCTGGTTCTGAGCTGGGGAACTATGACTATGTCCAACTCAGAAGTCAAATGGAGGATTGAGCTTGACAATAAATAGCATTTTCATAACATTTTATTGTTTTCCCATAGCTTGCAACAGTAGCTTATGTGTTATCAAATGATCTGGTTTGGTGAAGTGCTCTCTTGGTAGAGTTGCATGCACTCAGAGGGTGAGCTAACAGAAATGTTTTGGAGACCACTGGTCCAACTCACACCAGGCTGAGGACTGGCTCACTTCATTCAAGATTCTCAAGAGACCTGAGATCTGAGTCTGCTCAGTACAAGGTCACAGAGTCTGACTGTTTCCATCCCAGGCCATATCAAGATCTTAAATTCTCACCACTGACTTCAGTCAAAATGCACATGCATCAGGGAGAGATATTTCAAAATTTACCAAGATGCCCTATGACCAAAATTATTGGGTAGCAATCAATGTTACAGCAAAAATAAACAAACAAAGCTATTCTTCCTAAACACCTAAGAGTTGGGATGTAATATTTTTTGTCTTTTTTTTCCTCCTCTTTATCCAATTAAAAGAGGAACTCAAGGATATGGGGGTTTTTTTATTCTTTTATTTACTTATTGATTCATTGAACACAAATCAAGGATATGTTTTAATGAAAGAGAGTGTGTCTGCTAATACTTGCTAAACTCAGAAAGCTAGCTTATCAAAGAGAGTATAGCTTTGAATTAAACTTACACCCAAAAGGATTGGTAACATATATGCTGACTCTCAATAATTTTTCTTTTCTATCTACATGCAAGGCAGTAGATAAGATTTTCTAATCTTAAAAGTCAAACTGCCCTTGTCAAAGTCATCAAAAAATAATAAAATAAAATGGGTTGCATGCAACTCCTACAAAAGTCTGTAATCATTTATTCAAAAATGCACTCAGAACCAACATGATTTTCTATTTGAAAATCCCTCCAATTTAGGTGATAAAAATTCTCTGGATACCTAAAACAGCAAATCATTAAATCAACTTTTAAAGTTCAAGGTAGGATCCCTTTAATAGAAAGAACTTCAAGGGGATGAGAAAGCCACAGGGAATTCATTAAAGACCCCCAAACCTGCTAGTTCCTGGAAGGGCTGGTTAGTCCCAGTGGTACTGCTGATGATCTACAGCATTCAGATGTGATGTTAACAAATTCATCAGAGTTCAAGATGGTCCATGGAGGCACAGTTAATGGTAACAGTAGTGAAGAGTGGTAAAGCCAAGAGATTCACGTGAGGTGTTTTAGCCTAAATCCATATAGCATTGGACCATTGATCTGTAGGACTCAGTCTCACTGCAGGGAGAGGATGGAAAGACCAGAGGATATGAAATCCATGTAATAGATGCCTTTGTCATGACAAAGAACATGCTGAAGGATTTTTAAAGCCCCTTCTACATGAAGGTAATTAGGAAGAAGTAGCATTTGAAATGAATCTTACATGATAGAGTATGGGGAAAGAGGCCACACCATTCAGAAAGTGACTGAAGTTGAAGAATCCAAATAGTTGGAACTTGGATAGGGGATTAGATGATGGGACCAAGTAAAGAATTACTTTGTGCATTATATTGGAATGTTTAAATTTTATTTAATAAATAAGTGATTTTTGATGATCTTCCATGTAGGACAATAAAAGAATTAGACATGTATATCTTACACCTTAGGCTGCCAGAATAAAGAGTTATGTGCTTGATATCTTTTATATCTTCCTAAGCATCTAGAACAGTCTAATTTGATAAAATCAGTAAAATTCAGCAAACACAGGTATCAGCAATATGATGATGATTAAAATGCTTCCAGCGTTCACACAGGAGGAAGAGGCAGAGTTAGAAACAGATCAGTTCAATGTCATTCAACAAATGATAGAGTAGTTCACAGGATGCTTGGAAGCACAGAGGGGCACTAAATATTTATGCTCGATAAATATTTGTGGCCTGAGTATGGGGAGTGTTTGGAGATCCAAAGCTGGCATGAGACATACAAATGTGGAGAGTGTTACTAAAGAGACCACCTAGAATCACTTCATTTATGAGTGGCCCTGGCACTGCTGCTGTTCAGCAACATGAACTTGAGCAAGTAAACCTTCTCCAAATCTATTTCACTTGTTGACAAACTTAGAGGTTAAATGGTCATATTTTTCAAGTTTAAAATTTGACAAATGCTAATTTTAAGCTGGACAATTTTATTATTTCCTGGTTCTCTCATTGTCTTTCCCACCGAGTGTTCTGGAGTTGTATAGTATGGGCCTTATAATTGCTCCAGCCTGAAGGACAGAATATGAAAGACTCAAGTCACTCTTTCAGGAGACAGAAGGGCAGGCCTAGTTCCAACTTTGGTGAGAAATGTGCATAAAGTCAGCTTGCTTAAGGCCGGCCAGCTGCAGCAGCACCTCCATGTGCAGAGACTCAGCTATTCTTGTGCCCTTCTTTTGAGCCCCAGACAGCTGAGCTATATCTCTGACTCCCACTGGTTTATAAGAGAAAGAGACTTCTGTGCTATGTCTACTGTTATCTGGTCCATTTTTAAAGTGAGACTAGAATAGCCTCAATGCCTTCCTCCAAGGGAAACCCTCATGACACCATGTTAAACACATGATGAATTAAACCCCATGGAACTGCTTTCATAAATCAACTGGATAATGCTTGGAACTTCAGGAAGGAATATGGAATCTGAGATAGGGGTTCTAAAAATTACCTGACAGGACAGAAAGGGAAAGAAGAAAGGACCAGAATGAAGCCTCAGAAAACAGTTAAGATTTGATCTGGCAAGAAAAATTGGAGAAGCATAGAGACTTGTCCTTTCTCAGAGCCTGGTTATTGTTGGCAAGTACCAGAGGTTCTGTCACAAGGACCTCCCATGATGTCCAGCAGAAAAAATAAAAAAGATGAGAGTGTGTGGGTGTTTTCATTTTAATTAGGGTTATTTATAGGGTAGAGATTGCTGTGTTTATGTGTGTGCATTTTCTTCCTCAATGGTCATCGTCAGCTTTTTTTGGTCTTCTCATTACAGAAACAGAAAGACAACTACTTGCTTCTGGTTAGCACTCATCTGAGGATCCAGAAACCTCTGCTGAGTCAGGTAGAGATTGAGCTGAGTCTGAAAAAGCAAGAGTTCTGAGACCTTGCCACTTCTGATCTAGGGAAGATGGAAACTGCTGATCTGCCCTGGATGCCCCTGGGAAGGAAATGTCCAGTGTCAGCCTGGACTGTGAACCAGGAATCTCAAGAGTCAGGGAGAAGACAAAGACGTCTTCCAGCATGGCAGTTGACAAGTCTGAGAACTGCAGGAAACACCTGGAAGTAAAGAAAGCCACCCACATATGTCCCCTCTCAGCTTCTCCAGGGTTTAGAGAGGAGAAAGAAGAGCCCTGTTTTCCAGTGGACCAAAAAGTGCACTAGACAAGGAGTAGGAGCTCAAAATGCTAGGTCCCAACTCTCCATAAGTAGGAGTCCTGGGTGAGTCACTTCTCTTCTCTGGACTCCAGTTTCCCTTGTTGTGAAATGAAGCAGTTTGGACTTCATGATCTGTAGCAGTCTTGGCCATTGTTACATTTTATGAACTGGGAAGTTCTGTATAAAGGGGTACAAGCTGCCTCACACACTCTTCCTTCAAAGCAGCCTTTGGCCATGGCTTGGATTTCTCAACAGGTCTTTGCTCAGCAGCCCATGGAGTGGCACCTACTTCTGGGAAAATGGTGAGGGGAAAGCAATGGGAACAGGTCAAATCTCCCCAGCTACCAGGGACAGTGTGTCTGAAGGACAATCAATGTGGAGAAGCATATACCAGGAAAGAAGCACCCTTTCTATTGTTCTATTGTTTGATGTAATTCTTTCTCCACAGGGAGAAGTTCAAGTTTCTTAAAGGGTAAGGTAAATAAATATGTATCTCTAATAATTAATCACCCAAATTTAAGGGCACAATCGGCAAGATTTGATGTAGAAGGTAAAAATCACCAAGAAAGAAATGAGAAGTTGATACTCTCCACCACACAAAAAGTCCTGGTCATCCCATATCATCACCAATTTCTTACCTCCCCGACAATCCTATCGTATCTTGTTCTTTAAACATTCTCTAAATGTTCCTTGTCTTTGCTTCATCAATGATGGGGTGAGGGAGGCAAAGGATCAGAGGGGAAAGATCTTGAAAAGTTTATGTCTAGCTAAATGAGGGGTAAAGGAAGGAAGAAAGAGAGAGAAGGGAGGTAAGAGGGGGAAAGAGATGAAAAGGAGGGAGGAAGGGCAGGGAAAGGGAGAGGACGAAAGGAAAAGAAAAGGAAGGAAGGAAGGATGTGCAGAAGGCAGGAAAGAAACTTCCACAGGAAAAATTCTGCCACAAGGATGACCTTGTGCTACAATGGGGAATGTGGAAGCAGGCTGACCTGTCAATTGCCCTTGCCCTCTCTCACCAGGTCCTACCGCACACTCACCCTCGCCTGGCTCTCCAGTAATGTCTCACCACGTCTCCCCATTCTGTTTCTGAGCAACTGTTGTAGTAAGCCATCCACGTCTTCCCCAAATCTACACAGCTATAAACACTTCTGACTCTAACACCAACGGTACACAGACTTCACTCTCCGCCTCCTTCAATCTCTTTAGAAGAGAAACATGGAAAAAAAAAGTGTTGGCATCTATTTTTCCAGAAACACTGCAATTAAAAACTGAACCTTCTGATTCAGAACAAGGCTAAAAAGAGGTGGGAAAAGGCTAGCCATCTTGTAAGTGGGCCTACATGAGCTGTGGCATCCACTCTTGCTGTGGTAGGGAGAGCTCCCAGTGATTCTTTGTGATCCTCCACAGAATGTGGCTCCTGCCAGCCGGTTTGCTTCAAGACCTTCCTAACTCCTTTGTGGTTCCCATATGCTGAGAAAGCCATTCTTTAGGAAGCTGCTATCCATTCCTTAAGTTGTGCAATCCTCAATTTGCAAAACCAAAGACCATCTCTGCCCTGCCAGATTTCATCTGACCCCAAACAATTAGGGGACATTCGCATGGCATTTTGAATCCCAAAAAGAAATATTAAAAAAGCAATCACTCTTCCTTGAAAGATTGGATCAAGCAACCTCAGAGCAATTTTTCAACTCTGTTAGTCTACAGACTGCTTACAAATCTCTTCTGACACTAGATGCAGGCTATTAAAGATATATCTGATAGAAATTGCCCAGAGGAATTCAGTACTAAAGCTCTGGAATTTGACCTAAATTTTAAAACGCCACAGCCTGATTTCCTTTCAGTGCAGCCTAATGTTTTTCTAGTTCTTCTTCTAGCTGACTTTTCAAAAACTGGTTTGCTCTTAAAATAGTTCCTTTTTTTAAAATTCACAAATCGGGGGAGAGTTAGCTTTATTTGAAGACGCAAAGAGACTCACTGCATATATATTTAGGCACGCCTGTCCCCAAAGACCCTTCTGCACACAACACTAAACGTGGTCCATTGACCATGCAGGGTTTTCTTGTTAGAAACTTCTAAACTGGAGAGTTTAGCAGACATAGGAGCAAGGAGAAAGGGTCTTTACCTTTTTTCTTTGTCGACCAATATTATGGTAGCTCTCAAATGAGCCCTGTTACCCTCCTATCCCCAAGATCTCAATTTCCATTTTCCACACTTTTGATTCTCAGGAAGATAGTACCCTGTTCAATGTCTCCCCATTCCTAACACAGACTCCTATGTACCCTATACATCATATACATTCTTCCTTTTTTTTTTTTTTTTTCTTAGCCCAAGACTTCCTATACTTCTGAATCAGCAGCTGTCCACATCTGGCATAAACAAGACTATTTTTTAATTTGTCACTTCCTAGTTTTCTGAAAGATGACAGATTCTTCCAGTTCCAGCAATCCCTCTAATTTTCTCTGTCATCTCTTCAGAAAAGTAAAGCTTAGGAGAATGTTGTCAAATCAATTTTGCTAATCCTCCTTTAGCAATAGGATTCACACCATGATGTAATATCATTCCAGCTTGTCTCTGCAGCACCTCTTTCTGATCCTTCATTTCCCTGAGAAAGCTGCCATTGATTTCATTTCAGTTTCATTGAGATACAAATATTTTTCAGTCATTAGCTTTCTTACTACTATTGGCAGCAAAAGTTCTAATTTTTTCCTTTAAGTTCATAGGAGGTTTTGATCTCTTAATAACCTGCAGAATGGTGAAAGGAAGGGTTGGCAGCAATTTGGAGAGAGTTTTCCAGCTGACTTTTCTATTGCCTTTATGTTCTCTAAGATTGTTCCATCTTCTGAGTTATCTTGATGCCCAGGGAGAAGGGAGACTCACACTCACCCCAAGATTCAGCCCCCACACCTTGTGTTTTGTGAAACTATGGCTATGCTGAGACACTGCACACTTGTTCTTCTTAACATTAATACTGAACTATTATTGCTTGGAACTGGGCCCAGTTCCAGCCATTGAGAGATAAAGAACTTACTTGAAGGATATGTGAGTCAAAGTCAAAATAGAAAGATGATAATATCGTTTCTCAGTATGTAAGTCATATCCCTTCCTACTAATTGCCATTATATTAAACATCTCTGGCAGGAAAGATGATTTCTAAGGCTCAGCTAAAGGATAACAAACTTCAAGGAAAAAATATTAGATGGCTCTACATTTAAAGACATTTTTTAATGGGCAGATTCTTGAGATTATAATGGAATGTTTACTGCACAATGTTATAGTACCTAGGTGAATTCCTTTTAAAATTTTTGCTTCATTTAGTCTCTTCTTTACCCTTCCCCCTTGACCCATATTGCCACATTTAAATGACTTACTATGACCCTCAAGACTAGATGTGAGCTGGTGTTGTCTGTGTCTCCAACCTTCTCTGCCATCCCTCTCCTACTCTTGGATCACTTTTTGATCATGGTGGCATGAAACAAAATGTTCTTCCCCACCACACTCCTGGAAATCTACACACAGGATTTTCCCTCTACCTTCCTTATAATTTAAGTAACTCTTAGATAATTTAATGAGTTCCTTCAGCTCGCTAAAATCTCATACTTTCTAACAGAAAATCTTCTGTAGTCCCAGATTAATTCATAGGTAGTGGGCATCAATAGCTTTATTCCCTTGTATTCATTCAATCCTATATTAATATGCTCAGTCCATCCTTTCTGGGGAGCTATTCTCCCCACCCCCCGCAAACACCCCACTCTCAGACCAACCATATATCTCATTTGGGTGTGGCTCCCAAACAGTGATTAGCATGGAGATGGCTTCATGACCCAAGTAGACTTTTTTCTGAGAATGCTAGAATAAAGATTCATGTTCTTCTCCACTGAGTTTAAAGTTGAGATGGAAGATCTAGAGTATTGTATCTTCAAGAGCATTCTGAAAATGTGTGAGCACAGCAGACCCAGCAATGAAATGGAGAAAGAGAACCCAGATTTGGATGGCTTGAGACTCCCAATGCCAGATGTGCCTGAAGACTTCAACTTTTTAATGATGTGAGCAAATTAAATTCTTTTTTTTTTCTCATTTAAACCAGTTGAATTTGGATTTTCCTCCATTTTTAGAGAGAAATTTCCTACCAAACACCCTGAGTCTCTGAGTGCCCTGTGTCTTCTTGCATTTTGGCAGTCATGATGGGTAAGCATTTCCTCAATTTCTATCTTGCACACTAAATTGGAAATTTAATGGAAACTGGAACCAGATGAATCTTAGTTATTAGTTTTTCCAGTTTCTGGTTCCATGTGGAGCACATAGTAAAATATCAATAAATATTTCTGAATGAATGAATAAGAATGCATCATAAATGAAGAGGACACTCAGAGATCCCAACAACTGTCAGGCTTTTTATTCCAAGGACTTGACCGGAGAAAAATGAATCCAATGCTCTGTGACTCATGTTGAATTTTATGTTCCATAATGAAAAGAACTCTATTAGAGGACATTCCTAATTTCTTTTCACTCCCTTAGTCTGCTGAAGACTACCTTATCTATGTCTGCCTTCAGAATGTTTGGGCTATGTAACTTGGCCCACACTATCTCCACCATTATATAGCCGTTAGGTAGTTCTGCACTTGGTTTGGGGCAGTGAAGAGATGAATGATTCGAGCAATGCAGAGACTCTTCCTGACCTTCACACCTAAGCTGTATTTTCAAAGTTTCATTGTTAATAAAGACAAAAGTTTTGCCTTCAGCCTATCAGCAGAATAGACTATCTTTCACTTGGTTCTAACGTAAGGCAGGGAAACAGGGGAGAAGCTATTTGTTTTCCCTAAGAACTCAAAGATTAGAAGCCTTTGGAAATAGTCAGTGATTTGAGTTTGGAAAACTAAATCAAATCCATAGATAAAGACTCTCAGTGAGGCCTTGATTGTGGGCTTTAAGCTATAGATTTTAGAAACTATAAGTATTGTGGGGCTCTGACCCTAAAATTTGGGGCTGGTTTCTATAGTTGTGTGGTTGACTTTTAAGTAGCGCAGTTTGTGATGGTAACAGATCTACCATGGTAGACGTAGGCTTAAGAAGTAAACCATATGGGATTTGACCTTTGTTAAGTCACTAAAGCTTATGGCAGCTTTGTTTGCAGGTGAGTAGCTTTTCTTAACACCCACAGACCTTAGCAAAATGTCAAATAAATGTGGGGGGGCAGTTATGGGGTGACTTGGTAAACGTGCAAACTGTGGTAATTCTGGTAAGAATTTGATCAAAGGAAAAAGAAAGTCTTTCTAATACCTATCCGAAGGAACTGCAGCAGAAAGGGAGGAAGGAGACAGGCAGTCTTGAAAATGGGATACTCAGAACCGTGTTTTACTGGTTCTGCTGTTCTCCTCAAGGGAGAAGGAGGTCTAGATTTGAAGCTTCAAAAGTAACTACTTTGCATTTGTGCCAAAGAGTACTAATATGTGAGATGCTACCTTTACATTTTAAAACCTGGAATAGTCATGGATCAATATTCATAAATTTGCTCATTTAAAAAAAGATATTTTAATTTGTTCTAATTTATTATACGTGACAGTAGAATGTATTTATACATTTTGATAGATTATACATAAAGAGGGTATCATCTCTCATTTTCTGATTACACATATTTTAGGATCCCATCAGTCATGCAGTCATATATGTACATGAGGTAATAATGTCTGCATTTTAAAATGTTATTTTGAATCTCTTTTTGAGCCAAGAGAGGGAAATGTGCAAAAAATTTAAATTATATGATTTATACACAGGTCCAAAAGTCACCCCAGAATAAAAGTCATAGCTTAGTTGTTACATAAGTCTCGAACAAGGTTTCAGATTTTGAAGTTCTAAGCTATGACTTCTCCCATAGCAGAGTAATAATACATTATTTTAGAAAAACAAACAAACAAAAAGAAATGAGGGTCTAATCTTGGGGATGACACAGAGAAAAAAATCAATGAAATGATTGTTAACTTAAAGGCTACAAAAGAAATTTAAACACCATGTCTAAAATGCTTGCTCTCTAGGATTCAAGTCTGCTCAGAAAATCCAAGAGGAAGTGGAGTAATTTGTAGGTAGGAGGGAGACATGTTTGAGTCATAGAAACAGAATAGAGTAATGAAATATTAAGGGGAAATTTGTCTAAAAATGGAAAAACTCAAAGAAGTGTGGGCGGTATTTCCTTTCGATCTTATAGTAGAGTATTGTTTAATCCTCACCCAAGGATTCTTTAGTTTTCTTGGGGAATTTGACTTTCCTTTCACAATTTCATTAGCACTCTGAAATTACAAATTTTCAGACTGACTTGCATATATTGATCTAGTAAAGAATATAATCACAAAGGTTAGAGTTTTATTACTCTGTAATAATCAGAATAAATATCAAATTCTGTAGGACTTTGAACAATTTGATATCTATTCTGATTACTTTTTGTTTGGGGCTTTTTTCTTTTTCTTTAATTCCTTCCTTCCTTCCTTCTTTTTTTTTTTTTAATTTGTAATGTCAATTAAATACCCAGTTTCTCAAAGCTACCCCTTTGAGCCCGTGAGCCAGTTTCATCATCTGACTGGTTCCTTCAATAATGTATTAATATACATGTTAGAGAAGTCATCCTACTAGATTTGAATAAGACTGATGTTCTTAACATTTTGAAATTTATTTTTTAACAGTTCTGGAGGTCCCACAGACTAACCTTCCAGAACCAACTGAATCTTCTCACTGAAACTGCATTTCACGGATTATTTAAGCTGGGGAAGGTCTTTCCTGGATTCCCAGAGTGATTCCCAAATGGCACCTGCAACCTAACACATCATGATTCTTTCTTGATCTCTTTCTCCTGACTTGCTGGGGTTTTTTTGTTTTTTTGTTTTTTGTTTTTTTTTCATTTCTTTACTTGGCCAAGTCTGGTTCTGGGTATGATTTGTGTGTGGCTAATGAGTTACTCCCCACAGAAGGTAACAATGATTGGGAATCTAATTCTACCTTTTGATCATTTATTGATCTCTCAGATGATGCAGCAGTAGAGAACCTGACTTATTCATTTTTGTTTGTCTGTTTGTCTACCTGTGAGCTCAAATACATCTTTCTACATCTTCTGCCAAAGAGACAGAATCTCAGAGACCTATTCTGGCGAGTACTTGTGTTTGTGTGTTAACTTGGACCTCTGGCTGAAGTTGTAGGACTGAAGCTAAGGGCTCTCCTGTGTATCTAAAAGTGGGGGAATTCCTCGCCTCTGTAATGGACTAAGAGATTAAAGAACATGTGGTAGACTGCACACTGGAATATTATTTAGCTATAAAATAGAATGAAATTTTGTCATTTGCAGGAACACAAATGGAACTGGAGAAAATAAGCCAGGCACAGAAAGACAAATACTGTGCATTTTTACTTTTAATGTGGAAGCTAAATATTGATCTCAAAGAAGAAAAGGATAGAATAATGGCTACCAGAATTTGGGAAAGAGAGGAATACAGTATGGTTAATGAGACAGGGGCACAGTTGAATAGGAAGAATAGCTCCTAATGTTCGACAGCACAATAAGATAACTATGGTTGCCTATGATTCATTGAATATTTCCATATAACTAGTATAGAGGATTTTGAATGTTCCCAACACAAAGAAAAGATGAATGTCTGAGGTGATATATATACCAATTACCCTGGTCTGATCTTTGAATCTTGTATACATACATTGAAATATTACACTGTACCCCATAAATATGAATACTTAGTATATGACAATTAAATATATATAAAATAAATGGGATCATAGAATATGCTAAAGGATCTATGTCCTAATTAGTTTAAAAAAATAATACATATTTATATAAATCTAGTATTTTCCAAGGATTCAGAATATTTTCCTAGAAAATAAAGAAACCTAACTTCTAATATTTAAATCAATTTTTAAGGGAATGAAGAATCTGTTTCAGAGAAACTGTTATTCCATAATTTTTATGTAAAACTTCAAGTTTACATAATCATGGTGATCTTGGGATAAATTGAACCAATTTATTCATTTTGTTTGAAGACAGCCATTTATCATACATTGTTCACCTGATCTTGATAGTGTTAAGTAAAATAAAGGAATAGATTTTATCTTTTTTTAAAAAATCATACTTCCTGTTGATTTTGTTCCTCTAGAGAACCCTAACTAATACAGAGAGCTTATGAATCCTTTTGCCAAATATTGTATTGATAAAAAGCTAAAATTTGGCTTTTACTCTAAGTGCACTTGATCTTTAAGCATTTAGTTATCTCTTAATAAGGGATAAGTACATGGTATTTTTTTTACCACCTGTATAATCTTCCCAAACAGCAGAAATTCCATATCTAAATGTAATAATGACAATGCTTTGTTCTGCTTCCTTTCATCTTCTTTTCCTCCTTAATTATTAAAATGACCAAAAATCCATACTTTTGAAAGAAAGAAATTTTCTTATATTTCCTTCTGTATATAAAAAATGTCTTTTATGTTTATGAAAAATATTTATTTGAATAATAGACAGCCAAGCTACTTGTAGTGTTAAGAGACTCCAGAAACTAGGCTCAGTGGCATACACCTGTAATCCCAGCAGCTTGGGAGACTGAGGGAGGAGGATCACAAGTTTGAAACCAGCCTCAGCAACTTAGCAAGGTACTAAGCAACTTAGGCAGACACTGTCTCAAAATAATGAATAAATAAATAAATAAAAATTAAAGAGTGGGGGATGCAGCTCAGTGGTTAAGTGCCTCTGGGTTCAATCTCTCGTATCAAAAAAAAAAAAAAAATTCTCCAGAGAAACAGAACTAACAGCATTTGTGTATAGAGATATTTATTTTCAAGCATTGACCACATGACCCACATGATTATAGAAGCTGGAAAATGCAAAATCTGCAGAAGAAGCCAACAAGCTGGAGACACAGGGAAGAATTGATCTTCAATTCAAGTCTACTGGCTGCCTGTTCAAAGAATTCCTTACTGCTCCAAGAAAGTCAGGCTTTTGTTCTGTTCAGACTTTCAACTGATTAGATGAGGCCCACCCACATCATGGAAAGTAGTCTGGTTTCCTGAAAGTTCACTGCTTTAAATGTTAATCTTATCCAAAACACCCTCATGGAAACATTCAGAATAATATTCAATCAAATATCTGAGCACCATGGTCCAAACAAATTGATACAGAGATTTGGCCATCGCACTGTTATTTTTCTGGCACCCATGGACTTATCTTAGTCAAGCCACTAAATCTATTTTATAAAGTCTTTTGAATTCATTTTCCTAATATCATATACCAAATTTGAAAAAAAAAATAAAAATTTTACACCAAAATTATTTTGGGGATTTTCCAGAAAGTCCTGGGCAATCCCAAAGATTTTTTCTTTCATCTTATAAAAAGACAAATACTGGAAGTGAGTAGGTATATTTGTTATGTGCTCTACCTCTTAATTAGCTCAGTGATATTTCCAGAGCTGCATGAGAAGAGTTATAAGATCAAAGGGTGATTGTAGGTAAAATATTATTAAAATTAGTGTTTGGAGATTGTACCCTTTATGAACTGGCTGTGCCTGGAGATTTACTAATGTCCTCACTCTTCACAACATGTCTCAGCAGAGACATTTATCGAATCTTTCTGAAATAGCTTTGTATTGTCCAACAGAGACCTCAACGCTCCTTTGTTTGGATATTATTGGTGACTATAGTAAATTAACAATAAAGTATGTAGTTAATTAATTTCACTTTCAAATACTTACTGCCTTCCTCTGATGCTTACTGGAACTCCGGCATCCTTTCTTGTTTTCAACAAAGGACAATGTCAGAGTCTCATGTGAGGACTATACCAAGTACATTTAACTGCTGATACTTCTAATAGAAATTCACAAATGCAGCCTTCAGAATTCAAGCTCATTTTGCTTAGTCAATTGTACCACGAGAATGGGTGGGGATTTCCAGGAATTTTTTTTTAAGATCAAAAGCAGATGATTTCATGAATACAGACAGCTACCTTAAACCCAGCAAACTTCATTACATGAACAGGGTGAACTAATAAGGGAGACAACGATGGTTACTTCTTTGTCGTACTATTTATCTTATAATGTTCAATACTCTGCTGAAAATAGGAGGAAAACCTTTAACTTCATAATATATTTCAAATTTTTGATTTAGTAAACTATGCTTTTCAAACTAGACGAAACATTTACAAATGGTACCCAGTGGTCACTCAGATTTTGAGGTCTCTATCACAACAAGTCAACTTTGATGAACATACAAGTTTAGCATCTCCTAATCCAAAAATTCAAAAACTGAAATGCTTCAAAATCCTAAACTTTTTGAAAACCAACATCACACCCCAAGTGGAAAATTCTATACCATGAAATTTGTTTGATGCACAAAAGTGTTCTAAATAGTGTTTAAAATTATCATCAGGTCATGTCTATAAGATATTCATAAAACAAATTTCATACTCAGTCTTGGACCCCAGCTCCAATATATCTCACTATGTCTATTCAAAATCTGAAAATGTCAGAACTCTGAAGTATTTCAAATAAGGAGTATTCAACCTATATTTAAATAAACATACTAATGATTATTTCTAAGTATAAAAACAGTCATAGATTATATGCAAATGAGCAACATAGTTGCATTTCAATAAAATTTTATTTACAAACAGAAGTGATGAGCTCAAAAAAGAAGTGAGATTTGACCCAATGGGCCTTAGTTTGCTAACACCTAATCTAAAACATCCTAAAATTTCTCTGTTTGCTGCCCTATAATCTTGATTGTTCCAGTACAAGCCTTATTTTCAGACCTAATATATATTGGGCATGAGATTTGTTTGGGGTCTTAGGATTGGAGAGGATTTTCTCTAAATTGGATATTTTATCTCCAATTTGGTACAAGCTAACAAGCACCAGCCATCTCCCATTCAAGTTGGAATTAATTAAGAGAGAAACACAGGAGTCAGACAGGTGGAGATCAAATATCAGTTTTATTACTGATAAAATCTGTTTTGGAGAATGCAGCTGAGGCAAGCGTCCAGGTGGGCCTACTGGTACTTCATTCTGAACAAGGCAGACTCACAAGCACATCTAAATACGGGTCTCCCTGTGTGGACCAATGTCTATAAAAGACATTGATGCAGACACTTTGCAGGACTGTGTCAAGACAGGAGGAAGGATAGGGCTGAATCACACACACCCAGGTTTATTTCCCAAATTGTCAATCAGAGAAAAATCATTCCTTCTTCCTTGGGAAGGTTTGACTTAGGAAACTGAGACAGCTGGGGTATTTTTGCATTAGAGGTTTATCTATAATGAAATCGAAATGAGGGAAAAGAAGAAAGCTTCCCCCCAACACCTAAGTTACCTTCAATCCTTAACATTCTCCAGATCAAAATGTTCAAGGGTCCCTGTTCTTTAAACAACCAATTCTGATATCTCAACCTGGTATGAATGATGCTTCACCATCTGGACCAAAAGTGCCACTACCTAGTCGAACTTTTCCTCCCTAGCCTAATGAATCCACTCATAGTCTCTATCAGATGCTGTTCATACCTCCTTGTCTTTGCAAATGCCATTGCATCCACCTGGAAAGCCCTCCTTGATTTTCTTGCTTGTATCTATCCTCTAGAGCCCTGCTCCAGCCTGTGTGAGTCCTTTCCTTATCAGTCTGGTTCTCAAGATCCCTTTGCCCTTTTCCTAAAGCCCTTAGGATCTGTGCCACTCATTGGGAATTTGCTGTTTACATGGTCAGTTAATTTTGTATGATTATATTCTACCTAGAAATTTAGATTATTTAGTTCATTGAGGTTCAGAAACATTTACTAGAATCATTCACACTTTCAAAGTGACTGGCACAATGATTTCATGTCAATTGCATGTTCACTGATTATTATATGCTTTAAAATATTGTGTTCAGAGCCGGGCATGGTGGCACACTCCAGTAATCCCAGCGACTCAGAAAGCTGAGACAGGTGGATTGAAAGTTTGAGGCCAGACTGGGCAACTTAGCAAAACTGAAACCACATCTCAAAATAAAAGGGGGCGGGGGTATATCTCAGTGGTACAGTGCTCCTGGGTGTAATCCCCAGTATAAACAAAACAAAAAACAAAACAAACCTTCATTAAATAATAACAAATGTGTAACTTCTAGCATTTCTCTGTAATCCAAACTCTATCAGTAAAAATTACTGAGAACTTGCTTTATTCAGAATAAGTCCCTGGGAAATTCCACGAGTTTTTGTGCTTGCTGTTGACCGTGAAAATACGGCATGCTGGGCTTCCTGACTACATCCTCCTTGCAAGCAGCTCATATTTTTAAGGTTACTTCCAGAAATAGAAATGGAGTATTCATATTCTTTCCTTCCACTTCAAGAAAGTCTGTTGAATCATCTTTTGATGATAATGCCAAAGGGATTTGGAAGTGTTAAAGCACCTATACTGAGAGCATGAGTCCCTTCAAATAATGCTGTTTCATCAAATATTGATGACAGGTGTGTGTGTGTGTGTGTGTGTGTGTGTGTGTGTGTGTGTGTGTATTTGGAGTTCAGTGCAGACA
The DNA here is from genome assembly GCA_020662805.1 of Glaucomys volans. Taxonomy (NCBI): domain Eukaryota; kingdom Metazoa; phylum Chordata; class Mammalia; order Rodentia; family Sciuridae; genus Glaucomys; species Glaucomys volans. The sequence continues at coordinate 345,493 of JAJEJO010000626.1, read as the reverse complement.
TGGCACCACTATGGTAAAAGAGCTTTAGAAACCTGAGAAGTTTAAGTTGTCACAATATTCAGAGGGGATGCTACTGCCATTTATTGTGCAATAAGCTAGGGGTGCTAGATACACCACAATGCATAGGACATTCCTGTGCAATGAAAGATCACCCCACACATAGTCCATGTGGATTCTGAATGTCCATCCAGACATTCCTGTGGGTGGAAACTACAATTATCCATGTCCAATGCTTAATTCCATTTACATGTAAACACCTAGGGCATAATTTTTGTGCACGTTAAAGAAACAGTTTTTGAGTAGCTTGAATTTTCTGTAAATGCAACTACTATGTAAATCAAAGGATAATTGCATTTTGTCTTGTATAGAAATTTTAAAAGCAACATTTTTCACTGTGAAAAATTATGTTGCCGATGGCAGTACTACTCTTGTTATTTAAATACCTTTTGCAACATTCCCATCAGATGTGAAACCATCATCTCAGGTATTTCCTCTGTAAAACATTTTCCAGAAATTTCTTTTCACGAGGCACATTCAGCCCACTACTGTGCCCTCCTCTCATTAACACTAAATGCAACTTCCAATTGCACTTATGGACCTGGTATAAAATTTTTGTTTCCATGTTCATGTCCCAGCTTTTAAAATGTGAACAATTTAAGAGCAAGAATTATGCCTTGTTCAGTCTTAGGCCTTTAGAACTTACATAGTATCCAATATATGGAAGACACTGTACAAATATTTAGTGAACTCATTCATTCATTCTTGCATTCATTTTATCACAATTTTTTTAGTACTTAAGTTGTGCAAAAATAAGAGTATTAAATGATAAAAAAGAAGTTTCAGGACTGCCTTTTCTATTTCTATGAAGAACATCATTGGAATTTTAATAGAAATTGCATTAAATATGTATACACTTTTGGTAGTATGGCTATTTTGATAATATTAATTCTAAAACTTCTAGAACTCATAAATAAATTCAGCAAAGTAGCAGGATATAAAATCAACACTCATAAATCTAATGCATTTCTACTCATAAAGTGATGAAACCTCTGATAGAGAAATTAGGAAAACTGCCCCATTCACAATAGCCTCAAAAAAAAAATACTTGGTAATCAATCTAACAAAAGAAGTACAAAAAACTCTCTACAGTGAAAACTACAGAACCCAGAATAGCCAAAGTATCGTTGGCCAGAAGAGTGAAGCAGGAGGTATCACAATACCAGACCTTAAACTCTACTGCAGAGCAATAGTTACAAAAAATGGCATGGTATTGGCCCCAAAATAGACAGATATGCCAATGGTACAGAATAGAAGACACAGAGACAAACCCACATAAACACAGTTATCTCATACTAGACAAAGGTGCCAAAAACATAAAATGGAGAAAAGAGAGCCTCTTCAACAAATGGTGCTGGGAAAACTAGAACTCCACATGCAGGAAAATGAAATTAAATCCCTATCTCTCACCCTGTACAAAACTCAACTCAAAATGGATCAAGGACCTAGGAATTAGACCAGAGATCCTGCATCAAATAGAAGAAAAAGTAGGTCCAAATCTTCGTCATGTCGGGTTAGGATCAGACTTCCTTAACATAACTCCCAAAGCATAAGAAATTGAAGCAGGAATCAATAAATTGGATAGATTCAAACTAAAAATCTTTTTCTCAGCAAAGAAAACAATCAACAATGTGAAGAGAGAGCCTACAGAGTGGGAGAAAATCCTTCCACATGCACTTCAGATAGGGCACTAATCTCCAGAATTTATAAAATTTTCAAAAATCTTTACACCAAGAATACAAATAATCCAATCAATAAATGGACTAAGGAAATGAGCGAACAATTTACAGAAGAACACTTACAAGCAATCAACAGAATATATAAAAAGCAATATATAAAAGCAATATATAAAAAAGCAATATATAAAAAAGTTCAACATCTCTTGTAATTAGATAAATGAAAATCAAAACTACTATTAGATTTCATCTTACCCCAATTAGAATGTCTATTGTCAAGAATACAAGCAACAATAGGTGTTGGCGAGGATGTGGGAGAAAAGGTACA